>JAVIAB010000159.1:2762841-2817841 GCA_032433765.1 Megaustenia siamemsis | reverse complement strand
TAAATCGCGAAATCAAGTTTGTGCCGACTGGGACGGAACTGATTCCATGCATAAAATAAATAATACCAGAATAGAATAGAATAGAATAGAATAGAATAGAATAGAATAGAATAGAATAGAATAGAATAGAATAGAATAGAATAGAATAGACTGATGGCATTCAAATACTGGGCAGAGAAACTAGGGAAATATTTGCCAGAACTGGGGCCCGATCAGTAAGAACAGAGACAAACATGGTGAGTTGTTCTAACAACTGTCACATCCGGATAGGGAATTCGGTTCGAATACCGTGGAGGCCAGGTTGGCATTCTTTGGGGCATGCTTAGATAGACAGATAGTGCGAGAGTAGTGCGTGGAAAGAAGTGGGACAGAAACAGAGAGGACAGATGCATGAAATGTATAAAGGGGTAGAGGAGTTGCGAATTAGAGGGAGTGAAGGAATGATGTGTTGGCATTCCCAACAGACAAGCTAACGGAGGAAGGAATTAGGTGATATCGGGGGAATGAATCCTGCGGATGTCTTTGGCTTATGTCATGTCTTTGGCTTATGTCATGTCTTTGGCTTATGTCATGTCTTTGGCTTGTGTCATGTCTTTGGCTTATGTCATGTCTTTGGTTTGTGTCATGTCTTTGGCTTGTGTCATGTCTTTGGCTTATGTCATGTCTTTGGTTTGTGTCATGTATTTGGCTTATGTCATGCCTTTGGATTGTGTCATGTCTTTGGCTTATGTCATGTCTTTGGCTTATGTCATGTCTTTGGCTTGTGTCATGTCTTTGGCTTATGTCATATCTTTGGTTTGTGTCATGTATTTGGCTTGTGTCATGTCTTTGGCTTATGTCATGTCTTTGGCTTGTGTCATGTCTTTCTCTTATGTCATGTCTTTGGTTTGTGCAATGTCTTTGGCTTGTGTCATGTCTTTGGCTTGTGTCATGTCTTTGGCTTGTGTCATGTTTTTGGCGTGTGTCTTGTCTTTGGCTTATGTCTTGTCTTTGGCTTGTGCAATGTCTTTGGCTTGTGTCATGTCTTTGGCTTGTGCAATGTTTTTGGATTGTGTCATGTCTTTGGCTTGTGTCATGTTTTTGGCTTGTGTCATGTCTTTGGCTTGTGTCATGTCTTTGGCTTATGTCCTGTCTTTGGCTTGAGTCTTGTCTTTGGCTTGTGTCATGTCTTTAGGTTGTGTCCTGTCTTTGGCTTGTGTCCTGTTTTTGGCTTGTGCCATGTTTTTGGATTGTGTCATGTCTTTGGCTTGTGTCATGTCTTTGGCTTGTTTCATGTCTTTGGCTTGTGTCTTGTCTTTGGCTTGTGTCATGTCTGTGGCTTGTGTCATGTCTTTGGCTTGTGCCATGTTTTTGGACTGTGTCATGTCTTTGGCTTGTGTCATGTCTTTGGCTTGTTTCATGTCTTTGGCTTGTGTCTTGTCTTTGGCTTGTTTCATGTCTGTGGCTTGTGTCATGTCTTTGGCTTGTGTCACGTCTTTGGCTTATGTCATGTCTTTGGCTTGTGTCATGTCTTTGGCTTATGTCATGTCTTTGGCTTGTGCCATGTCTTTAGCTTGTGTCATGTCTTTGGCTTGTGTCATGTCTTTGGCTTATGCCATGTCTTTGGCTTGTGTCATGTCTTTGGCTTATGTCATGTCTTTGGTTTGTGTCATGTATTTGGCTTGTGTCATGTCTTTGGCTTGTGGCATGTCTTTGGCTTGTGCAATGTCTTTGGCTTGTGCAATGTCTTTGGCTTGTGTCTTATCTTTGGCTTGTGTCATGTCTGTGGCTTGTGTCATGTCTTTGACTTGTGTCAGGTCTTTGGCTTGTGTACTGTCTTTGGCTTGTGTCATGTCTTTGGCTTATGTCATGTCTTTGGTTTGTGCCATGTCCTTGGCTTATGTCATGTCTTTGGTTTGTGTCATGTCTTTGGCTTGTGTCATGTTTGGCTTGTGTCATGTCTTTGGCTTATGTCATGTCTTTGGCTTGTGTCATGTCTTTGACTTGTGTCATGTCTTTGGTTTGTGTCATGTCTTTGGCTTGTGTCATGTCTTTGGTTTGTGTCATGTCTTTGGCTTGTGTCATGTTTGTCTTGTGTCATGTCTGTGGCTTGTGTCATGTCTTTGACTTGTGTCATGTCTTTGGTTTGTGTCATGTCTTTGGCTTGTGTCATGTCTTTGGCTTATGTCATGTCTTTGGTTTGTGTCATGTCCTTGGCTTATGTCATGTCTTTGGTTTGTGTCATGTCTTTGGCTTGTGTCATGTCTTTGGTTTGTGTCATGTCCTTGGCTTATGTCATGTTGTTGGTTTGTGTCATGTCTTTGGCTTGTGTCATGTCTTTGGTTTGTGTCATGTCTTTGGCTTGTTTCATGTTTGGCGTGTGTCATGTCTTTGGTTTGTGTCATGTTTGGCTTGTGTCATGTCTTTGGCTTGTGTCATGTCTTTGGTTATGTCATGTCTTTGGCTTGTGTCATGTCCTTGGCTTATGTCATGTCTTTGGTTTGTGTCATGTCTTTGGCTTGTGTCATGTCTTTGGTTTGTGTCATGTCTTTGGCTTGTGTCATGTTTAGCTTGTGTCATGTCTTTGGTTTGTGTCATGTCTTTGGCTTGTGTCATGTTTAGCTTGTGTCATGTCTTTGGTTTATGTCATGTCTTTGGCTTGTGTCTGGTTTAGCTTGTGTCATGTCTTTGGTTTGTGTCATGTCTTTGGCTTATGTCATGTTTAGCTTGTGTCATGTCTTTGGTTTGTGTCATGTAATGGGCTTATGTCATGTCTTTGGCTTGTGTCATGTTTAGCTTGTGTCATGTCTTTGGTTTGTGTCATGTCTTTGGCTTATGTCATGTCTTTGGTTTGTGTCATGTCTTTGGCTTGTGTCATGTCTTTGGTTTGTGTCATGTCTTTGGCTTGTGTCATGTCTTTGGCTTGTGTCATGTCTTTGGCTTGTGTCATGTCTTTGGCTTGTGTCATGTCTTTGGCTTGTGTCATGTCTTTGGCTTATGTCATGTCTTTGGTTTGTGTCATGTCTTTGGCTTGTGTCATGTCTTTGGTTTGTGTCATGTCTTTGGCTTGTGTCATGTCTTTGGCTTGTGTCATGTTTGACTTGTGTCATGTCTTTGGCTTGTGTCGTTTCACTTCTTATTTAATGGACATTGGTTAAGCGTTGTGGGACGATGCAGTTTCCTTTCCCTGACTAGGTTGGTTGTATTAGTAAATGCTTGCCAACACTGCTGCAGGAATTCTGTAAAATTGTCTCTATCCACTTTGTTTCTGATTTCCGTTAGCCCAGAACGTTGTATCGGTCTTCGTTCACGCTATTTTCTTGTTGAGGCTCTCAAGCTATTTTTATTTCTTGTTGAGGCTCTCAAGCTATTTTTATTTCTTGTTGAGGCTCTCAAGCTATTTTTATTTCTTGTTGAGGCTCTCAAGCTATTTTTATTTCTTGTTGAGGCTCTCAAGCTATTTTAATTTCTTGTTGAGGCTCTCAAGCTATTTTTATTTCTTGTTGAGGCTCTCAAGCTATTTTTATTTCTTGTTGAGGCTCTCAAGCTATTTTTATTTCTTGTTGAGGCTCTCAAGCTATTTTTATTTCTTGTTGAGGCTCTCAAGCTATTTTTATTTCTTGTTGAGGCTCTCAAGCTATTTTTATTTCTTGTTGAGGCTCTCAAGCTATTTTTATTTCTTGTTGAGGCTCTCAAGCTATTTTTATTTCTTGTTGAGGCTCTCAAGCTATTTGTATTTCTTGTTGAGGCTCTCAAGCTATTTGTATTTCTTGTTTACGTTCACCAGCCTCCACCTATGGCGAAGTCCTTAGAGACTAAGAACTAAAATGTGCAAGTTAATCCGTTGATCTTGGCAGCTGTCTGCACATGGTTCCCTCGCCGCACAGGCAGATAACATCGTCTTCGGAGTAATTGACGTTTTAAGCAGGGCTGCTGAGACCAGGGGTTGTTGCCGCAGAGAGAGATCATCAATAAAAATCCCAACTGGTGCAGATACGATTTGAACTCACAACCTCTTCTAGAAACCGGCGTCTTGCCTCGAGAGAAACCAATCCCCCTGAAGCAATTTAATTTTTTTGTTTATACCTGTTTTAGATAATAGGTTAAAAGGATGGTCTAGAGTAGCGACGATCAAATGGCGACTCGCGGGCCACATCCGGCCCGCCAATCTATTTTTTTTCGAAGTCCTCCTCGCATCAACAGAAACTGCTATATTAAAAATCTGTAAATAAAAACCAAACTCCAAGTCGGTTAAAAAATATATGCGAGTAATGAGTAATATTGAAATAATTAATGGTCTTGTTACAAAAATTAAAATAAAATATGTGGTCAAAGTGCACGCATTATTTCTATATTACTCAATTACGATATGCAAGTTTTGATGATACTCTCAAGTTTGGCCCTCTAGTCGTGGTCAAGGCTATAATCCGGCCGTCGGTCAACCTTAAGTTGAACCTCAGTGGTCTAGAGGTAGCTAGTCTACCTTTGAAGTTGACCATTACTGGTCTAGAGGTAGCTACTCCACCTTTGAATTTGGCCACCACTGGGCTAAGGGTAACTACACCACCTCTGAAGTTGGCCACCACTGGTCTAGAGGTAGCTAGGACACCTTTGAAGTTGTCTTTCACTGGTCTAGCGATAGCTAGTCCACCTTTAAAGTTGGCCACCGCTGGTCTAGAGGTTGCTAGTGCACCTTTGAAGTTGGCCACTACTTGTCTAGAGGTAAATAGAGCACCTCTGAAGTTGGACACTACTGGTCTAAAGGTAACTAGTCCACCCATGAACACAAAGATCTCGAGTTCAAATTCGGCCACGGGCAGTTTGAAATTTTCTTCTCGAATCCGTTGTTTTTCGGTGACTTTTCCTTCTCTTGGTAAATTGTTTGTGACATCCGGCGTCTAGATCTATCTGGTTAGTGAGATCCGCTGTCTAGCTCTCTCTGGGTAGTGAGATCCGCTGTCTAGCCCTCTCTGGGTAGTGAAATCCGATGTTTAGCCCTCTCTGGGTGGTGAAATCCGATGTTTAGCCCTCTCTGGGTAGTGAAATCCGATGTTTAGCCCTCTCTGGGTACTGAGATCCGCTGTCTAGCCCTCTCTGGGTAGTGAAATCCGATGTTTAGCCCTCTCTGGGTACTGAGATCCGCTGTCTAGCCCTCTCTGGGTAGTGAGATCCGATGCTTAGCTCTCTCTGGGTAGTGAAATCCGATGTCCATCCCTCTCAGATAACGTCGTAAAATAGGAGCTATCGTGAGCACCCTGCGCACGTTAGGCAGTTAACAGTCGAAAAGTGTAGGTGAAAATGGTGGCTTCCCCGGACAAAGCTGTTAAATAACAAAATTAACCGTTTCTGAAACGGATGACGATTTGACTTTAGTGAACGTTATGTTGGTGTATGTGCGTTGTGATGTGCGTTATTTACGCCTTTTGATCAACCACATCCGATTTCAGCATGGCACTTTTAGTACAGGTTTGCCTTCCCTCTTTGATCTCTACTCTCTTGGCCAGACTAGACAGTCTAGTCTGTTACTAGAGGCACATCGATGGTGTGGGGTAGGGTCCGAATGGTTCTGGTTCACCGATCCTACCGGAAGAATTCAGCAGTGAGTCTCTGGCAGATTCCAGCTCCGCTCCTGTCCGGCCTCTTGTCTCCGTGTGGGCGTGCGCTTGTACCAGCCACACCAGGTCACTAGGAGCAGTTTCCTTGTTCTGTTTTCACAATGTATGACGCCTACATGGATTGGCTTTTGGTATAATATGGCGTCAATACAAGAATGTTGGCTCTATATAGACCTAAACAAAGTTGATTCACTTCAAGTGGTAAGCACATCATTATTGAGTGCCGTCTCCGCATCAAAGTTTGGCTCTATATAGACTCAAAAAGCTGCTTTACTTCAAGTGATACACACAACAGCAAAATGTTATATCTTCTCAATATTCCTGTTTGGTGCAGAAACATGGACATTAGACCAGAAAACAGAACAGAAAATTGAAGTCTTTGAAATGTGGATTTATAGAAGAATAGGTAGAATTGGGTGGAAAGAAAAGAAAACAAACGAGGAAGTTTTAAAACAAATAAAAATGAAAATCGAACTACTAAACACAATTAGAGAAAGACAAATGACATTTTTTGATAATGTTAAAAGACACAACAGCCTAATAAAAGTAATATTGGAAGGGAAAATACAAGGTAAAAGAGGCAGCGGCAGACCAAGACTAAAATGGGCGAGTAACATCAAAAGATGGACAAGTCAGCCTATGACAATCTGCACCATCAAAGCAAGAGACAGAGTGGAATGGCGCTCCATGGTGGCCAACCTTCGATGCGGAGACGGCACTGAATGATGATGATGATGATACACACAACATTATTATCATCATTGAGTGCCGTCTCCGCATCAAAAAGTTGACTTTATATAGACTGAAAAAGCTGTTTTACTTCAAGTGATACACACAACATTGTTATCATCATTGAGTGCCGTCTCCGCATCAAAAAGTTGGCTTTATATAGACTCAAAAAGCTGTTTTACTTCAAGTGATACACACAACATTGTTATCATCATTGAGAGCCGTCTCCGCATCGAAAGTTGACAACAAAGGAACCACCATTCTGCTCTGTCTCTTGCTTTGATGGTGCATGTTGTCATAGGCTGACTTGTCCATCTTTTGATGTTACTCGTCCATGTTAGTTTTGGTCTGCCTCTGTCTCTTTTACCTTGTATTTTCACATCTACGACTACTTGTAGTAGGCTGCTGTGCCTATTTACATGCCCCAAAATTCTCATTTGTCTTGTTTTTTTAATTGCGCTTAATAATTATCTTGTTTTTAGTTGTTTTAAGACTTCGTTGTTTTATTTTCATTGTGTCTTCACACCAATTCTTCCTATTTTTATATTAATCCACATTTCAAAGGCTTCATTTTTTTTGTTCTGTTTTCTTGTCTAATGTCCATATTTCTGCACCATACAGGAATTTTGAGAAGACATATCATTTTGTTAATCTTAGGTTTCAAGAAAATGAATAAATATATATAACCGGCGAAGTTATTGCTATCAACATAATCATGTACCACGAATTTTAAACGGGAATTGTAACTTTCATCTACAACATATCGACTTAAACCCACCCAGTGGATAAAAACTTGGAAAAAGTAAACAAATGAAAGCGCAAACAAAGGGGAAGAAAATGCGTTTCTGTAAACCGACCAGCTGTACACTCCCATGATCTTGTGTGGGAGTAAACAAAACGACCAGCTGCACACTCCCATGCTCTTGTGTGGGAGTAAACAACCTCACAGAGAGAAGTGAGTGTCAGCAGAGTCCCCTTTTTTATTTTTATTCTTTTTCTTTGGTTCATGAAGTAACAGAGTGGAGAGTAGAACTTTTAAGTTAGTCAGTAACAGAGTGGAGAGCAGAACTTTTAAGTTAGTCAGTAACAGAGTGGAGAGCAGAACTTTTCAGTTAGTCAGTAACAGAGTGGAGAGCAGAACTTTTATGTTAGTAGCAGAGTGGATAGTACAACTTTTAAGTTAGTCAGTAACAGAGTGGAGAGCAGAACTTTTAAGTTAGTCAGTAACAGAGTGGAGAGCAGAAATTTTCAGTTAGTCAGTAACAGAGTGGAGAGCAGAACTTTTATGTTAGTCAGTAGCAGAGTGGAGAGTAGAACTTTTAAGTTAGTCAGTAACAGAGTGGAGAGTAGAACTTTTAAGTTAGTCAGTAACAGAGTGGAGAGTAGAACTTTTAAGTTAGTCAGTAACAGAGTGGAGAGTAGAACTTTTAAGTTAGTCAGTAACAGAGTGGAGAGCAGAACTTTTATGTTAGTCAGTAACTGAGTGGAGAGCAGAACTTTTCAGATAGTCAGTAAGAAAGTGCAGAGCAGACCTTTTAAGTTAGTCAGTAACAAAGTGGAGAGTAGAACTTTTAAGTTAGTCAGTAACAAAGTGGAGATTAGAACCTTTATGTTAGTCAGTAACAAAGTGGAGAGCAGAACTTTTAAGTTAGTCAGTACGAAAGTGGAGAGTAGAACTTTTATGTTAGTCAGTAACAAAGTGGAGAGTATAACTTTTATGTTAGTCAGTAACAAAGTGGAGAGTAGAACTTTTATGTTAGTAACAAAGTGGAGAGTAGAACTTTTAAGTTAGTCAGTAACAAAGTGGAGAGTAGAACTTTTAAGTTAGTCAGTAACAAAGTGGAAAGTAGAACTTTTATTTTAGTCAGTAACAAAGTGGAGAGCAGAACTTTTATGTTAGTCAGTAACAAAGTGGAGAGTAGAACTTTTAAGTTAGTCAGTAATAAAGTGGAGAGTAGAACTTTTAAGTTAGTCAGTAATAAAGTGGAGAGTAGAACTTTTATGTTTGTCAGTAACAAAGTGGAGAGCAGAACTTTTAAGTTAGTCAGTAACAAAGTGGAGAGTAGAACTCTTATGTTAGTCAGTAACAAAGTGGAGAGTAGAACTTTTATGTTAGTCAGTAACAAAGTGGAGAGTAGAACTTTTATGTTAGTCAGTAACAAAGTGGAGAGTAGAACTTTTATGTTAGTCAGTAACAAAGTGGAGAGTAGAACTTTTAAGTTAGGTAGTAACAAAGTGGAGAGCAGAACTTTTATGTTAGTCAGTAACAAAGTGGAGAGTAGAACTTTTATGTTAGTCAGTAACAAAGTGGAGAGTAGAACTTTTATGTTAGTCAGTAACACAGTGGAGAGTATAACTTTTATGTTAGTCAGTAACAAAGTGGAGAGAAGAACTTTTATGTTAGTCAGTAACTAAGTGGAGAGTAGAACTTTTAAGTTAGTCAATAACAAAGTGGAGAGCAGAACTTTTATTTTAGTTAGTAACGAAGTGGAGAGTAGAACTTTTAAGTTAGTCAGTAACAAAGTGGAGAGCAGAACTTTTAAGTTAGTCAGTAACAAAGTGGAGAGCAGAACTTTTAAATTAGTCAGTAACAAAGTGGAGAGCAGAGTTGTCGATTACAAGCAGGTATATGCAAGATTACCTCCCCTGTCTTGCTTGGCGTACGGGGATAATGGTGTTATTGATCATTGTCTCATTTGACCGCGGCACATTAGTCGGTGAAGGGGTAGGAATTACGCCAGGCCGCCTTTACTTCAGAGAAAAATCTCTGGTACCTATGTTTAGAGGCTGGGTGAATCCTAGGCCCGTTTCAGTAAAAATAATTATCCACTTTTGGGAATCGAACATGAAACCTGATGATGAGACAGTGAACATACTAACCACTCAGCCATCGAGGTTTCTGACCATCAAATACGTTCATAAATGTTATGTCGCCTATAACCAGCAGATATCTGGATCTTTGTAAGTTGATAGCGACTATAATCAGCAGATATTTAGATCTTTGTAAGTTGATAGCAACTATAATGAGCAGATATTTAGATCTTTGTAAGTTGATAGCGACTATAATGAGCAGATATTTAGATCTTTGTAAGTTGATAGCGACTATAATGAGCAGATATTTAGATCTTTGTAAGTTGATAGCGACTATAATGAGCAGATGTTTAGATCTTTGTAAGTTGATAGCCATTATAATCAGCAGATATTTTGATCTTTGTAAGTTGATAGCGACAATAATGAGCAGATATTTAGATCTTTGTAAGTTGATAGCCATTATAATCAGCAGATATTTAGATCTTTGTAAGTTGATAGCGACTATAATGAGCAGATATTTATATCTTTGTAAGTTGATAGCGACTATAATCAGCAGATATTTGGATCTTTGTAAGTTGATAGCGACTATAATGAGCAGATATTTAGATCTTTGTAAGTTGATAGCGACTATAATGAGCAGATATTTAGATCTTTGTAAGTTGATAGCGATTATAATGAGCAGATATTTAGATCTTTGTAAGTTGATAGCGACTATAATCAGCAGATATTTAGATCTTTGTAAGTTGATAGCGACTATAATGAGCAGATATTTGGATCTTTGTAAGTTGATAGCGACTATAATGAGCAGATATTTGGATCTTTGTAAGTTGATAGCGACTATAATGAGCAGATATTTGGATCTTTGTAAGTTGATAGCGACTATAATCAGCTGATATTTAGATCTTTGCAAGTTGATAGCGACTATAATGAGCAGATATTTAGATCTTTGTAAGTTGATAGCGACTATAATGAGCAGATATTTGGATCTTTGTAAGTTGATAGCGACTATAATGAGCAGATATTTTGATCTTTGTAAGTTGATAGCGATTATAATGAGCAGATATTTGGATCTTTGTAAGTTGATAGCGACTATAATGAGCAGATATTTTGATCTTTGTAAGTTGATAGCGACTATAATCAGCAGATATTTAGATCTTTGTAAGTTGATAGCGATTATAACCAGCAAATATTTGGATCTTTGTAAGTTGATAGCCATTGTAACCAGCAGATATTGGATCTTTGTAAGTTGATAGCGACTCTAATGAGCAGATATTTGGATCTTTGTAAGTTGATATCGACTATCATGAGCATATATTTGGATCTTTGTAAGTTGATATCGACTATAATGAGCAGATATTTTGATCTTTGTAAGTTGATAGCGACTATAATCAGCAGATATTTAGATCTTTGTAAGTTGATAGCGACTATAATCAGCAGATATTTAGATCTTTGTAAGTTGATATCGACTATAACCAGCAAATATGTCGATTATTTATATACTTATCTATTTCTTCCATGACGATTTTCCCATCCTTGACTTGATACTTTCACGTCTTCTTATTCGTGTATTTTCTGTTACTTTCAATATTTGATGCTGTTGTTACGTGGATGTCTGTGCTTCAGTTCACTGCAGCCTGTTATAAGATTATCTTTGTCATCTCTTATTCTTAGCGTATAAAGAATATAGAGCAAACAAAAAAACCCGTGTCTGGTAGAACAGATGCTCTAGATTAAAGAAACTCAGATAACAAATAAATGCTGATTTGTAGAAGGTTCATAGAAAACCACGCTTTCTTTGTAGCAAGTTCATAGAAACCAATGCTATCTTTGTAGCAAGTTCATAGAAACCAATGCTATCTTTGTAGCAAGTTCATAGAAACCAATGCTATCTTTGTAGCAAGTTCATAGAAACCAATGCTATCTTTGTAGCAAGTTCATAGAAACCAATGCTATCTTTGTAGCAAGTTCATAGAAACCAATGCTATCTTATATGAGATTCATTAAAAAACAATGTTGCTTTGTAGGAGATTTAAAAACACACCATATTGTCTTGTAGGAAGTTCATATAAAACCATGTTATCTTGTAGGAAATGTATAGAAAACACCTTTGTCTTGTAGGAAGTTCATATAAAACCATGTTATCTTGTAGGAAATGTATAGAAAACACCTTTGTCTTGTAGGAAGTTCATATAAAACCATGTTATCTTGTAGGAAATGTATAGAAAACACCTTTGTCTTGTAGGAAGTTCATATAAAACCATGTTATTTTGTAGGAAATGTATAGAAAACAACTTTGTCTTGTAAGAAGTTCATATAAAACCATGTTATTTTGTAGGAAATGTATAGAAAACAACTTTGTCTTGTAGGAAGTTCATATAAAACCATGTTATCTTGTAGGAAATGTATAGAAAACAACTTTGTCTTGTAAGAAGTTCATATAAAACCATGATATCTTGTAGGAAATTGATAGAAAACCATGTTGTATTGTAGGAAGTTCATAGAAAACCAAGTTGTGTTGTAGAAAGCTCATAGAAAACAAGATGTCTTATAAGAATTCATAGAAAACCATGTTGTCTTGTAGGAAATTCAAAGAAATTAATGTTGTCTTATGGGAAGCTCATAGAAAACCATGTTGTGTTGTTTGGAAGCTCATAGAAAACCATGTTGTGTTGTTTGGAAGCTCATAGAAAACCATGTTGTGTTGTTGGAAGCTCATAGAAAACCATGTTGTGTTGTTTGGAAGCTCATAGAAAACCATGTTGTGTTGTTTGGAAGCTCATAGAAAACCATGTTGTGTTGTTTGGAAACTCATAGAAAAACCATGTTGTGTTGTTTGGAAGCTCATAGAAAAACATGTTGTGTTGTTTGGAAGCTCATAGAAAACCATGTTGTGTTGTTTGGAAGCTCATAGAAAACCATATTTTGTTGTTTGGAAGCTCATAGAAAACCATGTTGTGTTGTCTGGAAGCTGATAGAAAAGCATGTTGTGTTGTTTGGAAGCTCATAGAAAAGCACGTTGTGTTGTCTGGAAGCTGATAGAAAAGCATGTTGTGTTGTTTGGAAGCTCATAGAAAAGCACGTTGTGTTGTCTGGAAGCTGATAGAAAAGCATGTTGTGTTGTTTGGAAGCTCATAGAAAAGCACGTTGTGTTGTTTGAAAGCTCATAGAAAACCATGTTTTGTTTTTTGGAAGCTGATAGAAAAGCATGTTGTGTTGTTTGGAAGCTCATAGAAAACCATGTTGTGTTGTCCGGAAGCTCATAGAAAACCATGTTGTGTTGTTTGGAAGCTCATAGAAAACAATATTGTGTTGTCTGGAAGCTGATAGAAAAGCATGTTGTGTTGTTTGGAAGCTCATAGAAAACCATGTTGTGTTGTCTGGAAGCTGATAGAAAAGCATGTTGTGTTGTTTGGAAGCTCATAGAAAAGCATGTTGTGTTGTTTGGAAGCTCATAGAAAAGCACGTTGTGTTGTCTGGAAGCTCATAGAAAAGCACGTTGTGTTGTTTGGAAGCTCATAGAAAAGCACGTTGTGTTGTCTGGAAGCTCATAGAAAAGCACGTTGTGTTGTTTGGAAGCTCATAGAAAAGCACGTTGTGTTGTCTGGAAGCTCATAGAAAAGCATGTTGTGTTGTTTGGAAGCTCATAGAAAACCATGTTGTGTTGTCTGGAAGCTGATAGAAAAGCATGTTGTGTTGTTTGGAAGCTCATAGAAAAGCATGTTGTGTTGTTTGGAAGCTCATAGAAAAGCACGTTGTGTTGTCTGGAAGCTCATAGAAAAGCACGTTGTGTTGTTTGGAAGCTCATAGAAAACCATGTTGTGTTGTCTGGAAGCTCAAATAAAAGCACGATGATTTGTAAGAAATTTGTAGGAAAATAATGATTTCCCAGAGGATCTAAGATAACCCCGTTAGGTTGAGAATGCAAACTTCTGCTGGTGCTGAAGAGATAAGCTCTGAGCTAAGAAACAAGCTTCTCATCCTCTAGTTCATGCCTCAGACATCTCAAACACTTTCTTTGCTTGACTATGACATACCTGACGGCCCATCAACTGATGAACACCTCGTCTCGACATCCTAGCAAGTCTCCCTAGAAAATCCCGAACACAGACAGACATAGGAGCCGCGATAGCTCAGTGGTTAGTGAACTGGACTACAAAGGACAAGGGGTAGGGTTCGATCCTAACCGACGGTTTCCGGGTTCACCCAGCCTTAAATGGGTACCGGATATTTTTCTGGGAAAGTAAAGCAGCACATTACAGACCACATTACCCCAAAAATCATGTGCTGAAGGTCTGTAAAATATAGGGTCACTAACACCATATTTCCCTATACGCCACTTGGCGTGACGGGGGGTACTTTACTTACTTACTACAGTCAGATTGGTTAAGAGAGGAAAACATCGGCGTGTTCTACCTGTTGGTGGGATTTACTATAAAAGGGCAAATAAATGCAGAGTTGCGGTAAAGCTGGAGCAGAGAGCCAGTATTGGGGTGTAACTGACACTCCTACAAGATATGGGGACGTCTTTATATACAAGGAACACAACAAAATAGTGACGTTTCGGCCTACATACGACCTTCCTCATAAAACGAGACAACAACATTCATCATCATGTACCATACCGGTTGGCGTAGGCGATCATGTCCTTCCACAATGTCCTATCTACAGAACATTGTATCAGTTCTGTTGTTGACTGTTTTCCATGCCATGACACCAAATCTCTCTTTCCTTTTATTTTGCCAATTGTAACCAAGTATTCCAACTTCCCTCTTCTCATGATGTTCCCGAAAAATGTTGATTGTTTCTTCCTGATGTTTTTTAGGAGCTGCCATTTTGTGTTGGCCTCTTTGAGAACTTCCTCATTGGTCATTTTAGCTGTCCAGTGAACTTTCAGACAACAACAATAAACGATGATAAACAGATAAACATTCGTACATCTACGATGATAGGGACATGCAGATCAAGGCGAAGAGGGGCAAGAAATGAAGTGATGAAACTAGTGATCGATGTGCTACATGATGAAGGAGAAGAGGGACAAGAAATGAAGTGATGAAACTAGTGAGGGATGTGCTACATGATGAAGGAGAAGAGGGACAAGAAATGAAGTGATGAAACTAGTGAGGGATGTGCTACATGATGAAGGAGAAGAGGGGCAAGAAATGAAGTGATGAAACTAGTGATCGATGTGCTACATGATGAAGGAGAAGAGGGACAAAAAATGAAGTGATGAAACTAGTGAGGGATGTGCTACATGATGAAGGAGAAGAGGGACAAGAAATGAAGTGATGAAACTAGTGAGGGATGTGCTACATGATGAAGGAGAAGAGGGACAAGAAATGAAGTGATGAAACTAGTGATCGATGTGCTACATGATGAAGGAGAAGAGGGGCAAGAAATGAAGTGATGAAACTAGTGATCGATGTGCTACATGATGAAGGAGAAGAGGGACAAGAAATGAAGTGATGAAACTAGTGATCGATGTGCTACATGATGAAGGAGAAGAGGGGCAAGAAATGAAGTGATGAAACTAGTGATCGATGTGCTACATGATGAAGGAGAAGAGGGACAAGAAATGAAGTGATGAAACTAGTGATCGATGTGCTACATGATGAAGGAGAAGAGGGACAAGAAATGAAGTGATGAAACTAGTGAGGGATGTGCTACATGATGAAGGAGAAGAGGGGCAAGAAATGAAGTGATGAAACTAGTGAGGGATGTGCTACATGATGAAGGAGAAGAGGGACAAGAAATGAAGTGATGAAACTAGTGATCGATGTGCTACAAGATGAAGGAGAAGAGGGGCAAGAAATGAAGTGATGAAACTAGTGATCGATGTGCTACATGATGAAGGAGAGGTACAAGAAATAGAGTATACATATGTATAGGAAATAATAATTTATAACAATTGAGACTTAGCTGTGTAGGAGTTAAACCCTGCAATTGGGTCCACTGATATAGAAGAACTAGTATTGCAGTACCTCTAGGCAAGACAAGCTTCTACTTTCGCATTAACGGCCAAAATTTCCAGGAACTTATTACAACCCAGGGAGCCGCGATAGCTTAGTAGTTAGTGAACTGGACTACAAAGGACAAGGGGTAGGGTTCGATCCCAACCGACGGCTTCCAGGTTCACCCACCCTAAAATGAGTACCGGATTTTTTTCTGAGAAAGTAAAGCAGCACGGGCGTAATACCGACCACATTACCCCAAAAATCATGTGCTGAAGGTCTGTAAAATATAGAGTCACTAACACCATATTTGTCTATACGCCACTTGGCGTGACAAGGTACTTTACCTTTTTTACTTTAATTTATTACAACAAGCAAAAATTCCATCTCGAGTGAAACCGCTTGGGCTTTATACCCCGTGACTTCCCTTATCATCATCACCATCATTACCATCATCATGGAACGCCGTCTCCTCATCGAAGGTTGGCTACCATGGAGCGCCGTTCCACTCTGTCCCTTGCTTTGATAGTGCAGGTTGTCATATCCTGACTTGTCCATCATTTGATGTTAATCTTGCTTTGCCTCTTTTAACTTATAATTTCCCTTCCACAATTACTTTTACTAGTCTGTTGTGTCTTTTAACATGCCTCAAAAATCTAATTTGTCTTGTTTGAATTGTAATTAGCTGCTTCCTATTTTTATTTTTAGTTGTTTTAAGGCTTTGTCGTTCTTTTTTCTTTTCTTTCCACCCAATTCTTCCTATTCTTATATATATATATATATATATATATATATATATATATATATAATTATATCTGCCTACATGTAATTACGTTGACACCCTTCAATAGGAATTATGATCCCTATCTACTAACTTATAATTGCAGCAACACTGCTATTGTTTGCCTGTTCTCCACTTATTTTCATTATCCTTATCAATTCATCATGTGCTGAAGGTCTGTAAAATATAGGGTCACTAACACCATATTTCCCTATACGCCACTTGGCGTGACGGGGGGTACTTTACTTTTTACTTTTATCAATTCATATTCTGCCACTTTATTTTCCAGTTCTACTTTATGCTCCTCCCTTTGCTGCTTCACTTCTCCTGCCTGATTCTCCACCACCCTGCACCGCCAGTTCTCGATAATCCCTCTATTACGTCTCCTTTATCGCCAAGTTTGAGTAGCATCGGCCTGTGTATGCTCTGTTCACTCCTTATATACACTTCCTTATTTCTAGAGATTACCTGTGTCTCGCTTGACTGCATCTCACTATACCACCTTGTCATCTCGCCCGACTAATCATCTAATAATGTGACTGATTTTCGACCCCCAACTTCCCCGTCCCCTCCTGGAACCCATTCGACAGACAGTTTTTTTTTTTTTTACTGGAGACAAATAATAATAAATAACTATTATTCTAGATGGAAACTTCCGAGGCGATAATTCAGCGAATCATACGAGAAAGATGTATGTTTACAGCACTCGGAAAAAATAACAAATAATCAACAACAGAAAAAAAAAAACAAAGAACAATACATGGTCCGAAGCAGGATCGAACCCGTACTCCTTGGCACAGCGCCTTGACACGAGAAGCCAAACGCCAGAGAACACGGTCAATTCAGCTAACAAATTAGCTATCACTTGCGATGTCTTTTCACGCAGGTGTTCTCATGACTATAGCATAGAACTACGATCACAATTCGGGAATAAATTGTGTATCTGTAATTTCCTATTAGGACAAGTATCTCCCGGATAGGGTAGGGTTGAATACTTGCGTTGTAGAAAGCTTGTCAACTCGTTGGACAGCTATCACCACTATTGTCCAACATGGAAATAACTCTGGAGGCAAAACAGGCTCTCTGCAATACAATCTTCATCCCAACGTTGTGCTACCAATGACAGTCCTAGACCCTAGTTGCAAGAACAATAATAAAAAATAACCTCTACTGAAATTAAATGTGTTAGACGAATGACAGGAAACAGTCTGAGAGATAGCCATAGAATATATAAAGAAACAACAGTTAATATGGTTTAGCCGCGTGACAAGACAGAAAGATCAAAACACATCACAAGGAGCCTTCAATTAACGTTGCGAGAACACCAGACACAAAGGCCGACCATGAAAACACCACACAAGGTGGTGCAAATTATATCTTCCCTCGACGCTGGAAGGCAAATTGAGGCAGGAAAGACTAAGAAGAATAGGACAAACACCAGAACTAATATTATGAACAGTGGATGTAAGATAAACACAAGGAATAAATGTTATTTAACAATTATAACAGTCGAATAGTAAAAAAAGAAAAGTAAAGTACCCCCGTCACGCCAAGTGGCGTATATGGTGTTAGTGACCATAAATTGTACAGACCTTCGACACATGATTTTTGGGGTAATATGGTCGGTATTACGCCCGTGCCGCTTTGCTTTCCTATAAAAAAAATCCGGTACCCATTAAAGGCTGGGTGAACCGGAGGCCGTCGGTTGGGACCTACCTCTTGTCCTTTGTAGTCCAGTTCACTAACAACTGAGCTATCGCAGCTCCCATTTCAGTCGAATATTTGTTTATTAAAAGTTTTAAGTTAAAGTTGCAGTCAATGTTTGTTGTCTTTTGAGCAAATTATCAACGTAATTACCTTCAATAAAATCAGTCACGTATTCGTCCTTACAGTTATGTTCAAGGGCTTAGACTGTATTTGATAATCAGCATATGAATCAGTGACTATTGACATCGTTAAGTGAATGTTGCGGGTAAACACAGTTTTGATTAATAAGGACGTCAAGAGAAGAATTTTGTGAATTATCGCGGTTATTTTATTCTCAAGTGTCAGCACTCACGATATGTGAATACAGCGTGAATTAGTGCTGATATTAGTCATCAGAGAAGACAATCAGCGAGTGACCTTGGTAAAATGTCGGTCAAGGAGATATTGTTTGTGATTAGCGTTCTTCTGGTGACGTCACTGATGGCTGAAGAGTTCCACGGGTAAGTTCTTATGTTGCTGTTTTGCTGTGCTGTTGTTGTTGCTGTTTTAGTTGTTGCTGCTGTGGCATACCAGGTGTGCAAACATATTATACTAAATGTATGTTCACAACCCATTTGTTTACAATGAATATATCGGCAACACAAATAAAACGTCATGGAAAAAAAATGTGACACAAGACCAGCAAGGCAGCAACATTAAAATTACTAAGGACATGTATCTACCCTATAGCAACATACGGTTGTCAATCATGGATAATCTCGCAAACAGCAATGAAGAAAATCGATTGATTCGAAAGAATTTGCTACAAACAAAAACCGTAAGACACCTTGGATAATGGAGAAAAGCAAAGAAGACATACGAAAATAGTTTCAACATTAAGAACTGGCTTATAAACACCATTCTACACAGGAAATACAAATACTTTGGCCATGTCAAATGACACGGCGGGCTGGACAGAACAACAATGGAAGGCTTGGTCCCTGGACGACACATCAGGGGTAGAACAAGAAAATGGTGGTTTCAAGACATCACAGAGACTTTGAACATGACAACAGAAGTGGGAGATCTGGCTAGAGACAGAGATTCTTTCTGACGGGTTGTGGTGAATGTAACGTTCTATAGGAGATCTGGCAAGTGACTGAGATTCTTTCTGACGGGTTGTGGTGAATGTAACGTTCTATAGGAGATCTGGCAAGTGACTGAGATTCTTTCTGACGGGTTGTGGTGAATGTAACGTTCTATAGGAGATCTGGCAAGTGACTGAGATTCTTTCAGACGGGCTGTGGTGAATGTAACGTTCTATAGGAGATCTGGCTAGAGACAGAGATTCTTTCAGACGGGCTGTGGTGAATGCACCGTTCTGTGAGAGATCTGGCAAGTGACTGAGATTCTTTCAGACGGGCTGTGGTGAATGCACCGTTCTGTGAGAGATCTGGCTAGAGACAGAGATTCTTTCAGACGGGCTGTTGCGAATGCGCCGTTCTGTGAGAGATCTGGCTAGAGACAGAGATTCTTTCAGACGGGCTGTTGTGAATGCGCCGTTCTGTGAGAGATCTGGCTAGTGACAGAGATTCTTTCAGACGGGCTGTGGTGAATGCATCGTTCTGTGAGAGATCTGGCTAGAGACAGAGATTTTTTCAGACGGGCTGTTGTGAATGTAACGTTCTGTGAGAGATCTGGCTAGTGACAGAGATTTTTGCAGACGGGCTGTGGTGAATGCGCCGTTCTGTGAGAGATCTGGCTAGTGACAGAGATTCTTTAACATAGGCTGTGGTGAATGTAACGTTCTGTGAGAGATCTGTTTAGTGACAGAGATTCTTTAACATAGGCTGTGGTGAATGTAACGTTCTGTGAGAGATCTGGCTAGTGACAGAGATTGTTTAACATAGGCTGTGGTGAATCTAACGTTCTGTGAGAGATCTGGCTAGTGACAGAGATTCTTTAACATAGGCTGTGGTGAATGCGCCGTCCTGTCAGAACTTGTAGACTGTTAATGGTGATGAATAAAAAAGTGGAACAAAAAACAAGTTCTTCAATATAATGAGTAACAAGTTGTGAAATACGAACTATTCTGAATAACGAAGAGAACAGACACAAACAAGTGGAGAAATAAAGTAACTTCAGTGAACGAAGCCAAACTCAAATATTTTTGACAGGAAAGTAAAAGCTGGAAGAACTTGCTAGAAGGAAGCTTCTGATGATCAGATTACCTGCTGATGTAACGATCTGTACATAGAATGTTCTGATATCGCAATGCATTAAAGTAAAAAAGTAAAGTACCCCCGTCACGCCAAGTGGCGTATTGGGAAATATGGTGTTAGTGACCTTATATTTTACAGACCTTCAGCACATGATCGCAATGCATTAGGACATGATACAATATTTTATAACGAAATGAATGTGTTTGTGTGTCCTGTTGACTGCCAGTGGAACACAGTGACCAAGAGGGAAAGTTGTCCTTGTTGTCTCCTGTTGGCTGTCAGTGGAACACAGTGACCAAGAGGGAAAGTTGTCCTTGTTGTCTCCTGTTGGCTGTCAGTGGAACACAGTGACCAAGAGGGAAAGTTGTCCTTGCTGTCTCCTGTTGGCTGTCAGTGGAACACAGTGACCAAGAGGGAAAGTTGTCCTTGTTGTCTCCTGTTGGCTGTCAGTGGAACACAGTGACCAAGAGGAAAGTTGTCCTTGTTGTCTCCTGTTGGCTGTCAGTGGAACACAGTGACCAAGAGGGAAAGTTGTCCTTGTTGTCTCCTGTTGGCTGTCAGTGGAACACAGTGACCAAGAGGGAAAGTTTGTCCTTGTTGTCTCCTGTTGGCTGTCAGTGGAACACAGTGACCAAGAGGGAAAGTTGTCCTTGTTGTCTCCTGTTGGCTGTCAGTGAACACAGTGACCAAGAGGGAAAGTTGTCCTTGCTGTCTCCTGTTGGCTGTCAGTGGAACACAGTGACCAAGAGGGAAAGTTGTCCTTGTTGTCTCCTGTTGGCTGTCAGTGGAACACAGTGACCAGAGGGAAAGTTGTCCTTGCTGTGTCCTGTTGGCTGTCAGTGGAACACAGTGACCAAGAGGGAAAGTTGTCCTTGCTGTCTCCTGTTGGCTGTCAGTGGAACACAGTGACCAAGAGGGAAAGTTGTCCTTGTTGTCTCCTGTTGGCTGTCAGTGGAACACAGTGACCAAGAAGGAAAGTTGTCCTTGTTGTCTCCTGTTGGCTGTCAGTGGAACACAGTGACCAAGAAGGAAAGTTGTCCTTGTTGTCTCCTGTTGGCTGTCAGTGGAACACAGTGACCAAGAGGAAAGTTGTCCTTGCTGTGTCCTGTTGGCTGTCAGTGGAACACAGTGACCAAGAGGGAAAGTTGTCCTTGTTGTCTCCTGTTGGCTGTCAGTGGAACACAGTGACCAAGAGGGAAAGTTGTCCTTGTTGTCTCCTGTGGCTGTCAGTGGAACACAGTGACCAAGAGGGAAAGTTGTCCTTGTTGTCTCCTGTTGGCTGTCAGTGGAACACAGTGACCAAGAGGGAAAGTTGTCCTTGTGTCTCCTGTTGGCTGTCAGTGGAACACAGTGACCAAGAGGGAAAGTTGTCCTTGTTGTCTCCTGTTGGCTGTCAGTGGAACACAGTGACCAAGAGGGAAAGTTGTCCTTGTTGTCTCCTGTTGGCTGTCAGTGGAACACAGTGACCAGAGGGAAAGTTGTCCTTGTTGTCTCCTGTTGGCTGTCAGTGGAACACAGTGACCAAGAAGGAAAGTTGTCCTTGCTGTGTCCTGTTGGCTGTCAGTGGAACACAGTGACCAAGAAGGAAAGTTGTCCTTGCTATGTCCAGTTGACTGCCAGTGGAACACAGTGACCAAGAAGGAAAGTTGTCCTTGTTGTCTCCTGTTGGCTGTCAGTGGAACACAGTGACCAAGAAGGAAAGTTGTCCTTGTGTCTCCTGTTGGCTGTCAGTGGAACACAGTGACCAAGAAGGAAAGTTGTCCTTGTTGTCTCCTGTTGGCTGTCAGTGGAACACAGTGACCAAGAGGGAAAGTTGTCCTTGCTATGTCCAGTTGACTGCCAGTGGAACACAGTGACCAAGAAGGAAAGTTGTCCTTGCTATGTCCATTTGACTGCCAGTGGAACACAGTGACCAAGAAGGAAAGTTGTCCTTGTTGTCTCCTGTTGGCTGTCAGTGGAACACAGTGACCAAGAAGGAAAGTTGTCCTTGCTGTGTCCTGTTGACTGCCAGTGGAACACAGTGACCAAGAAGGAAAGTTGTCCTTGCTGTGTCCTGTTGACTGCCAGTGGAACACAGTGACCAAGAAGGAAAGTTGTCCTTGCTGTGTCCTGTTGACTGCCAGTGGAACACAGTGACCAAGAAGGAAAGTTGTCCTTGCTGTGTCCTGTTGGCTGTCAGTGGAACACAGTGACCAAGAAGGAAAGTTGTCCTTGTTGTCTCCTGTTGGCTGTCAGTGGAACACAGTGACCAAGAAGGAAAGTTGTCCTTGTTGTCTCCTGTTGGCTGTCAGTGGAACACAGTGACCAAGAAGGAAAGTTGTCCTTGTTGTCTCCTGTTGGCTGTCAGTGGAACACAGTGACCAAGAAGGAAAGTTGTCCTTGTTGTCTCCTGTTGGCTGTCAGTGGAACACAGTGACCAAGAGGAAAGTTGTCCTTGTTGTCTCCTGTTGGCTGTCAGTGGAACACAGTGACCAAGAAGGAAAGTTGTCCTTGCTGTCTCCTGTTGGCTGTCAGTGGAACACAGTGACCAAGAGGGAAAGTTGTCCTTGTTGTCTCCTGTTGGCTGTCAGTGGAACACAGTGACCAAGAGGGAAAGTTGTCCTTGTTGTCTCCTGTTGGCTGTCAGTGGAACACAGTGACCAAGAGGGAAAGTTGTCCTTGTTGTCTCCTGTTGGCTGTCAGTGGAACACAGTGACCAAGAGGGAAAGTTGTCCTTGTTGTCTCCTGTTGGCTGTCAGTGGAAACACAGTGACCAAGAGGGAAGTTGTCCTTGTTGTCTCCTGTTGGCTGTCAGTGGAACACAGTGACCAAGAAGGAAAGTTGTCCTTGCTGTGTCCTGTTGGCTGTCAGTGGAACACAGTGACCAAGAGGAAAGTTGTCCTTGTTGTCTCCTGTTGGCTGTCAGTGGAACACAGTGACCAAGAAGGAAAGTTGTCCTTGTTGTCTCCTGTTGGCTGTCAGTGGAACACAGTGACCAAGAAGGAAAGTTGTCCTTGTTGTCTCCTGTTGGCTGTCAGTGGAACACAGTGACCAAGAAGGAAAGTTGTCCTTGCTGTGTCCTGTTGGCTGTCAGTGGAACACAGTGACCAAGAAGGAAAGTTGTCCTTGCTGTGTCCTGTTGGCTGTCAGTGGAACACAGTGACCAAGAAGGAAAGTTGTCCTTGCTGTGTCCTGTTGACTGCCAGTGGAACACAGTGACCAAGAAGGAAAGTTGTCCTTGCTGTGTCCTGTTGGCTGTCAGTGGAACACAGTGACCAAGAAGGAAAGTTGTCCTTGTTGTCTCCTGTTGGCTGTCAGTGAACACAGTGACCAAGAAGGAAAGTTGTCCTTGCTGTGTCCTGTTGACTGCCAGTGGAACACAGTGACCAAGAAGGAAAGTTGTCCTTGCTGTGTCCTGTTGACTGCCAGTGGAACACAGTGACCAAGAAGGAAAGTTGTCCTTGTTGTCTCCTGTTGGCTGTCAGTGGAACACAGTGACCAAGAAGGAAAGTTGTCCTTGTTGTCTCCTGTTGGCTGTCAGTGGAACACAGTGACCAAGAAGGAAAGTTGTCCTTGTTGTCTCCTGTTGGCTGTCAGTGGAACACAGTGACCAAGAAGGAAAGTTGTCCTTGCTGTGTCCTTTTGGCTGTCAGTGGAACACAGTGACCAAGAAGGAAAGTTGTCCTTGTTGTCTCCTGTTGGCTGTCAGTGGAACACAGTGACCAAGAAGGAAAGTTGTCCTTGTTGTCTCCTGTTGGCTGTCAGTGGAACACAGTGACCAAGAAGGAAAGTTGTCCTTGTTGTCTCCTGTTGGCTGTCAGTGGAACACAGTGACCAAGAAGGAAAGTTGTCCTTGCTGTCTCCTGTTGGCTGTCAGTGGAACACAGTGACCAAGAAGGAAAGTTGTCCTTGCTGTCTCCTGTTGGCTGTCAGTGGAACACAGTGACCAAGAGGGAAAGTTGTCCTTGTTGTCTCCTGTTGGCTGTCAGTGGAACACAGTGACCAAGAGGGAAAGTTGTCCTTGTTGTCTCCTGTTGCTGTCAGTGGAACACAGTGACCAAGAGGGAAAGTTGTCCTTGCTGTCTCCTGTTGGCTGTCAGTGGAACACAGTGACCAAGAAGGAAAGTTGTCCTTGTTGTCTCCTGTTGGCTGTCAGTGGAACACAGTGACCAAGAGGGAAAGTTGTCCTTGTTGTCTCCTGTTGGCTGTCAGTGGAACACAGTGACCAAGAAGGAAAGTTGTCCTTGTTGTCTCCTGTTGGCTGTCAGTGGAACACAGTGACCAAGAGGGAAAGTTGTCCTTGTTGTCTCCTGTTGGCTGTCAGTGGAACACAGTGACCAAGAGGGAAAGTTGTCCTTGTTGTCTCCTGTTGGCTGTCAGTGGAACACAGTGACCAAGAAGGAAAGTTGTCCTTGCTGTGTCCTGTTGGCTGTCAGTGGAACACAGTGACCTGAATGAAAGTTGTCCTTGCTGTGTCCTGTTGGCTGTCAGTGGAACACAGTGACCAAGAGGGAAAGTTGTCCTTGTTGTCTCCTGTTGGCTGTCAGTGGAACACAGTGACCAAGAAGGAAAGTTGTCCTTGTTGTCTCCTGTTGGCTGTCAGTGGAACACAGTGACCAAGAGGGAAAGTTGTCCTTGTTGTCTCCTGTTGACTGCCAGTGGAACACAGTGACCAAGAAGGAAAGTTGTCCTTGCTGTGTCCTGTTGACTGCCAGTGGAACACAGTGACCAAGAAGGAAAGTTGTCCTTGCTGTGTCCTGTTGACTGCCAGTGGAACACAGTGACCAAGAAGGAAAGTTGTTCTTGGTGTGTCCTGTTGGCTGTCAGTGGAACACAGTGACCAAGAAGGAAAGTTGTCCTTGCTGTGTCCTGTTGGCTGTCAGTGGAACACAGTGACCAAGAAGGAAAGTTGTCCTTGCTGTGTCCTGTTGACTGCCAGTGGAACACAGTGACCAAGAAGGAAGTTGTTCTTGGTGTGTCCTGTTGACTGCCAGTGGAACACAGTGACCAAGAAGGAAAGTTGTCATTGGTGTGTCCTGTTGACTGCCAGTGGAACACAGTGACCAAGAAGGAAAGTTGTCATTGTTGTCTCCTGTTGGCTGCCAGTGGAACACAGTGACCAAGAGGGAAAGTTGTCCTTGCTGTGTCCTGTTGGCTGCCAGTGGAACACAGTGACCAGAAGGAAAGTTGTCCTTGCTGTGTCCTGTTGACTGCCAGTGGAACACAGTGACCTGAATGAAAGTTGTCCTTGGTGTGTCCTGTTGACTGTCAGTGGAACACAGTGACCAAGAGGGAAAGTTGTCCTTGCTGTGTCCTGTTGACTGCCAGTGGGACACAGTGACCAAGAGGGAAAGTTGTCCTTGCTATGTCCTGTTGACTGCCAGTGGAACACAGTGACCAAGAGGGAAAGTTGTCCTTGCTATGTCCTGTTGACTGCCAGTGGGACACAGTGACCAAGAGGGAAAGTTGTCCTTGCTATGTCCTGTTGACTGCCAGTGGAACACAGTGACCAAGAGGGAAAGTTGTCCTTGCTATGTCCTGTTGACTGCCAGTGGAACACAGTGACCAGAGGGAAGTTGTCCTTGCTATGTCCTGTTGGCTGTCAGTGGAACACCAGTGACCAAGAAGGAAAGTTGTCCTTGCTATGGTCCTGTTGACTGCCAGTGGAACACAGTGACCAAGAGGGAAAGTTGTCCTTTGCTATGTCCTGTTGACTGCCAGTGGGACACAGTGACCAAGAGGGAAAGTTGTCCTTGCTGTGTCCTGTTGACTGCCAGTGGAACACAGTGACCAAGAGGGAAAGTTTGTCCTTGCTATGTCCTGTTGACTGCCAGTGGAACACAGTGACCTGAATGAAAGTTGTCCTTGGTGTGTCCTGTTGGCTGTCAGTGGAACACAGTGACCAAGAGGGAAAGTTGTCCTTGCTGTGTCCTGTTGACTGTCAGTGGAACACAGTGACCTGAATGAAAGTTGTCCTTGGTGTGTCCTGTTGGCTGTCAGTGGAACACAGTGACCAAGAGGGAAAGTTGTCCTTGTTGTCTCCTGTTGGCTGTCAGTGGAACACAGTGACCAAGAGGGAAAGTTGTCCTTGGTGTGTCCTGTTGGCTGCCAGTGGGACACAGTGACCTGAATGAAAGTTGTCCTTGCTGTGTCCTGTTGGCTGTCAGTGGGACACAGTGACCTGAATGAAAGTTGTCATTGGTGTGTCCTGTTGGCTGTCAGTGGAACACAGTGACCTGAATGAAAGTTGTCCTTGCTGTGTCCTGTTGGCTGCCAGTGGGACACAGTGACCTGAATGAAAGTTGTCCTTGCTGTGTCCTGTTGGCTGCCAGTGGGACACAGTGACCTGAATGAAAGTTGTCCTTGCTGTGTCCTGTTGGCTGTCAGTGGGACACAGTGACCTGAATGAAAGTTGTCATTGGTGTGTCCTGTTGGCTGTCAGTGGGACACAGTGACCTGAATGAAGTTGTCCTTGCTATGTCCTGTTGACTGCCAGTGGAACACAGTGACCTGAATGAAAGTTGTCCTTGGTGTGTCCTGTTGGCTGTCAGTGGAACACAGTGACCAAGAAGGAAAGTTTCCTTGCTGTGTCCTGTTGGCTGCCAGTGGAACACAGTGACCTGAATGAAAGTTGTCCATTGGTGTGTCCTGTTGGCTGCAGTGGAACACAGTGACCTGAATGAAAGTTGTCATTGGTGTGTCCTGTTGACTGCCAGTGGAACACAGTGACCTGAATGAAAGTTGTCATTGGTGTGTCCTGTTGGCTGCCAGGGACACAGTGACCTGAATGAAAGTTGTCATTGGTGTGTCCTGTTGGCTGTCAGTGGAACACAGTGACCTGAATGAAAGTTGTCCTTGGTGTGTCCTGTTGACTGCCAGTGGAACACAGTGACCTGAATGAAAGTTGTCCTTGGTGTGTCCTGTTGACTGCCAGTGGAACACAGTGACCTGAATGAAAGTTGTCCTTGGTGTGTCCTGTTGACTGCCAGTGGAACACAGTGACCTGAATGAAAGTTGTCCTTGGTGTGTCCTGTTGACTGCCAGTGGGACACAGTGACCTGAATGAAAGTTGTCCCGTGGTGTGTCCTGTTGACTGCCAGTGGGACACAGTGACCTGAATGAAAGTTGTCCTTGGTGTGTCCTGTTGACTGCCAGTGGGACACAGTGACCGGAAGGAAAGTTGTCCTTGGTGTGTCCTGTTGTCTGCCAGTGGGACACAGTGACCGGTAGGAAGTTGTCCTTGGTGTGTCCTGTTGTCTGCCAGTGGGACACAGTGACCGGAAGGAAAGTTGTCCTTGGTGTGTCCTGTTGGCTGCCAGTGGGACACAGTGACCGGTAGGAAAGTTGTCCTTGGTGTGTCCTGTTGACTGCCAGTGGGACACAGTGACCGGAAGGAAAGTTGTCCTTGGTGTGTCCTGTTGTCTGCCAGTGGACACAGTGACCGGTAGGAAGTTGTCCTTGGTGTGTCCTGTTGTCTGCCAGTGGGACACAGTGACCGGAAGGAAAGTTGTCCTTGGTGTGTCCTGTGGACTGCCAGTAGGATACAGTGACTAGAAGGAAAGTTGCCCTTGGTACGTCCTGTTGGCTGCTATTGGGACACAGTGATCAAAAGGAACGTTGTCCTAGCTGTGTCCTGTTGGCTGCCAGTGGGACACACTGACCTGAAGGAAAGTTGTCCTTGGTGTGTCCTGTTGGCTGCCAGTGGGACACAATGACCTGAAGGAAAGTTGTCCTTGGTGTGTCCTGTTGGCTGCCAGTGGGACACAATGACCTGAAGGAAAGTTGTCCTTGGTGTGTCCTGTTGGCTGCCAGTGGGACACAATGACCTGAAGGAAAGTTGTCCTAGCTGTGTCCTGTTGGCTGCCAGTGGAACACAGTGACCTGAAGGAAAGTTGTCCTTGGTGTGTCCTGTTGGCTGCCAGTGGGACACAATGACCTGAAAGAAAGTTGTCCTAGCTGTGTCCTGTTGGCTGCCAGTGGGACACAATGACCTGAAGGAAAGTTGTCCTTGGTGTGTCCTGTTGGCTGCCAGTGGGACACAATGACCTGAAAGAAAGTTGTCCTTGGTGTGTCCTGTTGGCTGCCAGTGGGACACAGTGACCTGAAAGAAAGTTGTCCTTGGTGTGTCCTGTTGGCTGCCAGTGGGACACAGTGACCTGAAAGAAAGTTGTCCTTGGTGTGTCCTGTTGGCTGCCAGTGGGACACACTGACCTGAAAGAAAGTTGTCCTTGGTGTGTCCTGTTGGCTGCCAGTGGGACACAGTGACCTGAAAGAAAGTTGTCCTTGGTGTGTCCTGTTGGCTGCCAGTGGGACACAGTGACTAGAAGGAAAGTTGTCCTTGGTGTGTCCTGTTGGCTGCCAGTGGGACACAATGACCTGAAGGAAAGTTGTCGTTGGTGTGTCCTGTTGGCTGCCAGTGGGACACAGTGACTAGAAGGAAAGTTGTCCTTGGTGTGTCCTGTCGAATGCCATTAGGACACAACGACCAGAATGAAAGTTGATACGCCCATTGATGATAACCCAACATTACATCATGATATTGGGTTTTTGTTTGTCAGGATATCATCACTCCACACCGGACGAACTCATAGGTGCTGCGATGTCTCCCTCGAGAAAATCTGATAAGCACCCTAGCCCACGTGCACGAACTCCGTAGCACGGCCTAGGATCTACGTTGTGGTGAGCTTTTTGCTGAAATTTTTGCTGATGTTTTTGCTGAGGTTTTTGCTGATCATTTAGCCCAGGCAGCCGCCATATTTATGGCCTGTTCTGTTTGATTTCAACTGCCGATGGATCTTTAACGTGCGCGAGTGCACACGGGACCTCCTGTTTATTGACGTTATCAGAGTGGGCTAGACATCGGATCTCACTACCCACAAGATCATGGAAGGACAACGTCATAAAGAAACCACGGATTAATTTTTTTCTAATTTAAAAAAATTCATAACTTTTCCGGTGGGGTTTGAACCCGTGTTCTTCCTGTCCTGATGTCTACGTCGTACCTCTAGACTACCCAGCCCCCTAGTCATGATACAGGTCATGTTATAGCTCTGTTTTACATTTGTTCTTATAACTTGTCTTGGTTCTGATTGCTGGTTGCTAACGTTGTTCTCCGTCTTGGACAGTGAGCTTTCACATGAGGAGATTACTCTTATAATACATCACATTACGGCTAGCACATTCAATGGAATTAATCAACGAGCTTTTATTTACAGACGATCAGGCACTAATACACGAAACAATAGAAGACCTACAAGAACACGTAAACAAACTCAACAGCTTAGGCACAAAATACATGAAAATCAACATCAACAAAGCAGAAGTCATAAATGTGGCCAAAAATAAACAGAACATGAACATAACTATAGAAGGCAGGCGACTAAAACAAGTAGAGGAATTCAAATACCTAGGAAGTCTAATGACAAACGATAATTCTCAAACAGCAGAGATAGAATCAAGATGCAACAAAGCTTGTCAAATCATTGGACAGTTATTACCACTATTGCCCAACAAGGAAATAACTCTGGAGGCAAAACGAGCACACTGCGATACAATCTTCATCCCAACCTTGTACTACCAATGCCAGACCTGGACTCTAGATGCAAGAACAATAAGAAAAATAACCTCTACAGAGATGAAATGTGTTAGACGAATGAAGGAAACATTCTGAGAGATAAAATCAGAAATGAAGCACTGAAAAAAAGATAGGAATAGCTCCCGCCATAGAATATATAAGGCAACAACAGATGAAATGGTTTGGCCACGTGACAAGGCAGAAAGAACAAAACACACCACAACGAGCCTTCAACAAATGTTGTGAGAAAACCAGACCCAAGGGTCGACCACGTAAAAGATGGGTCGATAGCATATTAGAAGCACTAGGAAACATAACAGTAGCAGAGGCGAACAGAAGAGCAAAAGACCGCAAATTATATCTCCCTTCGACGCTGAAAGGCAGATGAGGAAGGAAAGAGAAAGAAGATAGAATATATAAGGAAACAACAGATAAAATGGTTTGGCCACGTGGCAAGGCAGAACGATTAAAACACAACACAACGAGTCTTCAACAAACGTTGTGAGAACACCAGAACAGAAGAGCAAAAGACCGCAAATTATATCTCCCCTCGACGCTGAAAGGCAGACGAAGAAGAGAGGAAGAAGAGGAAGAAAAATAAATGGAATTGATAACTCACAATGTTTGGTACAAGATCAACACCATTCTTTATTCTTATCTCTACATGTCTGGACATAACAATCACACAGCAATGGAATCATATCTCTGTATACTAACTTAGATGATGTGGGTGCACGGTGTTGATGCGGCCACGCTCTGGTATCTTATCATGCCTTACTTTCCTGCCTGAAAATATTCTTATGTATCATCAAATCTAACTTGATATTTGCTGTATAATTCTCCATGCTCAATTATCAATATCCTTCAGATATTTATAGACAACAAACATGAAAAATAATTGACGAGATTTAAAGTTGTGGAGAGACGTGAGCATCAATGCCAGAGTGCATGACACTTGATGGTGGTGATTATTGTGAGGTGAAGTGAGGTGAGGTGAGGTGAAGGGAAGTGAGATGATGTGAGGTGAAGGAAATTGGGATGAGGTGAGGTGAGGGAGGGGAGGTGAAGGAAAGTGAGATGAGGTGAGATATGGTGAGGGGAGGAGAGGTGAAGTGAAGTGAGATAAGGAAGGTGTAGCGTGATTATGAAAGAGAGGTGAAGTGAGTTTAGCTGAGGTGAAATGAAGTGAAGTGAAGTATAATGAGGTGAGGTTAGGTGAAGGAAGTGAGATGATGTGTAGTGTGATGATAAGAAGTGAAGCCAGGTTAGATTAGGTGAAGTGAGAAGAAGTGAGGTGAAGTGTGGTGAGGTGAGGGGATATGAGATGAGGTGAAGTGAGATGAACTGAAGTGGTGTTATGTGAGATAAAGTGAGATGAGGTGTTGTGAAATGAGGTGTCGTGAGATGAAGTGTTGTGAGATGAGGTGTGGTGAGATGAGATGAGGTGTGGTGAGATGAGGTGTGGTGAGATGAGGTGTCATGAGATGAGGTGTGGTGAGATGAGGTGTCGTGAGATGAAGTGTTGTGAGATGAGGTGTGTGAGATGAGGTGTCGTGAAATGAAGTGTTGTGATATGAGGTGTGGTGGGATGAAGTGTTGTGAGATGAGGTGTGGTGAGATGAGGTGTTGTGAGATGAGGTGTGGTGAGATGAGGTGTTGTGAGATGAGGTGTAGTGAGATGAAGTGTTGTGAGATGAGGTGTGGTGAGATGAGGTGTCATGAGATGAGGTGTAGTGAGATGAAGTGTTGTGAGATGAGGTGTGGTGAGATGAGGTGTTGTGAGATGAGGTGTAGTGAGATGAAGTGTTGTGAGATGAGGTGTGGTGAGATGAAGTGTTGTGAGATGAGGTGTGGTGAGATGAGATGAGGTGAGATGATCGACATTGGGGCCATAGACCTTCCATATTTTATTCTCCACTTTAGTTACCGCAGTTCCAACAAGCCCCAGACTAAGGGCCACTACTCTTCACGTCAAATTCAACCTGAGTAAGTGCCGCTGGAACAGAAAACACGTTTAAATAAAGAAATCTACCACATTCGTATTTGTGTGGGTGGGGGTTAGTGACGCAAATTAGAACCCCTCTCAGCAATTATCCACTTCAATAATGAAGGAAATGTAGTGGATGTGGGATACATCACGTTAATGATGATGTGGTATTTGAGAGCCAGCGTCAGAGATCCCACTTTGAGACTGACAGAATCCACGTTAATTGACATAATGTAGGCACCCCTGAGACACGATGATACTGTATTATGTTAGAAGAGAAAAACATGTATATCTAACTCAAGTTCTTTGTTTAGTTCTCGCTAATGATTGAAAGGCTAGGAAAGTTGATTATTTAAAAACACACATTTCATATACCGCTAATGTAACTTTTGGCAAAGGTTGTTAAATCATGAGAAAACTATCAACACTGTTGTCCATTTGGGAAATGACTCACAACGGACACTCTACAATCTTCATCCAAACATTATGCTAGTCCTGGACCCTAGATGCAAGAACAACACGAAAAATAACCTCTACGGAGATGAAATGTGTTAGACGAATGACAGGAAACAGCCTCAGACATAAGATCAGAAATGAAGAACTGAGATAAAAGGTAGGAATAGCCCCGAAATAGAATATATAAAGAAACAACAGATAAAAAAAGTTTGGCCACGTGGTAAGACAGAAAGACCAATACATAACACAACGAGCCTTCAATAAACATTGAGAGAATACCAGACTCAAGGGCCGACCGCGGAAACGATGGATTGACAGAATATTAGAAACACAAGGAAACACAACAGCAGCAAACGCAAACAGAAGATTTATATTTCCCTCGTCGCTGAAAGGCAAATGAGGAAAGAACAAAAGAATAAAGGAATTTTACTGACTTACTTGACGTGTCAATGATATAATCCGCTTTGACATTTGACACGTTAAATAGATTTCATTTTCTAACCTTTTAGGAATATCTTTCCTGCCAAGGTTTATGAACGTAAAGCTCTCAGACATTCACGAAATATGGACGTGTCGGATTGTTGTTTTTGTTTTAATTTGGGCTATCCGGGTTGGACTTACCCACAAGCTAAATAAGCTGCAGCTTAGGGCAGAGGTGGGCAACCTACGGCTCGCGGGCCACAACCGGTCCGCATATCTGTTTTGATTGGCCCCGATTGCTTGATCTGAAAATTACTATACACTTCATTCCCTGAGCTAAAGAAAGAAAGAAAGAAAAAAAAAGAAAGAAAGAAAGAAAGAAAGAAAGAAAGAAAGAAAGAAAGAAAGAAAAAAAATGAAAAAAAGAAAGAAAGAACGAAAGAAAGAAAGAACGAAAGAAAGAAAGAAAGAACGAAAGAAAGAAAGAACGAAAAAAAGAAAGAAAGAAAGAAAGAAAGAAGAAAAAAAAGAAAGAAAGAAATAAAGAAAGAAAGAAAGAAAGAAAAAGAAAGAAAGAAAGAAAGAAAGAAAAAAAAAGAAATAAATAAAGAACAAAAGAAAGAAAGAAAGAAACGAAAAAAGAACGAAAGAAAGAAAGAAAGAAAGAAAGAACGAACGAAATCAAGAAAGAACGAAAGAAAGAAAGACAGAACGAAAGAAAGAAAGAAAGAAAGAACGAAATAAAGAAAGAAAGAAAGAACGAAAGAAAGAAAGAACGAAAGAAAGAAAGAAAGATGGAAAAAGAGAAAGAACGGAAGAAAGAAAAAAAGAAAGAAAGAAAGAACGAAAGAAAAAAAAAGAAAGAAAGAACGAAAGAAAGAAAGAAAGAAAGAACGAAAGAAAGAAAGAACGAAAGAAAGAAAGAAAGAAAGAAAGAAGAAAGAAAGAAAGAAAGAAAGAAAGAAAGAAAGGAAAAAAAAGAAAGAAAGCAAAAACGAAAGAAAGAAAGAAAGAAAGTAAGAAAGAAAAAACGAAAGAACGGAAGAAAGAAAGAAAGAAAGATAAAACGAAAGAAAGAAAGAACGAAAGAACGAAAGAACGAAAGAAACAAAGAACGAAAGAAAGAAAGAAAGAAATAAAGAAAGAAAGAACGAAAGAAAGAAAGAATGAAAGATAGAAAGAAAGAAAGAAAGAAAAAACGAAAGAAAGAAAGTATGAAAGGAAGAAAGAAGAAAGAAAGAAAGAACGAAAGAAAGAAAGAAGAAAAACGAAAGAACGAAAGAAAGAAAGAAAGAAAGAACGAAAAAAAAAGAAAGAAAGAACGAAAGAAAGAAAGAAAGAACGAAAGAAAGAAAGAAAGAAGGAAAAAAAAGAAAGAAAGAAAAACGAAAGAAAGAACGAAAGAAAGAAAGAAAGAAAGAAAGAAAGAAAGAAAGAACGAAAAAACGAAAGAAAGAAAGAACGAAAGAAAGAAAGAAAGAACGAAAGAAGAAGAAAGAAAGAAAGAAAGAAAGAAAGAAAGAAAGAAGGAAGGAAAAAAAAAAGAAAGAAAAACGAAAGAAAGAACGAAAGAAAGAAAGAAAGAAAGAAAAAAGAAAGAAAGAAAGAAAGAAAGAAAGAAATAACGAAAGAATGAAAGAACGAAAGAAAAAACGAAAGAAAGAACGAAAGAAAGTAAGAAAGAAAAAACGAAAGAACGAAGAAAGAAAGAAAGAAAGATAGAACGAAAGAAAGAAAGAAAGAAAGAAAGAAAGAAAGAAAGAAAGAAAGAAAGAAAGAAAGGAAATAAAGAGAAAGAAAGAAAGAAGGAAAAAAAAAGAAAGAAAAACGAAAGAAAGAACGAAAGAAAGTAAGAAAGAAAAAACGAAAGAACGGAAGAAAGAAAGAAAGAAAGATAGAACGAAAGAAAGAAATTACGAAAGAACGAAAGAACGAAAGAAAGAAAGAAAGAAAAAAAGAAAGAAAGAACGAAAGAAAGAAAGAAGGAAAGATAGAAAGAAAGAAAGAAAAAAAAACGAAAGAAAGAAAGAAAGTATCAAAGGAAGAAAGAAAGAAAGAAAGAAAGAAAGAAAGAAAGAACGAACGAAAGAAAGAAAGAAAGAAAGAAAGAAAGAAAGAACGAAAAAACGAAGAAAGAAAGAACGAAAGAAAGAAAGAAAGAACGAAAGAAAGAAAGAAAGAAAGAAGGAAAAAAAACAGAAAGAAAAACAAAGAAAGGACGAAAGAAAGAAGAAAGAAAGAAAGAAAGAAAGAAAGAAAGAAAGAAAGAAAGAAATAAAGAAAGAAAGAACGAAAGAAAAAGTAACACATGATTGCACACACCCTAACCCTAACCCTCACCCTAACCCTAATCAGTAAGCAATCTATTTATAATGTATTGTTGACTTGCCCGCTCTCCATCCCGCCAATTCCTGTCTCTTCCCTCTCTCTTTCTTTCCTCAACTATTTCCTGTCTCTTCCCTCTCTCTTTCTTTCCTCAACTATTTCCTGTCTCTTCCCTCTCTCTTTCTTTCCTCAACTATTTCCTGTCTTCCCTCTCTCTTTCTTTCCTCAACTATTTCCTGTCTCTTCCCTCTCTCTTTCTTTCCTCAACTATTTCCTGTTTCTTCCTTCTTTCCTCAACTATTTCCTGTCTCTTCCCTCTCTCTTTCTTTCCTCAACTATTTCCTGTCTCTTCCCTCTCTCTTTCTTTTCTCAACTATTTCCTGTCTCTTCCTTCTTTCTTCAACTATTTCCTGTCTCTTCCCTCTCTCTTTTTTTCCTCAACTATTTCCTGTCTCTTCCTTCTTTCCTCATCTATTTCCTATCTCTTCCCCCTCTCTTTCTTTCCTCAACTATTTCATGTCTTCCCTCTCTCTTTCTTTCTTCAACTATTTCCTGTCTTCCCTCTCTCTTTCTTTCCTCAACTATTTCCTGTCTTCCCTCTCTCTTTCTTTCCTCAACTATTTCCTGTCTCTTCCCTCTCTCTTTCTTTCCTCAACTATTTCCTGTCTCTTCACTCTCTCTTTCTTTCCTCAACTATTTCATGTCTTCCCTCTCTCTTTCTTTCCTCAACTATTTCCTGTCTTCCCTCTCTTTCTTTCCTCAACTATTTCCTGTCTTCCCTCTCTCTTTCTTTCCTCAACTATTTCCTGTCTTCCCTCTCTCTTTCTTTCCTCAACTATTTCCTGTCTCTTCACTCTCTCTTTCTTTCCTCAACTATTTCCTGTCTTCCCTCTCTCTTCTTTCCTCAACTATTTCCTGTCTTCCCTCTCTCTTTCTTTCCTCAACTATTTCCTGTCTTCCCTCTCTCTTTCTTTCCTCAACTATTTCCTGTCTTCCCTCTCTCTTTCTTTCCTCAACTATTTCCTGTCTCTTCCCTCTCTCTTTCTTTCCTCAACTATTTCCTGTCTCTTCCCTCTCTCTTTCTTTCCTCAACTATTTCCTGTCTCTTCCCTCTCTCTTTCTTTCCTCAACTATTTCCTGTCTTCCCTCTCTCTTTCTTTCCTCAACTATTTCCTGTCTCTTCCCTCTCTCTTTCTTTCCTCAACTATTTCCTGTCTCTTCCTTCTTTCCTCAACTATTTCCTGTCTCTTCCCTCTCTCTTTCTTTCCTCAACTATTTCTTGTCTCTTCCCTCTCTCTTTCTTTCCTCAACTATTTCCTGTCTCTTCCCTCTCTCTTTCTTTTCTTAACTATTTCCTGTCTCTTCCTTCTTTCTTCAACTATTTCCTATCTCTTCCCTCTCTCTTTTTTTCCTCAACTATTTCCTGTCTCTTCCTTCTTTCCTCATCTATTTCCTATCTCTTCCCCTCTCTTTCTTTCCTCAACTATTTCATGTCTTCCCTCTTTCTTTCTTTCCTCAACTATTTCCTGTCTTCCCTCTCTCTTTCTTTCCTCAACTATTTCCTGTCTCTTCCCTCTCTCTTTCTTTCCTCAACTATTTCCTGTCTCTTCACTCTCTCTTTCTTTCCTCAACTATTTCATGTCTTCCCTCTCTCTTTCTTTCCTCAACTATTTCCTGTCTTCCCTCTCTCTTTCTTTCCTCAACTATTTCCTGTCTTCCCTCTCTCTTTCTTTCCTCAACTATTTCCTGTCTTCCCTCTCTCTTTCTTTCCTCAACTATTTCCTGTCTCTTCCCTCTCTCTTTCTTTCCTCAACTATTTCCTGTCTCTTCCCTCTCTCTTTCTTTCCTCAACTATTTCCTGTCTCTTCCCTCTCTCTTTCTTTCCTCAACTATTTCCTGTCTTCCCTCTCTCTTTCTTTCCTCAACTATTTCCTGTCTCTTCCCTCTCTCTTTCTTTCCTCAACTATTTCCTGTCTTCCCTCTCTCTTTCTTTCCTCAACTATTTCCTGTCTCTTCCCTCTCTCTTTCTTTCCTCAACTATTTCCTGTCTTCCCTCTCTCTTTCTTTCCTCAACTATTTCCTGTCTTCCCTCTCTCCACCAATAATAAGATTATTACGTTACAATGGCTTGTGAGTGTAGATGAGGTCATTTATATAATGGCTTGTTTATGGGAGATAATCGGGGCTCGGCGTCTTTACAATTTTCATATTTGATGCCCGAGGTCACAGAGTTGCCCACCCTTGGCTTAGGGCAACCCTATCAGAGGAGGTCTCAACAAATATTCCTAATTTATTTGGGACTACTAGTTTTTCATACAAGTTTAATTTAGTTTAGTTTAGTTTAGTTTAGTATAGTATAGTATAGTATAGTATAGTATAGTATAGTATAGTATAGTATAGTATAGTATAGTATAGTATAGTATAGTATAGAATAGTATAGTAAAGTTTACTTTAGTTTAATTTAGTCAACAGAACACCATATCAATACATGAGTTCTTTAGGGACACCGTAACAATACATGAGTTCTTTAGTGACACCATATCAATACATGAGTTCTTTAGTGACACCATATCAATACATGAGTTCTTTAGTGACACCATATCAATACATGAGTTCTTTAGTGACACCATATCAATACATGAGTTCTTTAGTGACACCGTATCAATACATCAGTTCTTTAGTGACACCATATCAATACATGAGTTCTTTAGTGACACCATATCAATACATGAGTTCTTTAGTGACACCATATCAATACATGAGTTCTTTAGTGACACCGTATCAATACATGAGTTCTTTAGTGACACCGTATCATTACATAATTTCAAGTATTGAGATCTTCTGGTGTTATTTGTTTTATGGAAAAAAATGAGTTTGGGGCCCTCAAAGTTTATTTAACTTAGGGGCTCACCATGTCAAAATCCGCCACTGGAGCTGTCCTTGGAGTTAGACAAATAGATCGTGAGATCTTGGCTAATTGGTGGAGAAATAAATTGTGTGAGCCAGGAAATAACGTCAATAATGGACGCCGATAATGGATGTCAATAATGGACGTCAATAATGGACGTCAATAATGGACGTCAATAATGGATGAATGATGTAGCTGGACAGGTATCGAGATCAGGCGCTGATAGCAAGGTGGCAAGGGAAGTAGTCAAGGAATCGTGTGTATTACAGATGTCAGGTAAAAAAAAGTAAAGTACCCCCGCCACGCCAAGTGGCGTATAGAGAATATGGTGTTAGTGACCATAAATCTTACAGACCCTCGGCACGTGATTTTTTGGGTAATGTGGTCGGTATTACGCCCGTGCAGCTTCACTTTCCCGGAAAAAAAATCCGGTACCCATTTACGGCTGGGTGAACCCGGAAGCCATCGGTTGGGATCGAACCCTACCCCTTGTCCTTTGTAGTCCAGTTCACTAACCACTGAGCTACCGCGACTCCCTCAGATGTCAGGGGAGGTTACTTATGTACGGACATTTGAGAGTCTCCTACTTCTACAATCTTGACGTAATCCATTACAATCTTGACGTAATCCACTACAATCTTGACGTAATCCACTACAATCTTGACGTAATCAAGACTCGCTTAAGAAGGTAACTGTCTGTTTCTGTCATTCGGGTTCTTTGTTTAATTTCCCGTAGAGTTTCTGCTCCAGGGAGGTGGGCGTGGACCACACTGACCTCATCAGGCCTGTGTACTGGGGTCGATCCAGTAGGACGTGTTTTGTTGTCATGTAATCTAGGGTACACGTGTTACATAGACTGGTAGTTCCTAGTTTGACCTTAATGAGCATGCGACCAATGACGTCATCTACAATTAGGAAGAGAAGAGGGACACATGTCGGACATGTGTCGAGAAGAGACAACGTGGCAATTCCACAAAATAGGCTCTCATATGGGAACCATCAGGATACAGAAAAAAAGTGGAAGACCTAGAGAGACACTGAGAAGAACACTTATAAGAGAAGCAAAGTTGGCAGGCATGGACTCATTAGAAACGATCGATCATCTCTCCAAGAATAAAGATGGGTGGCGAAAAACACTACAAGCTCTATGTGACGTCACGCGGCGAGGAAAGAATCAAGACCATATGGTTTCTCATTCTGTTGTGGCCAGTGCATAGACGAAGTATGATCACGTGATACCTCTGTGATAGTTGTGCTGTATCTGTCCCTCTTGCTTTATTTTGGATGTTCTAGCTCCCATTTTTCATGATGCTGTTATATGAGTCTACGGGAATTTGCCAGAGACAAGTGGATGACTGCGTAATGGAAGAGGTGGCTCTCCGACATGTACCACGCTTGACTATCACTACCAGTGTGACGTAACAATGTGAGAGGAGTAACTGCACCAGAAGTGCACATTAAAACTTGCTGGCAGGGTAGTAATGTATTCTATAAATAATTAAGAAACTCATCACAGATCGACACTTGTCTAGTGCTGCTACTTTGCCATAATAGGCGGCTGTGCGCAATTTTTTCCTAGACAAATAAGTGAAACAAACAAGAATTTAGTTGTACACGAAAGAGAGAGTTTAACATGGAATCATCGTCATCATCATGTGCCATATTAGTTGGCATATGCGATAATATCCTTCCACTATTCCATGTCTGCAGCGGATCTTCTTTAATCTGTTGTTGACTGTTGGCCATGGCTCCACATCAACCTGTTCGGTATCTTCTCTCTGTGTCGTCGGCGATCTCTCTTCCCACGGACAATGATGTATATATTGAAACACTAAGAGGCGATCTCTCTTCCCACGGACAATGATGTATGTATTGAAACACTAAGTGGTGATCTCTCTTCCCACAGACAATGATGTATATATTGAAACACTAAGAGGCGATCTCTCTTCCCACGGACAATGATGTATATATTGAAACACTAAGAGGCGATCTCTCTTCCCACAGACAATGATGTATGTATTGAAACACTAAGAGACGATCTCTCTTCCCACAGACAATGATGTATGTATTGAAACACTAAGAGGCGATCTCTCTTCCCACGGACAATGATGTATATATTGAAACACTAAGTGGTGATCTCTCTTCCCACAGACAATGATGTATGTATTGAAACACTAAGAGACAATCTCTCTTCCCACAGACAATGATGTATGTATTGAAACACTAAGAGACGATCTCTCTTCCCACAGACAATGATGTATGTATTGAAAAACTAAGAGGCGATCTCTCCTCCCACAGACAATGATGTATATATTGAAACACTAAGAGGCAATCTCTCTTCCCACAGACAATGATGTATGTATTGAAACACTAAGAGACGATCTCTCTTCCCACAGACAATGATGTATGTATTGAAACACTAAGAGACGATCTCTCTTCCCACAGACAATGATGTATGTATTGAAACACTAAGAGACGATCTCTCTTCCCACGGACAATGATGTATGTATTGAAACACTAAGAGACGATCTCTCTTCCCACAGACAATGATGTATGTATTGAAACACTAAGAGACGATCTCTCTTCCCACAGACAATGATGTATGTATTGAAACACTAAGAGACGATCTCTCTTCCCACAGACAATGATGTATGTATTGAAAGACTAAGGAGTTTAAAAGTGGAAAAGGGAGCTGGTTTATCCTGAGTACTTCGTGGACAATTAGATGTATCTATAACTAACACTTTAGAGGAACAGTTTGTCTCTGTACACTTCGAGAAATGCTGGAAGGGACAGTGGAGCGGATATGGGAATGCCCCAACTACAATGAAACTGATCTCATAAATAGAATAGCGCAAAAAGAAACATATCTTGCGCATATCTGTCTACAAACAATCTTAGATGCGTAAAAGACTATCTCCCCAACATTCTATTTCGGCCATTAACAGCGGCTACTGTTTGTTTATCTACCCCGCACCACGTGATACACAAACGCTCCATTCCAACCAATCGTTCTCCACGTTCCTAGACCACATTCTCTCACGTGCACAATTATTGTCCTTGCCCTCTGCGACCTGGGAAACTGTAGTCTGCTCTACAGGCAGTGATTTATATAACAGACTTTCACCCCGACAGGTCGTTCCGCATTGTGCTTAACTGGCTGTTCATTTTGTCTAAAGATTAGCCTAGATGGCGCTGTGCAGCATGTGACGCGTGGCCTACGTTGACTCCCACCACTTTGACCTGGCTCGTAGCCTGGATTCCCTGACCTTTGTGACGTGGCACGGGATATCTCAACCAATCGTTACCATTCCTCAACAACGTTCTTTTGGTTATTGGTTCTTTAGTTATGGAGGGCCCCGGTATCACTGCAACCGAATTAAAATCCATAATTGCTCAACCACCTGTGCCAGTGGAATCATCCGCATTACTAACTCATCTCCCAAACAAAGAAAGGTAGCTGTAGTCCACATCATAGCAGTCTGAGCACACGCTAAAAGACATAAGGTGAAACCGCGCAGAAAGTGAACACAGCCAACTGTTCCCTGTCATACGATATCGTCATTCATCGTAAACAATTGGAATATCGAAACATGATCAAAACGGATGAAACACACAGCTCACGGTGTACACAGAACACCTAACTCAGTAGCTCCTGCAACAAGCCGGACTTGGAATACGAGGAAACTGCAACAAGGAACACTTTCATAAATAGCCTTCAATGGTTCCTGCCGCCTATCCACCATAGTGACCAGAAGTTCACGTCCTCTTGAAAATGATGATCGTCATATTTTTTTAAAAATGTATAGCGCTTGATGATGTTAGGACATCGTTTTTGACTCCAATTCCGAACATATAAACACAGTCGTTGGATTATCCTCGTCACACAACAAACGACAGACCGTAAGATTAGCGTATGGCCGGTCTAGGGATATCAACAACGTGTTTTACTCAACGATTTATCCTGAGATATTTCTCCGAATAAAGAAAAATGTTCTTTCCCATTTACCTTTCAGCGTCGGAGAGAATTTGCCTTCATTCGCTCTTCTGCGGGGCCTCTCATGCCATTGTGTTTTCTGTTTCTAATATTTCATCCATACATCTCTTTTCATGGTCGACCTCTGCCTCATGTTTTCATTACGTTTATTAACGACTCGTTGTGTTGTATTTCCATTATTCTTCCTTATCACGTGGACAAACCACAAATAATACGGTCTTAATCGCCAAGAATGAAAATGAGTTACAAGAAATGTTAAACATTATGCAATAATATAGGCTTAGCCTTGATAGCAAAAAGACAAAAGTAGTGGTAGGAACAAAGAAAAAGACATCACCGTAATGCACAATAAAGACAAGTGGAACAATATTGAAGCAGGTAAATGAATTTAAATATTTGGAACAATTTTAACCTCAGATGGAAGATGTACAACAGAGGTGATATGCAGAATGGATCAGACAAAAGCAGCTTTCCAAAAAATGAGGAAGATACTGTGCTATTCAATTTTACATTAGAAATAAAAAAAAGAGTTATTAAATGTTTTGTAGAGTCAGTTTTAACATATGGATGTGAATCATGGACAATAGAACAAAAGACAAGAAATTCACTGGAATCTGTAAAGTGTGGTTTTTCAGAAGAATGCTGAGAATACCATATACAGCTAAGAAAAGTAATGAAAACGTTCTGAAAGAGGCCACAGCAAAAAGAGAGCAAATTTCCAATATTAGGAAGAAACAATCATCATTTTTCAGCCATGTAATGAGAAGGGAGCAGCTGGAATATATTGTAACAACTGGAAAAATTGAGGGACGAAGAGATAGAGGGAATCAAAGAGAAAAGATACCACACAGCTTAAGAGAATGGCTTGGCAGATGGTCAACAACAGAAATGATAAATAACTGTCGATATCGAAAGTTGTGGAGAGACATGATCACCTACGCCAGCAGGCCCTGTACGGGATGGTGTAAATGATGATGATGAGAGGGGCTGCAAAATCCAATGTCAATGTCAGCTGTTAATGACGGAGACTGCTACTACAATAACACTTCATAATTACAACATCTATAACACTTCATAAAGACAACATCTAGCACTTCATAAGGAGAGCATATGTAGTACTTCATAAAGAGAGCATCTATAGTACTTCATAAAGAGAGCAGCTATAGTACTTCATAAAGAGAGCAGCTATAGCAATTCATAAAGAGAGCATGTATATAGATAGCACTTTATAAAGGCAACATCTACAACACTTCATAAAGGCAACATCTATAGCACTTCATAAAGAAAGCATCTATAACACTTCATGAAGGCAACATCTATAACACTTCATAAAAGCAACATATATAGCACTTCATAAAGGCAACATCTATAACTCTTCATAAAGAGAGCATCTATGGCACTTCAATAAGAAATCATCTACAACACTTCATAAAGGCAACATCTATAGCACTTCATAAAGAGAGCATCAATATCACTTCATAAAGGCAACATCTATAGCACTTCATAAAGAGAGCGTCTATATAACACTTCATAAAGACAGCATCTAAAGCACTTCATAAAGACAGCATGTAGCCCTTCATAAAGAGAGCATCTATAACATTTCATAAAGGCAACATCTATATCACTTATTAAAGGCAATATCTATAGCACTTCATGAAGAGAGCATCTATATAACACTTCATAAAGACAGCATCTATAGCACTTTATAGAAACAGCATCTAGCATTTCATAAAGACATCATCTATAGCACTTCATCGAAGCATCATCTATATAACTTTAAAGACATCATCTATATCACTTCATAAAGACAGTATTTAATGCACTTCATAAAGACAGCATTTATATATCACTTTATAAAGACAGTATATATTATCTTTATAAAGCCAGCATTAATAGCACTTCACAGATTAAGAATTTAGCACTTCATAAAGACACCATCTATAGCACTTCATGAAGACACCATTTGTAGCACTTTATAAAGACATCATCTATAGTACTTCATAAAGACAGCCTCTAGCACTTCATAAAACATCATCTATAGCACTTTATAAAGACACCATCTATATCACTTTATAAAGACATCATCTATAGCACTTTATAAAGACATCATCTATAGTACTTTATAAAGACACCATCTACAGCACTTTATAAAGACATCATCTATAGTACTTTATAAAGACATCATCTATAGTACTTCATAAAGACAGCTTCTAGCACTTCATTAAACATCATCTATAGCACTTTATAAAGACACCATCTATAGCACTTTATAAAGACAGCTTCTAGCACTTCATAAATCATCATCTATAGCACTTTATAAAGACACCATCTATAGCACTTTATAAAGACATCATCTATAGCACTTTATAAAGACATCATCTATAGCACTTTATAAAGACACCATCTATAGCACTTTATAAAGACACCATCTATAGCACTTTATAAAGACATCATCTATAGCACTTTATAAAGACACCATCTATAGCACTTTATAAGACATCATCTATAGCACTTTATAAAGACACCATCTATAGCACTTTATAAAGACACCATCTATATCACTTTATAAAGACACCATCTACAGCACTTTATAAAGACATCATCTATAGTACTTCATAAAGACAGCTTCTATAGCTTGTTTCATAAGTCGTGCCCACCTTTTAAAATCAATATCTTTTAAACCGCTTTTTGTAATTTTTTCAAAATTTGCATGTAAAGTTATAATGAGTAGAACCCAACAGGGAATTAATTTCATTAAAACAAACATTTGGTTATTATTATTGCTTATTTGATTTATATAAATTTATAACGACCCATTGATGTAGTCAAAACTTAGTGTTTACGGTATTTAAGTTAAAAATAGCGATTACAAATCCAAACACGGTCCAATTACGATTTTTCACGCTTTAAACGTGAGTTGTCTGACACAATTAGACACTTGTAGAAAACACGAGGCATTGTGTGTTCCATTTCCGTTCATTCATAGGTGTAGACGTGGAACGCTAACATTTATCATGAGTCTTAAAATGAAATTCTGCAGTTTACAAAACATCGCAATAAAAATGTATGACTATTTTTGCAAAGAGGCTAAACGAGGAAGATTATTTCATTCTTTAGAAAACCCTGAGAATAGGACAAGACACATTTTGGATTTATCTAAACGGTCATTTAATCGTTGGATTCAAGCACGTGACCGTCAATGTTCCAAATATACAAAATCACAAGGAAGAGCAAAATTGTTGGATAATTTCGACAGTGAACTTATTAGAAGTGAAATTCGCAAAATGTTGGGTATGAATGAAACTGTTACAATAAGAAAATTAAAAGTATCGCTGAAAACAACAACAGTATTGAAATATCAAAGTCTACATTATGGAGGAATGTGAGAGCTGCAGGCTTTACATTCAGAAAGTATTCCAATGGACGAAACATCATCTGTGAGAAGCCACATATAGTAGTCATGAGAAGCAAGTACTTACGTGAAGTTAAAGAGGTGCGCAAGCAAGGTTATGATATTGTGTACTTGGATGAAACATGGATCAATGCTCACCACACTAACCAAAGGGAATGGCAGTCATCAGATGGAAAGATTAAGAGATTAATACCTAGCAGCAAAGGACAGCGCTTGATAATTGCTCATGTAGGTAGTCGACAACATGGACTAATACAGAATGCAGAGCTCATTTTTCTTTCAAAATCCATAGACAATCGGGATTATCACTCTGAGATGAATGGTCACATATTTAGACATTGGATTGAAAATTATGTTCTCCATCACTAGATCGACCATCTTGCCTAATAATGGACAATGCAGCGTACCACAACATTGTTGCACTTGAAGATAAGTCCCGACGTCATCCAGTACAAAAGATGCTATTAAGATATGGCTCACAAAGGAGCACATACAATTTATAACATGTACTTAAAACCTGAATTATTATCTCTAGTAAAGCAAAAACAGAGGACAAAGATTTTTCAAATAGATAAGATTATCCAAGAGCACGGTCATGTAAGTTTGAGGCTGCCACCTTACCATGCTCATTTAAATCCAATAGAACTAATGTGGGCAAAATTAAAAGGACAAGTGGCAGATGAAAATACAACATTCAAAATATGCGATGTAAAGACTCTTGCTAATCTCGCTTTATTAAATATAGACAAAGATTATTGGGCTAAATGTGAAGACCACGTCTTAAAACAGGAAGAGAAATATTGGAAAAATGATGGTTTGTGGAATGTTCAACCCCAAACAGTTATTAATCTTTTAGACTCGTCTGATTCAGAATGAAAGTATATAGCCCCCACAATGTTGGCCCCTATATTACCTTAATTATTTCAACAAACGGTCCTTTTCAGGACCACACAACTATGAAAATGGACATACAGGTATACCTTGATATTATCGTCCGTCCTCGAACTGAGCAGACAATAATTATCCTGGTGTTTTGTTTTATCCAGTTATTTCCCCATTACGGCCACGCCTTTACCTAGTGAAAATTAATCGTAGACCAGCAACTACGGTAATTTCTATTCTTTAGGGCTTCACAATTTACAATTTTGACAAACATCAAAGAAATATCGCCGCTTTAAGAAAACTGCAGCTGCAAGATATTTGTTAAATATAGATTTAAAGGGTCTTTTGCATTCTAATAACATTTGGAAAATTTCAAAAGTATTTAACAAACGGTTAGAGAGTAATAGCGTTTTGAAGTTGGGCAAATGTTTTGAAACGAGCTATAGCACTTCATAAAACATCATCTATAGCACTTTATAAAGACACCATCTATAGCACTTTATAAGATATCATCTATTGTACTTCATAAAGACAGCCTCTAGCACTTCATAAAACATCATCTATAGCACTTTATAAAGACACCATCTATAACACTTCATAAAGACAGCTTCTAGTACTTCATAAAGACAGCTTCTAGCACTTTACATTTTATTCCTGTGGTTTTTGTGTTTGGGCGGTTCGCTCTTGTTGTTGAACTCAACAAAAGCTACACTGACCGTGTTAATGTCTTGTTTATTTATTTCTGAGTTCCATCATCTTGTGTTTCCCTGCTCCCCCAGTATGTGAAAGTGTCTTCTGTAGCAAGCCATTGCCTGTGGATGTGGGCTGGTGTAAGGTTTCACAGACTGAGAACAAAGACTTCTATGTTGTATGTGTTTATGTTGTAGCCTGCTTCTTTACAATTGTTGAGATTCTTGTTGGTGTCTGTTGGAATGTGCTAACAGTGCAATATCTGTGGAAGGTAAAGAGCCCAGTCACGCCAAGTAACGTATAGGGAATATGGTATTACTGCCCATAATTTTTACAGATTTCCGATACATGATTTTTGGGTAATGTGGTCGGTATAACGCCCGTGCCGATTTAATTTACCAGAAAAAAACCTGCACCCATTTAAGGCTGGGTGAACCCGATAGCTGTCGATCAGGATCGAACCCAACTTCTTTTCTTTTGTAGTCCAGTTCACTAACCACTGAGCCATCGCTGCTTCCGACTCACAAATTATGCTACAGAAGATGTACTCACAGTGTCTGCGGCAAGAGTGTTAGCAGTTCTTGGATGGCTCTACAGTGAGCGCGTTAACCTAATGTACTGTCCTTGGCTGCTGGTGTACACGGCAATGAAATAGCCGATAAGCTCGTTGGCAGTTCTGGCATTGAGTGTGGTCTTACTCTGGAAACGAGGACATTGGCAAATTTGTTCTTCATTCCTTAAGAGAAGAGGAGGAAATCGGATGGGACAATGACGTATACATTGAGGGAATGAGGTGTCTAAAGGAGGAAATCGGATGGGGCAATGATGTATACATTGAGGGAATGAGGTGTCTAAAGGAGGAAATCGGATGGGGCAATGATGTATACATTGAGGGAATGAGGTGTCTAAAGGTGGAAAATGGATCTCGTCAATCCGGAGTGCCCAGTTGGAAAAAGACAGATGTATCTACAGGCAACACCTGACAGTAGAGTTATTGTGCGTTCACTTCAAGAAATGCTGGGACGGGTGGTGGGGTGGATATGGGAATGCCCCGACTGCAATGAAACTTATTCCATGGTTAGAATGCAATATAATTGGACGCCTTGTATAGCTAGTTTACGAAACAGATGAGAAACAGATGAGAAACAGACGAGAAACAGATGTGAAACAGATGAGAAACATATGAGAAAAAAGATGTGAAACAGATGAGAAACAGATGAGAAACAGATGAGAAACAGGTGAGAAACGTGAGAAACAGATGAGAAAAAGATGTGAAACAGATGAGAAAAAGATGTGAAACAGATGAGAAACAGTTAGAAACGTGAGAAAAAAGATGTGAAACAGATGAGAAAAAGATTATAAACAAATGAGAAAAAGATGAGAAACGTGAGAAACAGATGAGGAAAAGATTAGAAACAAATGAGAAAAAGATTATAATCAAATGAGAAAAAGATGACAAACGTGAGAAACAGATGAGAAAAGATGTGAAACAGATGAGAAAAGATTATAAACAAATGAGAAAAAGATGAGAAACGTGAGAAACAGATGAGGAAAAGATTAGAAACAGATGAGAAAAAGATGAGAAAAGATGTGAAGCAGATGAGGAAAAGATTAGAAACAGATGAGAAAAAGATGAGAAAAAGATGTGAGCAGATGAGGAAAAGATTAGAAACAGATGAGAAAAAGATGAGAAAAAGATGTGAAGCAGATGAGGAAAAGATTAGAAACAGATGAGAAAAAAATGTGAAGCAGATGAGGAAAAGATTAGAAACAGATGAGAAAAAGATGTGAAGCAGATGAGGAAAAGATTAGAAACAGATTAGAAACAGTTGAGAAAAAGAACCTTGCCAGAATAGTAAGGACAGAACATTATTGACGGAGTCTTACATCCGGAAAAGTGGAGAGAATGTGTTGTTGCCCTACACGATAGACCGACGATTCCAGCGTAACTGGTCTCTAACTGAGATGATAAAGAAATGAAAGATAAGAAGTTTAAACCTTGCACCTTTCCGTTTGATGAGTCAGCGCGCTACCCTGATGGTTTTGTCTTCTCCTAAATGAAATAAAAGAATAGTGTAGGCACAGAAGAAAAGAAAACGGAGATAAGCAAAACAAAGAAAGCGCTGCGCTGGAAGGGGAAAACCTGGGGGACATTGGCAAAGTAATGTAGACGCACTTTTGCACGTCCGAATATTCTGCTTTAGACTGGATGAGAAACAGAGAGGGGGAGAGAAAGAGAGATAGAATGGGAGTGTGAGAAATGTGCAGGATAGAGAGACATGAAGGATTGCAGTGAGAGAATGAGAGACGATTTCTGTCAGAGATTTAAAAATATTATTTTGTTTTTGTTTTTAATTTTCTTGTTGACGTTGGAAAAGCGCGGAGTCAACGATCGTTCCAGTTCATGAACTTTCCTTTCGGCGGACATTTCGTGGGGAGACTGTGTGCATTGTTCGTGGTTCACTGCAACATGTAATATCTGCGTATTTCGGCCCAGCATATCCGAGAACATGTTCACATACACTCATTCAAGTATGGTGACAGTTTTACGGAAAATGACACAAATAATAAACAAATATATGACGTTTTGGGCCTAGGTGCGACCTTCTTCAGAAAACAGGGAACACAAAGAACGAAATGAAGATAGACTCTACTACATATTCTGGATTAATTAAAGCTAATACAACACAGAAGGAATAGATAAAACTATAAAAAGATGTAATTATTATATACTTATGTATAGTAGAGAGAGAAAGACACACAAAACACACACACACACACACATATATATATATATGAGAAAATGAATGTAAATGAAGTGAATAAAAATGATTGATTGGTGGAATATTATTCAACTTTCCGACAGAACACGTGACTGTTTCAACTGTGTGACTCAATTTTATGAGGGTTTTTTTTAACATTAACTTTCTTTTCCTCTCTTTCACTCTCTCTCTTCTCTCCTCTCTCTCTCTCTCTCTCTCTCACTACTATACATAAAATATATAATTCTCCTTACGTATTTTCTTACCGTTCTATCTCTTCCTTATTTGTAGCACTAGTTTTATTACTACAGAACATGTAATAGTGTAAAATCTTCATTGTATAACTATAGAACATGTAGTAATGTTTATCTTCATTGTATTACTGCAGAACATGTAATAGTGTATATCTTCATTGTATTACTATAGAACATGTAATAGTGTATATCTTCATTGTATTACTATAGAACATGTAATAGTGTATATCTTCATTGTATTACTATAGAACATGTAATAGTGTATATCTTCATTGTATTACTATAGAACATGTAATAGTGTATATCTTCATTGTATTACTATAGAACATGTAATAGTGTATATCTTCATTGTATTACTATAGAACATGTAATAGTGTATATCTTCATTGTATTACTATAGAACATGTAATAGTGTATATCTTCATTGTATTACTACAGAACATGTAATAGTGTATATCTTCATTGTATTACTATAGAACATGTAATAGTGTATATCTTCATTGTATTACTATAGAACATGCAGTAGAGTACAATGCTCATTTCATTCTCTGTTTGTGTTGTCCTTGTTTTCCGAAGGAGGCCGCTTGTAGGCCGAAACGACAAATATTTTGTTGTATCTTTTTCTGTAAAGCTATCATTAACATTTTGGAAGTGAACATCACAAGTGAACTTCAACAACATTGACTGTTCTTGAATAAAGAATGTAAAATAACATGGAAATGAGTACTAAAAAGTATAAGTTATATAAATAGGAAGACAAAAGAAGACACAAAACATAGCTATAGAACATCAAGTTATAAAACATAGATATAGAACATCAAGTTATAAAACATAGCTATAGAACATCAAGTTATAAAACATAGCTATAGAACATCAAGTTATAAAACATAGATATAGAACATCAAGTTAAAAACATAGCTATAGAACATCAAGTTAAAAACATAGCTATAGAACATCAAGTTATAAAACATAGATATAGAACATCAAGTTATAAAACATAGCTATAGAACATCAAGTTTATAAAACATAGCTATAGAACATCAAGTTATAAAACATAGATATAGAACATCAAGTTAAAAAACATAGCTATAGAACATCAAGTTTATAAAACATAGATATAGAACATCAAGTTATAAAACATAGCTATAGAAAATCAAGTTATAAAACATAGCTATAGAACATCAAGTTATAAAACATAGCTATAGAACATCAAGTTATAAAACATAGCTATAGAACATCAAGTTATAAAACATAGCTATGGAACATCAAGTTATAAAACATAGCTATAGAACATCAAGTTATAAAACATAGCTATAGAACATCAAGTTATAAAACATAGCTATAGAACATCAAGTTATAAAACATGGCTAAAGAACATCAAGTTATAAAACATAGCTATAGAACATCAAGTTATAAAACATAGCTATAGAACATCAAGTTATAAAACATAGCTATAGAACATCAAGTTATAAAACATAGTTATAGAACATCAAGTTATAAAACATAGCTATAGAACATCAAGTTATAAAACATAGCTATAGAACATCAAGTTATAAAACATAGCTATAGATCATCAAGTTATAAAACATAGCTATAGAAATCAAGTTATAAAACATAGCTATAGAACATCAGTTATAAAACATAGCTATAGAACATCAAGTTATAAATCAAGTAACAAACTTTAACTATCTGGGAACAACATTCTGTGACGATAGTAAAATCGATAAAGAAATATATATACAATGCAATAAGGCAAATAATATTGAGACAGCTATCCCCTATACTCCAATATAAAGCAATACATATTGCCACCAAGAAACATCTTATACAGAGAATATTCATCCCAACATTGTGCTATCAATGCCAAATATGGTCACTTATGTCTAAGCATAAAAGAAAGCTTGTAACCACAGAGATGGGATGTCTGAGAAAAGCGGTTGGGGTAACCAGAAAAGACAGAATAAGAAATGATATTATAAGAGTAAGAGTAGGCGTTGAGACAATATTAAGCTACATACAGAAACAACAAATAAACTAGTTTGTTCATCTAGAAAGAATGTCGTGTTATTCCTTACCATCAAAGCGTATATTAAAAGAGAGAAGAAGGGAGAAGAGCCAGATGCATACGTAGAGTAAGAGTGTCAGAAAAACATCAAATAAACGTTACAAGTTACACCAAATAAAGGTTAAAACATCAAATAAAAGTTACAACATCAATAAACGCAACAACGGCATCAAATAACGTTACAATAAAATTAAGTAAACGTTACAATAACATCATATAAACGTTTAAACATCATCAATTAAATGTTACAACAACATCAAATAAATGTTACAACAACATGAACTAAATGTTACAACAACATCAAATAAATGTTACAACAACATGAACTAAACGTTACAACAACATCAAATAAATGTTACAACAACATGAACTAAACGTTATAACAACATCAAATAATGTTACAACAACATCAAATAAATGTTACAACAACATCAAATAAATGTTACAACAACATGAACTAAACGTTATAACAATATTTAAAAAAACGTTACACCAACATCAAAATACATGTTACAACAATATCAAATCGCCCGTGCGCTGCCGGGGCCCGAAAGGGAAGTAAAGAATAGCGGCGCTGTACCTACCAGGCATGTTCGTAAGAGGCGAGAAAGGAGGGTTAGGCATGGGACTGGCTATCCCATACTGTAAAAAAATAAGCCGAAAAAACTTCACAAACATGAACAAGTCAAAGAAAGATAAAGTAAATCCGTCAACCAGGAAAGAGAAGGGCTCTCTGTCTAAGAGATGTATGACGCAATCCGGAGAAAGCCATAAGGAGTCCGGGTTGCCGACTCACCCTTTGTCTACCAGGAAATCATCCAGAATTGGCACCTGGAATGTTCGTACCCTTAACGAACAGGGAAAAGCGGCACAAGTGGCAGCAGAAATGACTAACTATAAGATAGATATTCTGGGAATGTGTGAAACAAGATGGCTGGGAGCGGAGAGAATAAAATTGAATACAGGGGAGATGATTTTATCATCAGGACACCAGGAACCAGGAGCACAACATAGCGAAGGGGTAGCTATAATGCTATCAAAGAATGCACAGAAGACACTAATAGAATGGGAGGCAGTGGGACCAAGACTGGTGAGAGCAACATTTAGAACAACCAAAAACAAAATAAAATTACACATTATACAATGCTATGCACCAACCAACGATAAAGATGACTCAGTTAAAGATGATTTTTATAAACGCTACAATGCCAGATGGATGCAAGACGAGCCAAGGATATTATAATCTTGATGGGAGACCTAAATGCTAAGGTAGGATCAGACAACAGAGGCTTCGAAGAGATTATGGGAAAACATGGACTTGGAGATATAAACGAGAATGGAGAGATATTTGTGAATTTCTGCGCCCTTAATCAAATGAGCCTAGGAGGAACAATATTCCAACATAAAAGAATACACAAAGCTACATGGGTGTCACCAGATCATAGAACGGAAAATCAAATTGATCACATATGTATTAATAATAAGTTTAAGTCATCCTTACAGGATGTAAAAGTATATAGAGGGGCAGATATAGCTTCTGATCATCATCTTCTGTTAGCCAAACTTAAAATTAAATTAAAAAGGTATACTACAACGAATAAGGGCAGAACGTATTTCAATGTAGGGTTTCTTAAAGAACAAGGAATTAAAGATAAATTCGCAGTCACAATATCAAACAAATACCAAGTCCTCCAACAACTAGAAAATACTATAAATATAGAAGATCATTGGAAACAGGTAAAAAATATATGGAAAGAGACATGCGAAGAAACACTGGGGAAAAGAGAACGCCAGAATAAGGCATGGATGACAGCAGAGACCCTGGATAAAATTAAAGAAAGAAAGAACAGAAAGCAGACATAAATAAAAGCAAAACAAGAAGTAATAAAGCCAAGACACAAGAAGCTTACACAGAGGTGAACAAAGAAGTGAGAAGATGCATTAAAAAGGATAAGAGGAAATATATAGATGAATTAGCTAAAGAGGCAGATAAAGCAGCAAATAAAAGGGAATATGAAAGAACTGTACAACAGCACAAAGAAATTAGGTGGAAAATACAAACAGATCAACGCCTTTATCAAAGATAAGAAAGGAAATCTGCTTAGTAAATATAAGGAACACATGGAGAGATGGAAGGAGCACTTTGAAGAACTTTTGAACAGACCTGGCTCAAATAATCCTACAGATATACTACCAGCAGAAGAAGAATTACACGTTAACTGCGGAAAACCAAGCAAAGAAGAAATAATGAAAGCCATCAAACTGTTAAAAGATGGTAAAGCCACAGGACCAGATGAAATTCCTTCGAAGCCATCAAGCATATATTATCACCTCTACCAAGATGTTACATAATCTATTGGATAAAATTTGGGAGAGGGAAGAAATACCTAAAGACTGGAGAGAAGGTTATATGATCAAACTACCAAAGAAAGGAAGTTTACAGGAGTGCACAAATTATAGGGGAATTATGCTACTATCAGTGCCAGGAAAAATATTAGGCAGAATCATTCTGGAGAGACTAAAGAGGCTATAGAGAAACACTTGAGAGATGAACAAGCAGGTTTTAGGAAGAACAGATCATGTGCTGATCAAATAACTACTCTACGTATAATAGTTGAACAAAGTTTAGAACTAAAATCCCCACTTTATATTGGATTCATAGATTACGAAAAGGCATTTGATAGTTTAGACAGAAGAATGCTTTGGAAGTTGCTGAGTCATTATGGAATCCCCATAAAGTTTATTAACCTGATAAAAACAATGTATGAAGGAACAAAATGTAGTGTGGTGCATGAAGGACAGCTTACAGAAGCATTTGAAATAAGAACAGGAGTAAGGCAAGGATGCCTTCTGTCTCCATTTCTCTTTCTACTGGCCATAGATTGGATTATGAAAATAACTCAAAACAACAGAAATGGGATCCAGTGGTCACTGACCAAACAACTTGATGATTTAGACTTTGCTGATGACATAGCTCTCCTATCACACAGCCACCAACAGATGCAAGATAAAATGAGTATATTAGATGAGAGATCACAACAGCTAGGACTAAAGATTAATAGAGATAAGACCAACATTATGAGAATTAATGCAGTTGGCAATAACCAAATAAACTAGGAGAAATACCTCTACTAGACGTACAATCTTATATATATCTGGCAGTAATATAGATAAAGAGGGAGGAACAGAAAACGATACCAAAATAAGGATATCAAAAGCAAGAGGAGCTTTCATTGCACTGGGAAACATATGGAAATCCAAAGAAATTAGGCTAAATACAAAAATACAAATTTTCAACTCCAATGTTAAGTCGGTTCTATTATAAGGCTGTGAAACATGGAGAATAACAAAATTGACAATCACGAAGGTACAGACTTTCATTAATGGATGCTTGCGCAGAATAAAGGATGGAAATGGCAGGACAAAGTCACAAACGTGGAATTATGGAAATGTACCGGTCAAATACCAGTGGATAAAGAAATACAGCGAAGACGATGGCGATGGATAGGACACACACT
>JAVIAB010000159.1:2411603-2760241 GCA_032433765.1 Megaustenia siamemsis | reverse complement strand
TGTTGATGTTATGTTAGAAGTTAGTTGAAGTACTGTCTTCATCTTTGATGTTGATGTTATGTTAGAAGTTAGTTGAAGTAATGTCTTCATCTTTGTTGTTGATGTTATGTTAAGAAGTTAGTTGACTGTCTTCATCTTTGTTGTTGATGTTATGTTAAGAAGTTAGTTGAAGTAATGTCTTCATCTTTGTTGTTGATGTTATGTTAAGAAGTTAGTTGAAGTGCTGTCTTCATCTTTGTTGTTGATGTTATGTTAAGAAGTTAGTTGAAGTAATGTCTTCATCTTTGTTGTTGATGTTATGTTAAGAAGTTAGTTGAAGTACTGTCTTCATCTTTGTTGTTGATGTTATGTTAAGAAGTTAGTTGAAGTAATGTCTTCATCTTTGTTGTTGATGTTATGTTAAGAAGTTAGTTGAAGTATGTCTTCATCTTTGTTGTTGATGTTATGTTAAGAAGTTAGTTGAAGTACTGTCTTCATCTTTGTTGTTGATGTTATGTTAAGAAGTTAGTTGAAGTACTGTCTTCATCTTTGTTGTTGATGTTATGTTAAGAAGTTAGTTGAAGTGCTGTCTTCATCTTTGTTGTTGATGTTATGTTAAGAAGTTAGTTGAAGTGCTGTCTTCATCTTTGTTGTTGATGTTATGTTAAGAAGTTAGTTGAAGTGCTGTCTTCATCTTTGTTGTTGATGTTATGTTAAGAAGTTAGTTGAAGTACTGTCTTCATCTTTGTTGTTGATGTTATGTTAAGAAGTTAGTTGAAGTAATGTCTTCATCTTTGTTGTTGATGTTATGTTAAGAAGTTAGTTGAAGTACTGTCTTCATCTTGTTGTTGATGTTATGTTAAGAAGTTAGTTGAAGTAATGTCTTCATCTTTGTTGTTGATGTTATGTTAAGAAGTTAGTTGAAGTAATGTCTTCATCTTTGTTGTTGATGTTATGTTAAGAAGTTAGTTGAAGTACTGTCTTCATCTTTGTTGTTGATGTTATGTTAAGAAGTTAGTTGAAGTGCTGTCTTCATCTTTGTTGTTGATGTTATGTTAAGAAGTTAGTTGAAGTGCTGTCTTCATCTTTGTTGTTGATGTTATGTTAAGAAGTTAGTTGAAGTAATGTCTTCATCTTTGTTGTTGATGTTATGTTAAGAAGTTAGTTGAAGTAATGTCTTCATCTTTGTTGTTGATGTTATGTTAAGAAGTTAGTTGAAGTGCTGTCTTCATCTTTGTTGTTGATGTTATGTTAAGAAGTTAGTTGAAGTAATGTCTTCATCTTTGTTGTTGATGTTATGTTAAGAAGTTAGTTGAAGTACTGTCTTCATCTTTGTTGTTGATGTTATGTTAAGAAGTTAGTTGAAGTACTGTCTTCATCTTTGTTGTTGATGTTATGTTAAGAAGTTAGTTGAAGTACTGTCTTCATCTTTGTTGTTGATGTTATGTTAAGAAGTTAGTTGAAGTGCTGTCTTCATCTTTTTGTTGATGTTATGTTAAGAAGTTAGTTGAAGTAATGTCTTCATCTTTGTTGTTGATGTTATGTTAAGAAGTTAGTTGAAGTAATGTCTTCATCTTTGTTGTTGATGTTATGTTAAGAAGTTAGTTGAAGTGCTGTCTTCATCTTTGTTGTTGATGTTATGTTAAGAAGTTAGTTGAAGTACTGTCTTCATCTTTGTTGTTGATGTTATGTTAAGAAGTTAGTTGAAGTACTGTCTTCATCTTTGTTGTTGATGTTATGTTAAGAAGTTAGTTGAAGTAATGTCTTCATCTTTGTTGTTGATGTTATGTTAAGAAGTTAGTTGAAGTAATGTCTTCATCTTTGTTGTTGATGTTATGTTAAGAAGTTAGTTGAAGTACTGTCTTCATCTTTGTTGTTGATGTTATGTTAAGAAGTTAGTTGAAGTACTGTCTTCATCTTTGTTGTTGATGTTATGTTAAGAAGTTAGTTGAAGTACTGTCTTCATCTTTGTTGTTGATGTTATGTTAAGAAGTTAGTTGAAGTACTGTCTTCATCTTTGTTGTTGATGTTATGTTAAGAAGTTAGTTGAAGTACTGTCTTCATCTTTGTTGTTGATGTTATGTTAAGAAGTTAGTTGAAGTACTGTCTTCATCTTTGTTGTTGATGTTATGTTAAGAAGTTAGTTGAAGTACTGTCTTCATCTTTGTTGTTGATGTTATGTTAAGAAGTTAGTTGAAGTACTGTCTTCATCTTTGTTGTTGATGTTATGTTAAGAAGTTAGTTGAAGTACTGTCTTCATCTTTGTTGTTGATGTTATGTTAAGAAGTTAGTTGAAGTGCTGTCTTCATCTTTGTTGTTGATGTTATGTTAAGAAGTTAGTTGAAGTACTGTCTTCATCTTTGTTGTTGATGTTATGTTAAGAAGTTAGTTGAAGTAATGTCTTCATCTTTGTTGTTGATGTTATGTTAAGAAGTTAGTTGAAGTACTGTCTTCATCTTTGTTGTTGATGTTATGTTAAGAAGTTAGTTGAAGTAATGTCTTCATCTTTGTTGTTGATGTTATGTTAAGAAGTTAGTTGAAGTGCTGTCTTCATCTTTGTTGTTGATGTTATGTTAAGAAGTTAGTTGAAGTACTGTCTTCATCTTTGTTGTTGATGTTATGTTAAGAAGTTAGTTGAAGTAATGTCTTCATCTTTGTTGTTGATGTTATGTTAAGAAGTTAGTTGAAGTACTGTCTTCATCTTTGTTGTTGATGTTATGTTAAGAAGTTAGTTGAAGTAATGTCTTCATCTTTGTTGTTGATGTTATGTTAAGAAGTTAGTTGAAGTACTGTCTTCATCTTTGTTGTTGATGTTATGTTAAGAAGTTAGTTGAAGTAATGTCTTCATCTTTGTTGTTGATGTTATGTTAAGAAGTTAGTTGAAGTACTGTCTTCATCTTTGTTGTTGATGTTATGTTAAGAAGTTAGTTGAAGTGCTGTCTTCATCTTTGTTGTTGATGTTATGTTAAGAAGTTAGTTGAAGTGTCTTCATCTTTGTTGTTGATGTTATGTTAAGAAGTTAGTTGAAGTGCTGTCTTCATCTTTGTTGTTGATGTTATGTTAAGAAGTTAGTTGAAGTACTGTCTTCATCTTTGTTGTTGATGTTATGTTAAGAAGTTAGTTGAAGTAATGTCTTCATCTTTGTTGTTGATGTTATGTTAAGAAGTTAGTTGAAGTGCTGTCTTCATCTTTGTTGTTGATGTTATGTTAAGAAGTTAGTTGAAGTGCTGTCTTCATCTTTGTTGTTGATGTTATGTTAAGAAGTTAGTTGAAGTACTGTCTTCATCTTTGTTGTTGATGTTATGTTAAGAAGTTAGTTGAAGTGCTGTCTTCATCTTTGTTGTTGATGTTATGTTAAGAAGTTAGTTGAAGTAATGTCTTCATCTTTGTTGTTGATGTTATGTTAAGAAGTTAGTTGAAGTGCTGTCTTCATCTTTGTTGTTGATGTTATGTTAAGAAGTTAGTTGAAGTGCTGTCTTCATCTTTGTTGTTGATGTTATGTTAAGAAGTTAGTTGAAGTACTGTCTTCATCTTTGTTGTTGATGTTATGTTAAGAAGTTAGTTGAAGTAATGTCTTCATCTTTGTTGTTGATGTTATGTTAAGAAGTTAGTTGAAGTAATGTCTTCATCTTTGTTGTTGATGTTATGTTAAGAAGTTAGTTGAAGTGCTGTCTTCATCTTTGTTGTTGATGTTATGTTAAGAAGTTAGTTGAAGTACTGTCTTCATCTTTGTTGTTGATGTTATGTTAAGAAGTTAGTTGAAGTAATGTCTTCATCTTTGTTGTTGATGTTATGTTAAGAAGTTAGTTGAAGTGCTGTCTTCATCTTTGTTGTTGATGTTATGTTAAGAAGTTAGTTGAAGTACTGTCTTCATCTTTGTTGTTGATGTTATGTTAAGAAGTTAGTTGAAGTAATGTCTTCATCTTTGTTGTTGATGTTATGTTAAGAAGTTAGTTGAAGTACTGTCTTCATCTTTGTTGTTGATGTTATGTTAAGAAGTTAGTTGAAGTGCTGTCTTCATCTTTGTTGTTGATGTTATGTTAAGAAGTTAGTTGAAGTACTGTCTTCATCTTTGTTGTTGATGTTATGTTAAGAAGTTAGTTGAAGTACTGTCTTCATCTTTGTTGTTGATGTTATGTTAAGAAGTTAGTTGAAGTAATGTCTTCATCTTTGTTGTTGATGTTATGTTAAGAAGTTAGTTGAAGTAATGTCTTCATCTTTGTTGTTGATGTTATGTTAAGAAGTTAGTTGAAGTACTGTCTTCATCTTTGTTGTTGATGTTATGTTAAGAAGTTAGTTGAAGTACTGTCTTCATCTTTGTTGTTGATGTTATGTTAAGAAGTTAGTTGAAGTGCTGTCTTCATCTTTGTTGTTGATGTTATGTTAAGAAGTTAGTTGAAGTACTGTCTTCATCTTTGTTGTTGATGTTATGTTAAGAAGTTAGTTGAAGTGCTGTCTTCATCTTTGTTGTTGATGTTATGTTAAGAAGTTAGTTGAAGTACTGTCTTCATCTTTGTTGTTGATGTTATGTTAAGAAGTTAGTTGAAGTAAGTACTGTCTTCATCTTTGTTGTTGATGTTATGTTAAGAAGTTAGTTGAAGTATGTCTTCATCTTTGTTGTTGATGTTATGTTAAGAAGTTAGTTGAAGTACTGTCTTCATCTTTGTTGTTGATGTTATGTTAAGAAGTTAGTTGAAGTACTGTCTTCATCTTTGTTGTTGATGTTATGTTAAGAAGTTAGTTGAAGTGCTGTCTTCATCTTTGTTGTTGATGTTATGTTAAGAAGTTAGTTGAAGTGCTGTCTTCATCTTTGTTGTTGATGTTATGTTAAGAAGTTAGTTGAAGTGCTGTCTTCATCTTTGTTGTTGATGTTATGTTAAGAAGTTAGTTGAAGTGCTGTCTTCATCTTTGTTGTTGATGTTATGTTAAGAAGTTAGTTGAAGTAATGTCTTCATCTTTGTTGTTGATGTTATGTTAAGAAGTTAGTTGAAGTGCTGTCTTCATCTTTGTTGTTGATGTTATGTTAAGAAGTTAGTTGAAGTGCTGTCTTCATCTTTGTTGTTGATGTTATGTTAAGAAGTTAGTTGAAGTGCTGTCTTCATCTTTGTTGTTGATGTTATGTTAAGAAGTTAGTTGAAGTGCTGTCTTCATCTTTGTTGTTGATGTTATGTTAAGAAGTTAGTTGAAGTGCTGTCTTCATCTTTGTTGTTGATGTTATGTTAAGAAGTTAGTTGAAGTAATGTCTTCATCTTTGTTGTTGATGTTATGTTAAGAAGTTAGTTGAAGTACTGTCTTCATCTTTGTTGTTGATGTTATGTTAAGAAGTTAGTTGAAGTACTGTCTTCATCTTTGTTGTTGATGTTATGTTAAGAAGTTAGTTGAAGTGCTGTCTTCATCTTTGTTGTTGATGTTATGTTAAGAAGTTAGTTGAAGTACTGTCTTCATCTTTGTTGTTGATGTTATGTTAAGAAGTTAGTTGAAGTGCTGTCTTCATCTTTGTTGTTGATGTTATGTTAAGAAGTTAGTTGAAGTGCTGTCTTCATCTTTGTTGTTGATGTTATGTTAAGAAGTTAGTTGAAGTGCTGTCTTCATCTTTGTTGTTGATGTTATGTTAAGAAGTTAGTTGAAGTAATGTCTTCATCTTTGTTGTTGATGTTATGTTAAGAAGTTAGTTGAAGTAATGTCTTCATCTTTGTTGTTGATGTTATGTTAAGAAGTTAGTTGAAGTACTGTCTTCATCTTTGTTGTTGATGTTATGTTAAGAAGTTAGTTGAAGTACTGTCTTCATCTTTGTTGTTGATGTTATGTTAAGAAGTTAGTTGAAGTACTGTCTTCATCTTTGTTGTTGATGTTATGTTAAGAAGTTAGTTGAAGTACTGTCTTCATCTTTGTTGTTGATGTTATGTTAAGAAGTTAGTTGAAGTAATGTCTTCATCTTTGTTGTTGATGTTATGTTAAGAAGTTAGTTGAAGTACTGTCTTCATCTTTGTTGTTGATGTTATGTTAAGAAGTTAGTTGAAGTAATGTCTTCATCTTTGTTGTTGATGTTATGTTAAGAAGTTAGTTGAAGTGCTGTCTTCATCTTTGTTGTTGATGTTATGTTAAGAAGTTAGTTGAAGTGCTGTCTTCATCTTTGTTGTTGATGTTATGTTAAGAAGTTAGTTGAAGTGCTGTCTTCATCTTTGTTGTTGATGTTATGTTAAGAAGTTAGTTGAAGTGCTGTCTTCATCTTTGTTGTTGATGTTATGTTAAGAAGTTAGTTGAAGTACTGTCTTCATCTTTGTTGTTGATGTTATGTTAAGAAGTTAGTTGAAGTACTGTCTTCATCTTTGTTGTTGATGTTATGTTAAGAAGTTAGTTGAAGTAATGTCTTCATCTTTGTTGTTGATGTTATGTTAAGAAGTTAGTTGAAGTACTGTCTTCATCTTTGTTGTTGATGTTATGTTAAGAAGTTAGTTGAAGTACTGTCTTCATCTTTGTTGTTGATGTTATGTTAAGAAGTTAGTTGAAGTGCTGTCTTCATCTTTGTTGTTGATGTTATGTTAAGAAGTTAGTTGAAGTACTGTCTTCATCTTTGTTGTTGATGTTATGTTAAGAAGTTAGTTGAAGTGCTGTCTTCATCTTTGTTGATGTTATGTTAAGAAGTTAGTTGAAGTGCTGTCTTCATCTTTGTTGTTGATGTTATGTTAAGAAGTTAGTTGAAGTACTGTCTTCATCTTTGTTGTTGATGTTATGTTAAGAAGTTAGTTGAAGTAATGTCTTCATCTTTGTTGTTGATGTTATGTTAAGAAGTTAGTTGAAGTACTGTCTTCATCTTTGTTGTTGATGTTATGTTAAGAAGTTAGTTGAAGTACTGTCTTCATCTTTGTTGTTGATGTTATGTTAAGAAGTTAGTTGAAGTGCTGTCTTCATCTTTGTTGTTGATGTTATGTTAAGAAGTTAGTTGAAGTGCTGTCTTCATCTTTGTTGTTGATGTTATGTTAAGAAGTTAGTTGAAGTACTGTCTTCATCTTTGTTGTTGATGTTATGTTAAGAAGTTAGTTGAAGTAATGTCTTCATCTTTGTTGTTGATGTTATGTTAAGAAGTTAGTTGAAGTGCTGTCTTCATCTTTGTTGTTGATGTTATGTTAAGAAGTTAGTTGAAGTGCTGTCTTCATCTTTGTTGTTGATGTTATGTTAAGAAGTTAGTTGAAGTAATGTCTTCATCTTTGTTGTTGATGTTATGTTAAGAAGTTAGTTGAAGTGCTGTCTTCATCTTTGTTGTTGATGTTATGTTAAGAAGTTAGTTGAAGTGCTGTCTTCATCTTTGTTGTTGATGTTATGTTAAGAAGTTAGTTGAAGTACTGTCTTCATCTTTGTTGTTGATGTTATGTTAAGAAGTTAGTTGAAGTACTGTCTTCATCTTTGTTGTTGATGTTATGTTAAGAAGTTAGTTGAAGTAATGTCTTCATCTTTGTTGTTGATGTTATGTTAAGAAGTTAGTTGAAGTACTGTCTTCATCTTTGTTGTTGATGTTATGTTAAGAAGTTAGTTGAAGTACTGTCTTCATCTTTGTTGTTGATGTTATGTTAAGAAGTTAGTTGAAGTGCTGTCTTCATCTTTGTTGTTGATGTTATGTTAAGAAGTTAGTTGAAGTGCTGTCTTCATCTTTGTTGATGTTATGTTAAGAAGTTAGTTGAAGTGCTGTCTTCATCTTTGTTGTTGATGTTATGTTAAGAAGTTAGTTGAAGTAATGTCTTCATCTTTGTTGTTGATGTTATGTTAAGAAGTTAGTTGAAGTACTGTCTTCATCTTTGTTGTTGATGTTATGTTAAGAAGTTAGTTGAAGTGCTGTCTTCATCTTTGTTGTTGATGTTATGTTAAGAAGTTAGTTGAAGTGCTGTCTTCATCTTTGTTGTTGATGTTATGTTAAGAAGTTAGTTGAAGTGCTGTCTTCATCTTTGTTGTTGATGTTATGTTAAGAAGTTAGTTGAAGTGCTGTCTTCATCTTTGTTGTTGATGTTATGTTAAGAAGTTAGTTGAAGTACTGTCTTCATCTTTGTTGTTGATGTTATGTTAAGAAGTTAGTTGAAGTACTGTCTTCATCTTTGTTGTTGATGTTATGTTAAGAAGTTAGTTGAAGTGCTGTCTTCATCTTTGTTGTTGATGTTATGTTAAGAAGTTAGTTGAAGTACTGTCTTCATCTTTGTTGTTGATGTTATGTTAAGAAGTTAGTTGAAGTACTGTCTTCATCTTTGTTGTTGATGTTATGTTAAGAAGTTAGTTGAAGTGCTGTCTTCATCTTTGTTGTTGATGTTATGTTAAGAAGTTAGTTGAAGTACTGTCTTCATCTTTGTTGTTGATGTTATGTTAAGAAGTTAGTTGAAGTGCTGTCTTCATCTTTGTTGTTGATGTTATGTTAAGAAGTTAGTTGAAGTAATGTCTTCATCTTTGTTGTTGATGTTATGTTAAGAAGTTAGTTGAAGTAATGTCTTCATCTTTGTTGTTGATGTTATGTTAAGAAGTTAGTTGAAGTACTGTCTTCATCTTTGTTGTTGATGTTATGTTAAGAAGTTAGTTGAAGTGCTGTCTTCATCTTTGTTGTTGATGTTATGTTAAGAAGTTAGTTGAAGTACTGTCTTCATCTTTGTTGTTGATGTTATGTTAAGAAGTTAGTTGAAGTAATGTCTTCATCTTTGTTGTTGATGTTATGTTAAGAAGTTAGTTGAAGTAATGTCTTCATCTTTGTTGTTGATGTTATGTTAAGAAGTTAGTTGAAGTAATGTCTTCATCTTTGTTGTTGATGTTATGTTAAGAAGTTAGTTGAAGTACTGTCTTCATCTTTGTTGTTGATGTTATGTTAAGAAGTTAGTTGAAGTGCTGTCTTCATCTTTGTTGTTGATGTTATGTTAAGAAGTTAGTTGAAGTGTCTGTCTTCATTGTTGATGTTATGTTAAGAAGTTAGTTGAAGTGCTGTCTTCATCTTTGTTGTTGATGTTATGTTAAGAAGTTAGTTGAAGTGCTGTCTTCATCTTTGTTGTTGATGTTATGTTAAGAAGTTAGTTGAAGTAATGTCTTCATCTTTGTTGTTGATGTTATGTTAAGAAGTTAGTTGAAGTAATGTCTTCATCTTTGTTGTTGATGTTATGTTAAGAAGTTAGTTGAAGTAATGTCTTCATCTTTGTTGTTGATGTTATGTTAAGAAGTTAGTTGAAGTACTGTCTTCATCTTTGTTGTTGATGTTATGTTAAGAAGTTAGTTGAAGTACTGTCTTCATCTTTGTTGTTGATGTTATGTTAAGAAGTTAGTTGAAGTGCTGTCTTCATCTTTGTTGTTGATGTTATGTTAAGAAGTTAGTTGAAGTGCTGTCTTCATCTTTGTTGTTGATGTTATGTTAAGAAGTTAGTTGAAGTGCTGTCTTCATCTTTGTTGTTGATGTTATGTTAAGAAGTTAGTTGAAGTAATGTCTTCATCTTTGTTGTTGATGTTATGTTAAGAAGTTAGTTGAAGTACTGTCTTCATCTTTGTTGTTGATGTTATGTTAAGAAGTTAGTTGAAGTGCTGTCTTCATCTTTGTTGTTGATGTTATGTTAAGAAGTTAGTTGAAGTGCTGTCTTCATCTTTGTTGTTGATGTTATGTTAAGAAGTTAGTTGAAGTGCTGTCTTCATCTTTGTTGTTGATGTTATGTTAAGAAGTTAGTTGAAGTGCTGTCTTCATCTTTGTTGTTGATGTTATGTTAAGAAGTTAGTTGAAGTAATGTCTTCATCTTTGTTGTTGATGTTATGTTAAGAAGTTAGTTGAAGTACTGTCTTCATCTTTGTTGTTGATGTTATGTTAAGAAGTTAGTTGAAGTACTGTCTTCATCTTTGTTGTTGATGTTATGTTAAGAAGTTAGTTGAAGTGCTGTCTTCATCTTTGTTGTTGATGTTATGTTAAGAAGTTAGTTGAAGTACTGTCTTCATCTTTGTTGTTGATGTTATGTTAAGAAGTTAGTTGAAGTGCTGTCTTCATCTTTGTTGTTGATGTTATGTTAAGAAGTTAGTTGAAGTGCTGTCTTCATCTTTGTTGTTGATGTTATGTTAAGAAGTTAGTTGAAGTACTGTCTTCATCTTTGTTGTTGATGTTATGTTAAGAAGTTAGTTGAAGTAATGTCTTCATCTTTGTTGTTGATGTTATGTTAAGAAGTTAGTTGAAGTAATGTCTTCATCTTTGTTGTTGATGTTATGTTAAGAAGTTAGTTGAAGTACTGTCTTCATCTTTGTTGTTGATGTTATGTTAAGAAGTTAGTTGAAGTGCTGTCTTCATCTTTGTTGTTGATGTTATGTTAAGAAGTTAGTTGAAGTGCTGTCTTCATCTTTGTTGTTGATGTTATGTTAAGAAGTTAGTTGAAGTACTGTCTTCATCTTTGTTGTTGATGTTATGTTAAGAAGTTAGTTGAAGTAATGTCTTCATCTTTGTTGTTGATGTTATGTTAAGAAGTTAGTTGAAGTAATGTCTTCATCTTTGTTGTTGATGTTATGTTAAGAAGTTAGTTGAAGTACTGTCTTCATCTTTGTTGTTGATGTTATGTTAAGAAGTTAGTTGAAGTGCTGTCTTCATCTTTGTTGTTGATGTTATGTTAAGAAGTTAGTTGAAGTGCTGTCTTCATCTTTGTTGTTGATGTTATGTTAAGAAGTTAGTTGAAGTGCTGTCTTCATCTTTGTTGTTGATGTTATGTTAAGAAGTTAGTTGAAGTGCTGTCTTCATCTTTGTTGTTGATGTTATGTTAAGAAGTTAGTTGAAGTAATGTCTTCATCTTTGTTGTTGATGTTATGTTAAGAAGTTAGTTGAAGTAATGTCTTCATCTTTGTTGTTGATGTTATGTTAAGAAGTTAGTTGAAGTGCTGTCTTCATCTTTGTTGTTGATGTTATGTTAAGAAGTTAGTTGAAGTACTGTCTTCATCTTTGTTGTTGATGTTATGTTAAGAAGTTAGTTGAAGTGCTGTCTTCATCTTTGTTGTTGATGTTATGTTAAGAAGTTAGTTGAAGTGCTGTCTTCATCTTTGTTGTTGATGTTATGTTAAGAAGTTAGTTGAAGTGCTGTCTTCATCTTTGTTGTTGATGTTATGTTAAGAAGTTAGTTGAAGTACTGTCTTCATCTTTGTTGTTGATGTTATGTTAAGAAGTTAGTTGAAGTGCTGTCTTCATCTTTGTTGTTGATGTTATGTTAAGAAGTTAGTTGAAGTACTGTCTTCATCTTTGTTGTTGATGTTATGTTAAGAAGTTAGTTGAAGTACTGTCTTCATCTTTGTTGTTGATGTTATGTTAAGAAGTTAGTTGAAGTGCTGTCTTCATCTTTGTTGTTGATGTTATGTTAAGAAGTTAGTTGAAGTACTGTCTTCATCTTTGTTGTTGATGTTATGTTAAGAAGTTAGTTGAAGTGCTGTCTTCATCTTTGTTGTTGATGTTATGTTAAGAAGTTAGTTGAAGTACTGTCTTCATCTTTGTTGTTGATGTTATGTTAAGAAGTTAGTTGAAGTAATGTCTTCATCTTTGTTGTTGATGTTATGTTAAGAAGTTAGTTGAAGTACTGTCTTCATCTTTGTTGTTGATGTTATGTTAAGAAGTTAGTTGAAGTACTGTCTTCATCTTTGTTGTTGATGTTATGTTAAGAAGTTAGTTGAAGTGCTGTCTTCATCTTTGTTGTTGATGTTATGTTAAGAAGTTAGTTGAAGTACTGTCTTCATCTTTGTTGTTGATGTTATGTTAAGAAGTTAGTTGAAGTGCTGTCTTCATCTTTGTTGTTGATGTTATGTTAAGAAGTTAGTTGAAGTGCTGTCTTCATCTTTGTTGTTGATGTTATGTTAAGAAGTTAGTTGAAGTGCTGTCTTCATCTTTGTTGTTGATGTTATGTTAAGAAGTTAGTTGAAGTGCTGTCTTCATCTTTGTTGTTGATGTTATGTTAAGAAGTTAGTTGAAGTAATGTCTTCATCTTTGTTGTTGATGTTATGTTAAGAAGTTAGTTGAAGTGCTGTCTTCATCTTTGTTGTTGATGTTATGTTAAGAAGTTAGTTGAAGTGCTGTCTTCATCTTTGTTGTTGATGTTATGTTAAGAAGTTAGTTGAAGTGCTGTCTTCATCTTTGTTGTTGATGTTATGTTAAGAAGTTAGTTGAAGTACTGTCTTCATCTTTGTTGTTGATGTTATGTTAAGAAGTTAGTTGAAGTAATGTCTTCATCTTTGTTGTTGATGTTATGTTAAGAAGTTAGTTGAAGTACTGTCTTCATCTTTGTTGTTGATGTTATGTTAAGAAGTTAGTTGAAGTAATGTCTTCATCTTTGTTGTTGATGTTATGTTAAGAAGTTAGTTGAAGTACTGTCTTCATCTTTGTTGTTGATGTTATGTTAAGAAGTTAGTTGAAGTGCTGTCTTCATCTTTGTTGTTGATGTTATGTTAAGAAGTTAGTTGAAGTGCTGTCTTCATCTTTGTTGTTGATGTTATGTTAAGAAGTTAGTTGAAGTGCTGTCTTCATCTTTGTTGTTGATGTTATGTTAAGAAGTTAGTTGAAGTACTGTCTTCATCTTTGTTGTTGATGTTATGTTAAGAAGTTAGTTGAAGTGCTGTCTTCATCTTTGTTGTTGATGTTATGTTAAGAAGTTAGTTGAAGTAATGTCTTCATCTTTGTTGTTGATGTTATGTTAAGAAGTTAGTTGAAGTAATGTCTTCATCTTTGTTGTTGATGTTATGTTAAGAAGTTAGTTGAAGTGCTGTCTTCATCTTTGTTGTTGATGTTATGTTAAGAAGTTAGTTGAAGTGCTGTCTTCATCTTTGTTGTTGATGTTATGTTAAGAAGTTAGTTGAAGTACTGTCTTCATCTTTGTTGTTGATGTTATGTTAAGAAGTTAGTTGAAGTGCTGTCTTCATCTGTTGTTGATGTTATGTTAAGAAGTTAGTTGAAGTGCTGTCTTCATCTTTGTTGTTGATGTTATGTTAAGAAGTTAGTTGAAGTGCTGTCTTCATCTTTGTTGTTGATGTTATGTTAAGAAGTTAGTTGAAGTACTGTCTTCATCTTTGTTGTTGATGTTATGTTAAGAAGTTAGTTGAAGTGCTGTCTTCATCTTTGTTGTTGATGTTATGTTAAGAAGTTAGTTGAAGTGCTGTCTTCATCTTTGTTGTTGATGTTATGTTAAGAAGTTAGTTGAAGTGCTGTCTTCATCTTTGTTGTTGATGTTATGTTAAGAAGTTAGTTGAAGTGCTGTCTTCATCTTTGTTGTTGATGTTATGTTAAGAAGTTAGTTGAAGTGCTGTCTTCATCTTTGTTGTTGATGTTATGTTAAGAAGTTAGTTGAAGTACTGTCTTCATCTTTGTTGTTGATGTTATGTTAAGAAGTTAGTTGAAGTGCTGTCTTCATCTTTGTTGTTGATGTTATGTTAAGAAGTTAGTTGAAGTAATGTCTTCATCTTTGTTGTTGATGTTATGTTAAGAAGTTAGTTGAAGTACTGTCTTCATCTTTGTTGTTGATGTTATGTTAAGAAGTTAGTTGAAGTACTGTCTTCATCTTTGTTGTTGATGTTATGTTAAGAAGTTAGTTGAAGTGCTGTCTTCATCTTTGTTGTTGATGTTATGTTAAGAAGTTAGTTGAAGTACTGTCTTCATCTTTGTTGTTGATGTTATGTTAAGAAGTTAGTTGAAGTGCTGTCTTTCTTTGTTGTTGATGTTATGTTAAGAAGTTAGTTGAAGTGCTGTCTTCATCTTTGTTGTTGATGTTATGTTAAGAAGTTAGTTGAAGTGCTGTCTTCATCTTTGTTGTTGATGTTATGTTAAGAAGTTAGTTGAAGTACTGTCTTCATCTTTGTTGTTGATGTTATGTTAAGAAGTTAGTTGAAGTAATGTCTTCATCTTTGTTGTTGATGTTATGTTAAGAAGTTAGTTGAAGTACTGTCTTCATCTTTGTTGTTGATGTTATGTTAAGAAGTTAGTTGAAGTACTGTCTTCATCTTTGTTGTTGATGTTATGTTAAGAAGTTAGTTGAAGTGCTGTCTTCATCTTTGTTGTTGATGTTATGTTAAGAAGTTAGTTGAAGTACTGTCTTCATCTTTGTTGTTGATGTTATGTTAAGAAGTTAGTTGAAGTAATGTCTTCATCTTTGTTGTTGATGTTATGTTAAGAAGTTAGTTGAAGTACTGTCTTCATCTTTGTTGTTGATGTTATGTTAAGAAGTTAGTTGAAGTACTGTCTTCATCTTTGTTGTTGATGTTATGTTAAGAAGTTAGTTGAAGTGCTGTCTTCATCTTTGTTGTTGATGTTATGTTAAGAAGTTAGTTGAAGTACTGTCTTCATCTTTGTTGTTGATGTTATGTTAAGAAGTTAGTTGAAGTGCTGTCTTCATCTTTGTTGTTGATGTTATGTTAAGAAGTTAGTTGAAGTGCTGTCTTCATCTTTGTTGTTGATGTTATGTTAAGAAGTTAGTTGAAGTGCTGTCTTCATCTTTGTTGTTGATGTTATGTTAAGAAGTTAGTTGAAGTAATGTCTTCATCTTTGTTGTTGATGTTATGTTAAGAAGTTAGTTGAAGTAATGTCTTCATCTTTGTTGTTGATGTTATGTTAAGAAGTTAGTTGAAGTACTGTCTTCATCTTTGTTGTTGATGTTATGTTAAGAAGTTAGTTGAAGTGCTGTCTTCATCTTTGTTGTTGATGTTATGTTAAGAAGTTAGTTGAAGTGCTGTCTTCATCTTTGTTGTTGATGTTATGTTAAGAAGTTAGTTGAAGTACTGTCTTCATCTTTGTTGTTGATGTTATGTTAAGAAGTTAGTTGAAGTACTGTCTTCATCTTTGTTGTTGATGTTATGTTAAGAAGTTAGTTGAAGTACTGTCTTCATCTTTGTTGTTGATGTTATGTTAAGAAGTTAGTTGAAGTGCTGTCTTCATCTTTGTTGTTGATGTTATGTTAAGAAGTTAGTTGAAGTGCTGTCTTCATCTTTGTTGTTGATGTTATGTTAAGAAGTTAGTTGAAGTGCTGTCTTCATCTTTGTTGTTGATGTTATGTTAAGAAGTTAGTTGAAGTGCTGTCTTCATCTTTGTTGTTGATGTTATGTTAAGAAGTTAGTTGAAGTGCTGTCTTCATCTTTGTTGTTGATGTTATGTTAAGAAGTTAGTTGAAGTACTGTCTTCATCTTTGTTGTTGATGTTATGTTAAGAAGTTAGTTGAAGTACTGTCTTCATCTTTGTTGTTGATGTTATGTTAAGAAGTTAGTTGAAGTAATGTCTTCATCTTTGTTGTTGATGTTATGTTAAGAAGTTAGTTGAAGTACTGTCTTCATCTTTGTTGTTGATGTTATGTTAAGAAGTTAGTTGAAGTACTGTCTTCATCTTTGTTGTTGATGTTATGTTAAGAAGTTAGTTGAAGTGCTGTCTTCATCTTTGTTGTTGATGTTATGTTAAGAAGTTAGTTGAAGTACTGTCTTCATCTTTGTTGTTGATGTTATGTTAAGAAGTTAGTTGAAGTGCTGTCTTCATTGTTGATGTTATGTTAAGAAGTTAGTTGAAGTGCTGTCTTCATCTTTGTTGTTGATGTTATGTTAAGAAGTTAGTTGAAGTACTGTCTTCATCTTTGTTGTTGATGTTATGTTAAGAAGTTAGTTGAAGTAATGTCTTCATCTTTGTTGTTGATGTTATGTTAAGAAGTTAGTTGAAGTAATGTCTTCATCTTTGTTGTTGATGTTATGTTAAGAAGTTAGTTGAAGTGCTGTCTTCATCTTTGTTGTTGATGTTATGTTAAGAAGTTAGTTGAAGTGCTGTCTTCATCTTTGTTGTTGATGTTATGTTAAGAAGTTAGTTGAAGTGCTGTCTTCATCTTTGTTGTTGATGTTATGTTAAGAAGTTAGTTGAAGTACTGTCTTCATCTTTGTTGTTGATGTTATGTTAAGAAGTTAGTTGAAGTAATGTCTTCATCTTTGTTGTTGATGTTATGTTAAGAAGTTAGTTGAAGTGCTGTCTTCATCTTTGTTGTTGATGTTATGTTAAGAAGTTAGTTGAAGTGCTGTCTTCATCTTTGTTGTTGATGTTATGTTAAGAAGTTAGTTGAAGTAATGTCTTCATCTTTGTTGTTGATGTTATGTTAAGAAGTTAGTTGAAGTGCTGTCTTCATCTTTGTTGTTGATGTTATGTTAAGAAGTTAGTTGAAGTGCTGTCTTCATCTTTGTTGTTGATGTTATGTTAAGAAGTTAGTTGAAGTACTGTCTTCATCTTTGTTGTTGATGTTATGTTAAGAAGTTAGTTGAAGTACTGTCTTCATCTTTGTTGTTGATGTTATGTTAAGAAGTTAGTTGAAGTACTGTCTTCATCTTTGTTGTTGATGTTATGTTAAGAAGTTAGTTGAAGTACTGTCTTCATCTTTGTTGTTGATGTTATGTTAAGAAGTTAGTTGAAGTACTGTCTTCATCTTTGTTGTTGATGTTATGTTAAGAAGTTAGTTGAAGTGCTGTCTTCATCTTTGTTGTTGATGTTATGTTAAGAAGTTAGTTGAAGTGCTGTCTTCATCTTTGTTGTTGATGTTATGTTAAGAAGTTAGTTGAAGTACTGTCTTCATCTTTGTTGTTGATGTTATGTTAAGAAGTTAGTTGAAGTGCTGTCTTCATCTTTGTTGTTGATGTTATGTTAAGAAGTTAGTTGAAGTAATGTCTTCATCTTTGTTGTTGATGTTATGTTAAGAAGTTAGTTGAAGTGCTGTCTTCATCTTTGTTGTTGATGTTATGTTAAGAAGTTAGTTGAAGTGCTGTCTTCATCTTTGTTGTTGATGTTATGTTAAGAAGTTAGTTGAAGTGCTGTCTTCATCTTTGTTGTTGATGTTATGTTAAGAAGTTAGTTGAAGTGCTGTCTTCATCTTTGTTGTTGATGTTATGTTAAGAAGTTAGTTGAAGTAATGTCTTCATCTTTGTTGTTGATGTTATGTTAAGAAGTTAGTTGAAGTGCTGTCTTCATCTTTGTTGTTGATGTTATGTTAAGAAGTTAGTTGAAGTGCTGTCTTCATCTTTGTTGTTGATGTTATGTTAAGAAGTTAGTTGAAGTACTGTCTTCATCTTTGTTGTTGATGTTATGTTAAGAAGTTAGTTGAAGTACTGTCTTCATCTTTGTTGTTGATGTTATGTTAAGAAGTTAGTTGAAGTGCTGTCTTCATCTTTGTTGTTGATGTTATGTTAAGAAGTTAGTTGAAGTACTGTCTTCATCTTTGTTGTTGATGTTATGTTAAGAAGTTAGTTGAAGTGCTGTCTTCATCTTTGTTGTTGATGTTATGTTAAGAAGTTAGTTGAAGTGCTGTCTTCATCTTTGTTGTTGATGTTATGTTAAGAAGTTAGTTGAAGTACTGTCTTCATCTTTGTTGTTGATGTTATGTTAAGAAGTTAGTTGAAGTAATGTCTTCATCTTTGTTGTTGATGTTATGTTAAGAAGTTAGTTGAAGTGCTGTCTTCATCTTTGTTGTTGATGTTATGTTAAGAAGTTAGTTGAAGTGCTGTCTTCATCTTTGTTGTTGATGTTATGTTAAGAAGTTAGTTGAAGTAATGTCTTCATCTTTGTTGTTGATGTTATGTTAAGAAGTTAGTTGAAGTAATGTCTTCATCTTTGTTGTTGATGTTATGTTAAGAAGTTAGTTGAAGTACTGTCTTCATCTTTGTTGTTGATGTTATGTTAAGAAGTTAGTTGAAGTACTGTCTTCATCTTTGTTGTTGATGTTATGTTAAGAAGTTAGTTGAAGTACTGTCTTCATCTTTGTTGTTGATGTTATGTTAAGAAGTTAGTTGAAGTACTGTCTTCATCTTTGTTGTTGATGTTATGTTAAGAAGTTAGTTGAAGTACTGTCTTCATCTTTGTTGTTGATGTTATGTTAAGAAGTTAGTTGAAGTACTGTCTTCATCTTTGTTGTTGATGTTATGTTAAGAAGTTAGTTGAAGTGCTGTCTTCATCTTTGTTGTTGATGTTATGTTAAGAAGTTAGTTGAAGTGCTGTCTTCATCTTTGTTGTTGATGTTATGTTAAGAAGTTAGTTGAAGTGCTGTCTTCATCTTTGTTGTTGATGTTATGTTAAGAAGTTAGTTGAAGTGCTGTCTTCATCTTTGTTGTTGATGTTATGTTAAGAAGTTAGTTGAAGTAATGTCTTCATCTTTGTTGTTGATGTTATGTTAAGAAGTTAGTTGAAGTGCTGTCTTCATCTTTGTTGTTGATGTTATGTTAAGAAGTTAGTTGAAGTGCTGTCTTCATCTTTGTTGTTGATGTTATGTTAAGAAGTTAGTTGAAGTGCTGTCTTCATCTTTGTTGTTGATGTTATGTTAAGAAGTTAGTTGAAGTGCTGTCTTCATCTTTGTTGTTGATGTTATGTTAAGAAGTTAGTTGAAGTAATGTCTTCATCTTTGTTGTTGATGTTATGTTAAGAAGTTAGTTGAAGTGCTGTCTTCATCTTTGTTGTTGATGTTATGTTAAGAAGTTAGTTGAAGTGCTGTCTTCATCTTTGTTGTTGATGTTATGTTAAGAAGTTAGTTGAAGTACTGTCTTCATCTTTGTTGTTGATGTTATGTTAAGAAGTTAGTTGAAGTACTGTCTTCATCTTTGTTGTTGATGTTATGTTAAGAAGTTAGTTGAAGTGCTGTCTTCATCTTTGTTGTTGATGTTATGTTAAGAAGTTAGTTGAAGTACTGTCTTCATCTTTGTTGTTGATGTTATGTTAAGAAGTTAGTTGAAGTGCTGTCTTCATCTTTGTTGTTGATGTTATGTTAAGAAGTTAGTTGAAGTGCTGTCTTCATCTTTGTTGTTGATGTTATGTTAAGAAGTTAGTTGAAGTGCTGTCTTCATCTTTGTTGTTGATGTTATGTTAAGAAGTTAGTTGAAGTAATGTCTTCATCTTTGTTGTTGATGTTATGTTAAGAAGTTAGTTGAAGTACTGTCTTCATCTTTGTTGTTGATGTTATGTTAAGAAGTTAGTTGAAGTGCTGTCTTCATCTTTGTTGTTGATGTTATGTTAAGAAGTTAGTTGAAGTGCTGTCTTCATCTTTGTTGTTGATGTTATGTTAAGAAGTTAGTTGAAGTGCTGTCTTCATCTTTGTTGTTGATGTTATGTTAAGAAGTTAGTTGAAGTAATGTCTTCATCTTTGTTGTTGATGTTATGTTAAGAAGTTAGTTGAAGTGCTGTCTTCATCTTTGTTGTTGATGTTATGTTAAGAAGTTAGTTGAAGTAATGTCTTCATCTTTGTTGTTGATGTTATGTTAAGAAGTTAGTTGAAGTACTGTCTTCATCTTTGTTGTTGATGTTATGTTAAGAAGTTAGTTGAAGTACTGTCTTCATCTTTGTTGTTGATGTTATGTTAAGAAGTTAGTTGAAGTAATGTCTTCATCTTTGTTGTTGATGTTATGTTAAGAAGTTAGTTGAAGTACTGTCTTCATCTTTGTTGTTGATGTTATGTTAAGAAGTTAGTTGAAGTACTGTCTTCATCTTTGTTGTTGATGTTATGTTAAGAAGTTAGTTGAAGTACTGTCTTCATCTTTGTTGTTGATGTTATGTTAAGAAGTTAGTTGAAGTACTGTCTTCATCTTTGTTGTTGATGTTATGTTAAGAAGTTAGTTGAAGTAATGTCTTCATCTTTGTTGTTGATGTTATGTTAAGAAGTTAGTTGAAGTGCTGTCTTCATCTTTGTTGTTGATGTTATGTTAAGAAGTTAGTTGAAGTAATGTCTTCATCTTTGTTGTTGATGTTATGTTAAGAAGTTAGTTGAAGTGCTGTCTTCATCTTTGTTGTTGATGTTATGTTAAGAAGTTAGTTGAAGTACTGTCTTCATCTTTGTTGTTGATGTTATGTTAAGAAGTTAGTTGAAGTACTGTCTTCATCTTTGTTGTTGATGTTATGTTAAGAAGTTAGTTGAAGTGCTGTCTTCATCTTTGTTGTTGATGTTATGTTAAGAAGTTAGTTGAAGTAATGTCTTCATCTTTGTTGTTGATGTTATGTTAAGAAGTTAGTTGAAGTGCTGTCTTCATCTTTGTTGTTGATGTTATGTTAAGAAGTTAGTTGAAGTGCTGTCTTCATCTTTGTTGTTGATGTTATGTTAAGAAGTTAGTTGAAGTGCTGTCTTCATCTTTGTTGTTGATGTTATGTTAAGAAGTTAGTTGAAGTACTGTCTTCATCTTTGTTGTTGATGTTATGTTAAGAAGTTAGTTGAAGTAATGTCTTCATCTTTGTTGTTGATGTTATGTTAAGAAGTTAGTTGAAGTACTGTCTTCATCTTTGTTGTTGATGTTATGTTAAGAAGTTAGTTGAAGTACTGTCTTCATCTTTGTTGTTGATGTTATGTTAAGAAGTTAGTTGAAGTGCTGTCTTCATCTTTGTTGTTGATGTTATGTTAAGAAGTTAGTTGAAGTACTGTCTTCATCTTTGTTGTTGATGTTATGTTAAGAAGTTAGTTGAAGTGCTGTCTTCATCTTTGTTGTTGATGTTATGTTAAGAAGTTAGTTGAAGTGCTGTCTTCATCTTTGTTGTTGATGTTATGTTAAGAAGTTAGTTGAAGTGCTGTCTTCATCTTTGTTGTTGATGTTATGTTAAGAAGTTAGTTGAAGTAATGTCTTCATCTTTGTTGTTGATGTTATGTTAAGAAGTTAGTTGAAGTACTGTCTTCATCTTTGTTGTTGATGTTATGTTAAGAAGTTAGTTGAAGTAATGTCTTCATCTTTGTTGTTGATGTTATGTTAAGAAGTTAGTTGAAGTACTGTCTTCATCTTTGTTGTTGATGTTATGTTAAGAAGTTAGTTGAAGTAATGTCTTCATCTTTGTTGTTGATGTTATGTTAAGAAGTTAGTTGAAGTAATGTCTTCATCTTTGTTGTTGATGTTATGTTAAGAAGTTAGTTGAAGTGCTGTCTTCATCTTTGTTGTTGATGTTATGTTAAGAAGTTAGTTGAAGTGCTGTCTTCATCTTTGTTGTTGATGTTATGTTAAGAAGTTAGTTGAAGTAATGTCTTCATCTTTGTTGTTGATGTTATGTTAAGAAGTTAGTTGAAGTGCTGTCTTCATCTTTGTTGTTGATGTTATGTTAAGAAGTTAGTTGAAGTGCTGTCTTCATCTTTGTTGTTGATGTTATGTTAAGAAGTTAGTTGAAGTACTGTCTTCATCTTTGTTGTTGATGTTATGTTAAGAAGTTAGTTGAAGTACTGTCTTCATCTTTGTTGTTGATGTTATGTTAAGAAGTTAGTTGAAGTGCTGTCTTCATCTTTGTTGTTGATGTTATGTTAAGAAGTTAGTTGAAGTGCTGTCTTCATCTTTGTTGTTGATGTTATGTTAAGAAGTTAGTTGAAGTGCTGTCTTCATCTTTGTTGTTGATGTTATGTTAAGAAGTTAGTTGAAGTGCTGTCTTCATCTTTGTTGTTGATGTTATGTTAAGAAGTTAGTTGAAGTGCTGTCTTCATCTTTGTTGTTGATGTTATGTTAAGAAGTTAGTTGAAGTAATGTCTTCATCTTTGTTGTTGATGTTATGTTAAGAAGTTAGTTGAAGTGCTGTCTTCATCTTTGTTGTTGATGTTATGTTAAGAAGTTAGTTGAAGTGCTGTCTTCATCTTTGTTGTTGATGTTATGTTAAGAAGTTAGTTGAAGTGCTGTCTTCATCTTTGTTGTTGATGTTATGTTAAGAAGTTAGTTGAAGTGCTGTCTTCATCTTTGTTGTTGATGTTATGTTAAGAAGTTAGTTGAAGTACTGTCTTCATCTTTGTTGTTGATGTTATGTTAAGAAGTTAGTTGAAGTGCTGTCTTCATCTTTGTTGTTGATGTTATGTTAAGAAGTTAGTTGAAGTACTGTCTTCATCTTTGTTGTTGATGTTATGTTAAGAAGTTAGTTGAAGTACTGTCTTCATCTTTGTTGTTGATGTTATGTTAAGAAGTTAGTTGAAGTACTGTCTTCATCTTTGTTGTTGATGTTATGTTAAGAAGTTAGTTGAAGTACTGTCTTCATCTTTGTTGTTGATGTTATGTTAAGAAGTTAGTTGAAGTACTGTCTTCATCTTTGTTGTTGATGTTATGTTAAGAAGTTAGTTGAAGTACTGTCTTCATCTTTGTTGTTGATGTTATGTTAAGAAGTTAGTTGAAGTGCTGTCTTCATCTTGTTGTTGATGTTATGTTAAGAAGTTAGTTGAAGTACTGTCTTCATCTTTGTTGTTGATGTTATGTTAAGAAGTTAGTTGAAGTGCTGTCTTCATCTTTGTTGTTGATGTTATGTTAAGAAGTTAGTTGAAGTGCTGTCTTCATCTTTGTTGTTGATGTTATGTTAAGAAGTTAGTTGAAGTGCTGTCTTCATCTTTGTTGTTGATGTTATGTTAAGAAGTTAGTTGAAGTAATGTCTTCATCTTTGTTGTTGATGTTATGTTAAGAAGTTAGTTGAAGTAATGTCTTCATCTTTGTTGTTGATGTTATGTTAAGAAGTTAGTTGAAGTAATGTCTTCATCTTTGTTGTTGATGTTATGTTAAGAAGTTAGTTGAAGTAATGTCTTCATCTTTGTTGTTGATGTTATGTTAAGAAGTTAGTTGAAGTAATGTCTTCATCTTTGTTGTTGATGTTATGTTAAGAAGTTAGTTGAAGTACTGTCTTCATCTTTGTTGTTGATGTTATGTTAAGAAGTTAGTTGAAGTACTGTCTTCATCTTTGTTGTTGATGTTATGTTAAGAAGTTAGTTGAAGTACTGTCTTCATCTTTGTTGTTGATGTTATGTTAAGAAGTTAGTTGAAGTAATGTCTTCATCTTTGTTGTTGATGTTATGTTAAGAAGTTAGTTGAAGTAATGTCTTCATCTTTGTTGTTGATGTTATGTTAAGAAGTTAGTTGAAGTAATGTCTTCATCTTTGTTGTTGATGTTATGTTAAGAAGTTAGTTGAAGTAATGTCTTCATCTTTGTTGTTGATGTTATGTTAAGAAGTTAGTTGAAGTGCTGTCTTCATCTTTGTTGTTGATGTTATGTTAAGAAGTTAGTTGAAGTACTGTCTTCATCTTTGTTGTTGATGTTATGTTAAGAAGTTAGTTGAAGTACTGTCTTCATCTTTGTTGTTGATGTTATGTTAAGAAGTTAGTTGAAGTGCTGTCTTCATCTTTGTTGTTGATGTTATGTTAAGAAGTTAGTTGAAGTAATGTCTTCATCTTTGTTGTTGATGTTATGTTAAGAAGTTAGTTGAAGTGCTGTCTTCATCTTTGTTGCTGATGTTATGTTAAGAAGTTAGTTGAAGTGCTGTCTTCATCTTTGTTGTTGATGTTATGTTAAGAAGTTAGTTGAAGTGCTGTCTTCATCTTTGTTGTTGATGTTATGTTAAGAAGTTAGTTGAAGTACTGTCTTCATCTTTGTTGTTGATGTTATGTTAAGAAGTTAGTTGAAGTAATGTCTTCATCTTTGTTGTTGATGTTATGTTAAGAAGTTAGTTGAAGTACTGTCTTCATCTTTGTTGTTGATGTTATGTTAAGAAGTTAGTTGAAGTACTGTCTTCATCTTTGTTGTTGATGTTATGTTAAGAAGTTAGTTGAAGTGCTGTCTTCATCTTTGTTGTTGATGTTATGTTAAGAAGTTAGTTGAAGTACTGTCTTCATCTTTGTTGTTGATGTTATGTTAAGAAGTTAGTTGAAGTGCTGTCTTCATCTTTGTTGTTGATGTTATGTTAAGAAGTTAGTTGAAGTGCTGTCTTCATCTTTGTTGTTGATGTTATGTTAAGAAGTTAGTTGAAGTGCTGTCTTCATCTTTGTTGTTGATGTTATGTTAAGAAGTTAGTTGAAGTAATGTCTTCATCTTTGTTGTTGATGTTATGTTAAGAAGTTAGTTGAAGTAATGTCTTCATCTTTGTTGTTGATGTTATGTTAAGAAGTTAGTTGAAGTAATGTCTTCATCTTTGTTGTTGATGTTATGTTAAGAAGTTAGTTGAAGTAATGTCTTCATCTTTGTTGTTGATGTTATGTTAAGAAGTTAGTTGAAGTAATGTCTTCATCTTTGTTGTTGATGTTATGTTAAGAAGTTAGTTGAAGTAATGTCTTCATCTTTGTTGTTGATGTTATGTTAAGAAGTTAGTTGAAGTGCTGTCTTCATCTTTGTTGTTGATGTTATGTTAAGAAGTTAGTTGAAGTGCTGTCTTCATCTTTGTTGTTGATGTTATGTTAAGAAGTTAGTTGAAGTAATGTCTTCATCTTTGTTGTTGATGTTATGTTAAGAAGTTAGTTGAAGTGCTGTCTTCATCTTTGTTGTTGATGTTATGTTAAGAAGTTAGTTGAAGTGCTGTCTTCATCTTTGTTGTTGATGTTATGTTAAGAAGTTAGTTGAAGTACTGTCTTCATCTTTGTTGTTGATGTTATGTTAAGAAGTTAGTTGAAGTACTGTCTTCATCTTTGTTGTTGATGTTATGTTAAGAAGTTAGTTGAAGTACTGTCTTCATCTTTGTTGTTGATGTTATGTTAAGAAGTTAGTTGAAGTGCTGTCTTCATCTTTGTTGTTGATGTTATGTTAAGAAGTTAGTTGAAGTGCTGTCTTCATCTTTGTTGTTGATGTTATGTTAAGAAGTTAGTTGAAGTGCTGTCTTCATCTTTGTTGTTGATGTTATGTTAAGAAGTTAGTTGAAGTGCTGTCTTCATCTTTGTTGTTGATGTTATGTTAAGAAGTTAGTTGAAGTAATGTCTTCATCTTTGTTGTTGATGTTATGTTAAGAAGTTAGTTGAAGTGCTGTCTTCATCTTTGTTGTTGATGTTATGTTAAGAAGTTAGTTGAAGTGCTGTCTTCATCTTTGTTGTTGATGTTATGTTAAGAAGTTAGTTGAAGTGCTGTCTTCATCTTTGTTGTTGATGTTATGTTAAGAAGTTAGTTGAAGTGCTGTCTTCATCTTTGTTGCTGATGTTATGTTAAGAAGTTAGTTGAAGTAATGTCTTCATCTTTGTTGTTGATGTTATGTTAAGAAGTTAGTTGAAGTGCTGTCTTCATCTTTGTTGCTGATGTTATGTTAAGAAGTTAGTTGAAGTACTGTCTTCATCTTTGTGTTGATGTTATGTTAAGAAGTTAGTTGAAGTACTGTCTTCATCTTGGTTGTTGATGTTATGTTAAGAAGTTAGTTGAAGTACTGTCTTCATCTTTGTTGCTGATGTTATGTTAAGAAGTTAGTTGAAGTAATGTCTTCATCTTTGTTGCTGATGTTATGTTAAGAAGTTAGTTGAAGTACTGTCTTCATCTTTGTTGTTGATGTTATGTTAAGAAGTTAGTTGAAGTACTGTCTTCATCTGTGGTTGTTGATGTTATGTTAAGAAGTTAGTTGAAATGCTGTCTTCATCTTGGTTGTTGATGTTATGTTAAGAAGTTAGTTGAAGTACTGTCTTCATCTTTTGTTGTTGATGTTATGTTAAGAAGTTAGTTGAAGTGCTGTCTTCATCTTTGATGTTGATGTTATGTTAAGAAGTTAGTTGAAGTGCTGTCTTCATCTTTGTTGTTGATGTTATGTTAAGAAGTTAGTTGAAGTGCTGTCTTCATCTTTGTTGTTGATGTTATGTTAAGAAGTTAGTTGAAGTAATGTCTTCATCTTTGTTGTTGATGTTATGTTAAGAAGTTAGTTGAAGTAATGTCTTCATCTTTGTTGTTGATGTTATGTTAAGAAGTTAGTTGAAGTAATGTCTTCATCTTTGTTGTTGATGTTATGTTAAGAAGTTAGTTGAAGTAATGTCTTCATCTTTGTTGTTGATGTTATGTTAAGAAGTTAGTTGAAGTAATGTCTTCATCTTTGTTGTTGATGTTATGTTAAGAAGTTAGTTGAAGTGCTGTCTTCATCTTTGTTGCTGATGTTATGTTAAGAAATTAGTTGAAGTGCTGTCTTCATCTTTGTTGTTGATGTTATGTTAAGAAGTTAGTTGAAGTGCTGTCTTCATCTTTGTTGTTGATGTTATGTTAAGAAGTTAGTTGAAGTAATGTCTTCATCTTTGTTGTTGATGTTATGTTAAGAAGTTAGTTGAAGTACTGTCTTCATCTTTGTTGTTGATGTTATGTTAAGAAGTTAGTTGAAGTAATGTCTTCATCTTTGTTGTTGATGTTATGTTAAGAAGTTAGTTGAAGTGCTGTCTTCATCTTTGTTGTTGATGTTATGTTAAGAAGTTAGTTGAAGTGCTGTCTTCATCTTTGTTGTTGATGTTATGTTAAGAAGTTAGTTGAAGTAATGTCTTCATCTTTGTTGTTGATGTTATGTTAAGAAGTTAGTTGAAGTGCTGTCTTCATCTTTGTTGCTGATGTTATGTTAAGAAGTTAGTTGAAGTGCTGTCTTCATCTTTGTTGTTGATGTTATGTTAAGAAGTTAGTTGAAGTACTGTCTTCATCTGTGGTTGTTGATGTTATGTTAAGAAGTTAGTTGAAGTACTGTCTTCATCTTTGTTGCTGATGTTATGTTAAGAAGTTAGTTGAAGTACTGTCTTCATCTTTGTTGTTGATGTTATGTTAAGAAGTTAGTTGAAGTACTGTCTTCATCTTTGTTGTTGATGTTATGTTAAGAAGTTAGTTGAAGTGCTGTCTTCATCTTTGTTGTTGATGTTATGTTAAGAAGTTAGTTGAAGTGCTGTCTTCATCTTTGATGTTGATGTTATGTTAAGAAGTTAGTTGAAGTGCTGTCTTCATCTTTTGTTGTTGATGTTATGTTAAGAAGTTAGTTGAAGTGCTGTCTTCATCTTTGTTGTTGATGTTATGTTAAGAAGTTAGTTGAAGTAATGTCTTCATCTTTGTTGTTGATGTTATGTTAAGAAATTAGTTGAAGTGCTGTCTTCATCTTTGATGTTGATGTTATGTTAAGAAGTTAGTTGAAGTGCTGTCTTCATCTTTGTTGCTGATGTTATGTTAAGAAGTTAGTTGAAGTGCTGTCTTCATCTTTGTTGTTGATGTTATGTTAAGAAGTTAGTTGAAGTGCTGTCTTCATCTTTGTTGCTGATGTTATGTTAAGAAGTTAGTTGAAGTAATGTCTTCATCTTTGTTGTTGATGTTATGTTAAGAAGTTAGTTGAAGTGCTGTCTTCATCTTTGTTGCTGATGTTATGTTAAGAAGTTAGTTGAAGTGCTGTCTTCATCTTTGTTGTTGATGTTATGTTAAGAAGTTAGTTGAAGTACTGTCTTCATCTTTGTGTTGATGTTATGTTAAGAAGTTAGTTGAAGTACTGTCTTCATCTGTGTTGTTGATGTTATGTTAAGAAGTTAGTTGAAGTACTGTCTTCATCTTTGTTGCTGATGTTATGTTAAGAAGTTAGTTGAAGTAATGTCTTCATCTTTGTTGTTGATGTTATGTTAAGAAGTTAGTTGAAGTACTGTCTTCATCTTTGTTGTTGATGTTATGTTAAGAAGTTAGTTGAAGTACTGTCTTCATCTTGGTTGTTGATGTTATGTTAAGAAGTTAGTTGAAATGCTGTCTTCATCTTGGTTGTTGATGTTATGTTAAGAAGTTAGTTGAAGTACTGTCTTCATCTTTGTTGTTGATGTTATGTTAAGAAGTTAGTTGAAGTGCTGTCTTCATCTTTGATGTTGATGTTATGTTAAGAAGTTAGTTGAAGTGCTGTCTTCATCTTTGTTGTTGATGTTATGTTAAGAAGTTAGTTGAAGTGCTGTCTTCATCTTTTGTTGTTGATGTTATGTTAAGAAGTTAGTTGAAGTAATGTCTTCATCTTTGTTGTTGATGTTATGTTAAGAAGTTAGTTGAAGTAATGTCTTCATCTTTGGTTGTTGATGTTATGTTAAGAAGTTAGTTGAAGTAATGTCTTCATCTTTGTTGTTGATGTTATGTTAAGAAGTTAGTTGAAGTAATGTCTTCATCTTTGTTGTTGATGTTATGTTAAGAAGTTAGTTGAAGTAATGTCTTCATCTTTGATGTTGATGTTATGTTAAGAAGTTAGTTGAAGTGCTGTCTTCATCTTTGTTGCTGATGTTATGTTAAGAAGTTAGTTGAAGTGCTGTCTTCATCTTTGTTGTTGATGTTATGTTAAGAAGTTAGTTGAAGTGCTGTCTTCATCTTTGTTGTTGATGTTATGTTAAGAAGTTAGCTGAAGTAATGTCTTCATCTTTGTTGTTGATGTTATGTTAAGAAGTTAGTTGAAGTACTGTCTTCATCTTTGTTGTTGATGTTATGTTAAGAAGTTAGTTGAAGTAATGTCTTCATCTTGGTTGTTGATGTTATGTTAAGAAATTAGTTGAAGTGCTGTCTTCATCTTTGTTGTTGATGTTATGTTAAGAAGTTAGTTGAAGTGCTGTCTTCATCTTTGTTGCTGATGTTATGTTAAGAAGTTAGTTGAAGTAATGTCTTCATCTTTGTTGTTGATGTTATGTTAAGAAGTTAGTTGAAGTGCTGTCTTCATCTTTGTTGCTGATGTTATGTTAAGAAGTTAGTTGAAGTGCTGTCTTCATCTTTGTTGTTGATGTTATGTTAAGAAGTTAGTTGAAGTACTGTCTTCATCTGTGGTTGTTGATGTTATGTTAAGAAGTTAGTTGAAGTACTGTCTTCATCTTTGTTGCTGATGTTATGTTAAGAAGTTAGTTGAAGTACTGTCTTCATCTTTGTTGTTGATGTTATGTTAAGAAGTTAGTTGAAGTACTGTCTTCATCTGTGGTTGTTGATGTTATGTTAAGAAGTTAGTTGAAATGCTGTCTTCATCTTTGTTGTTGATGTTATGTTAAGAAGTTAGTTGAAGTGCTGTCTTCATCTTTGATGTTGATGTTATGTTAAGAAGTTAGTTGAAGTGCTGTCTTCATCTTTGTTGTTGATGTTATGTTAAGAAGTTAGTTGAAGTGCTGTCTTCATCTTTGTTGTTGATGTTATATTAAGAAGTTAGTTGAAGTAATGCCTACATCTTTGTTGTTGATGTTATGTTAAGAAATTAGTTGAAGTGCTGTCTTCATCTTTGATGTTGATGTTATGTTAAGAAGTTAGTTGAAGTGCTGTCTTCATCTTTGTTGCTGATGTTATGTTAAGAAATTAGTTGAAGTGCTGTCTTCATCTTTGTTGTTGATGTTATGTTAAGAAGTTAGTTGAAGTGCTGTCTTCATCTTTGTTGCTGATGTTATGTTAAGAAGTTAGTTGAAGTAATGTCTTCATCTTTGTTGTTGATGTTATGTTAAGAAGTTAGTTGAAGTGCTGTCTTCATCTTTGTTGCTGATGTTATGTTAAGAAGTTAGTTGAAGTGCTGTCTTCATCTTTGTTGTTGATGTTATGTTAAGAAGTTAGTTGAAGTACTGTCTTCATCTTTGTGTTGATGTTATGTTAAGAAGCTAGTTGAAGTACTGTCTTCATCTGTGGTTGTTGATGTTATGTTAAGAAGTTAGTTGAAATGCTGTCTTCATCTTTGTTGTTGATGTTATGTTAAGAAGTTAGTTGAAGTAATGTCTTCATCTTTGTTGCTGATGTTATGTTAAGAAGTTAGTTGAAGTACTGTCTTCATCTTTGATGTTGATGTTATTTAAGAAGTTAGTTGACGTACTGTCTTCATCTTTGATGTTGATGTTATGTTAAGAAGTTAGTTGAAGTGCTGTCTTCATCTATGGTTGTTGATGTTATGTTAAGAAGTTAGTTGAAGTACTGTCATCTTTGTTGTTGATGTTATGTTAAGAAGTTAGTTGAAGTAATGTCTTCATCTTTGTTGTAGATGTAATGTTTAGAAGTTAGTTGAAGTGCTGTCTTCATCTTTGTTGTTGATGTTATGTTAAGAAGTTAGTTGAAGTAATGTCTTCATCTTTGTTGTTGATGTTATGTTAAGAAGTTAGTTGAAGTAATATCTTCATCTTTGTTGTTGATGTTATGTTAAGATCATAGTTGAAGAGGATCAAACCCAGACCCCTTGGAACAGCATCTTGCTACAAGAACCAAATGCTAGAGCACATGGCAATCTCAACTACCTAAAAAAGTAGCTATCAATGGCAATGTCAATCATAGATATGTAGTCATGACTATAGGGTTATGAACACAGCTCAGGAATAAATTGTATATATGTTATTTTCCTATTAAGACAAGTATCTCCAGTAGAGTTGAATACTTGCATTGCAGACAAACACTTATAGGGTGAAACAGCATGAATAGTAGTTTCCAGTGGTTTACGACTGGAGATTAATGAATATTGGTTCCTCCTTTTTTGTTTGTATTACTGCCCAAATATATGTCAGATCGTACATCTATTAAACATACCGCTACCCTCCTATTGTTATTTGGTTATTGCCAGCTGTATTAATTGTTTTATTTCTTGTCTTATCTCTATTTATTCTCAGTCCCAGCTGTTGTGATCTCTCATCAAGTATGCGCTCATTTTATCTTGTATCTGTTGATGATTATGTGATAGGAGAGCTATGTCATCAGCAAAATCTACGCCAAGGTGCTGGGTCAGTGACCACTGGATTCCATTTCGGTTATTCTGAGTTATTTTCTTAATACAATCCATGGCCAGCAGAAAGAGATATAGAGATAGAAAGTATTCCTGCCTTACTCCTGTTCTTATTGCATATGCTTCTTTAAGCTGCCCTTCATACACAACAATACATTCCGTTCGTTCAAACATTTTAAAAAATCAGGTTAATAAACTTCATGTGGATTCCATAATAACTCAGCAACTTCCAAGGCATTCCTCTGTCTAAACTATCAAATGTATTTCATAATCTATGAATCTGATATAAAGTGGGTACTGTAGTTCTAAGCTTTGTTCAACTATTATATGTAAGGTAGTTATTTGATCAGCATATGATCTGCACTGATAGTAGCATAATTCCTCTATAATTTGTGCACTCCTGTAAACTTCCTTTCTTTGGTTGTTTGATCATATAACCTTTTTTCCAGTCTTTAGGTATTTCTTCAACTTCCCATTTTTTATCTAGTAGATTATGTAACAATTTGGTGGAGGTGTTAATATCTATTTTGATGGCATCTGAAGGAGTTTCATCTGGTACTGTGGCTTTACCATTTTTATGGCTTCCTTGCTGACTTTCTACAGTAAATGGGTAACTCTCCTTCTGCTGGTTGTATATCTGGAGGGTTTATTTTGACCAGGTCTGTTTAAGAGTTCTTCATAGTGATCTTTCCATTTCTTCATTTGTTCCCTTAATTTACTAACAGATTTTCTTTAATAAAGGCATCGATTAATTTATATGTTCTGCTTAATTTCTTTGTGCTGTTGAACAGTTCTTTCAGCTTAATTCGAGCTTTGGACTATGCAATGTTTACATTGAAAACCACGATATATGTTATTGCAGCGAGTTGGCAGATTTTTAAAATGTTTTCAAGCGTTTATAAATGTTTGTTCACAGTTCGTTAACCTTCGCTGTAGATAAAGTGGTTAATTCGATGGCTTCGTTTCAGACGTTTGTGACATTGGTAGCTAAGGACCTAACTTGTGCAAACGGATGGCGTTGGCAAGGATCATTTTGAATCTATGAAGTGGGCTCATTTTGTGTTTAACTCAAAAGCATATGTGCTTTTTAACCAAAGACCTTTTTTTTGGGGACTCAATGAAGATATCCCCGATGGAAGAATAAATTGTACTATTAGTCCCATAAATGATTCACTTCCAGAGGTTTATGATGTAAACAAAGCAGTTTTATCATTGCAAGTGAATAATGTCCACACCTATAATTGGTCAGGATTGTGTAGCAGCAGCAGCTTTATAGCAAACACAGAAAACATCACAGGATTGTGCTGTTCTGAAACAGCTATGCCATGCTACCCTAGAATTGCCTTTAATGGGATTACTGTGACCACAAACCACTCTCCATGTGTGGGCCACATATTTACACCCCAGAAAGAAATACTGAATATAACAACATCATGTGCCGCCTGTGATATTAATGACCACAGACCAGGAGCCTCCAGTATGATTGATACAACTGTTGCACCAAGCACTTCATCAGCAGAGCCATATCTATGGAATGTTAATCTGACATTGTTCTTGAATGATGTCCAAGTTAATGAGACATCAGAATCATGTGGCGGCAGCTACAAGAAGGGAGCAGAGAACATCAAGTTCTGCTGCTATAAAGGAGACTTGCCTTGCTATCCCAGAATTGCCTTAAATGGGATCACTGTAGTTGAAAACTTCTCCTCTTGTGTAAACTACACATTCACATCTAAGAGTGAGTCAGTGAAGGTCACAAAATTATATTCTCTCTGTGGTTTTACTAACTACAGGTCATGTGGCTTCTGTTGGATTGGAAATGATAACTTACCACCACTGTGTGTCTATATGTTTGGAATTGGAGTCATCAATGACGGCCTAACATCATCAAGTGCTATGACGATCATCATTTTCGGGAGGACGTGAACTCCCATGGTATATGGTGGATAGGCGGCAGGAACCATTGAGGGCTATGTCTGAAAAGTGTTCCTTCTTGCAGTTTCCTCATATTCCAAGTCCGGCTTGTTGCAGGAGCTACTGAGTTAAGTGCTCTGTGCACACATTGAGCTGTGTCTCATCCGTTTTGATCCTGCTTCGATATCCCGCTTGTTTACGATGAATGATGATATCGTATGACAGAGAACAGTTGGCTGTGTTCACTTTCTGCGCGGTTTCGCCTTATGTCTTTTGGCGTGTGCTGAGACTGCTACGATGGGGACTACAGTTACCTTTCTTTGTTTGGGAGATGAGTTAGTAATTCGGATGATTCCACTGGCACGGACGGTTGAGCAATTATGGATTTTAATTCGTTTGCTGTGAAACGGAGGCCTTCCATAACCAATAACCAATAATAATAACCATCTCCCTATGTATTTCATTTATATATTTTCTCTTATCTCTTTTAATGAATCCTCTCACTTCTTTATATACTTTTGTGTATGTTTTTTTTTCAACTTCACAGGTACTCTTGCTAGTGAGTCAATGTAATTTTGCCCAGGCAGTGGCCTTTTTTGCCTTCTCTTTGAATTTATAACTGCCAAAGAGAACGTCAGGAGATGTTACCCACCATGAGATGACTAACGATTTCTTTAAATGTATTAATATTGTATGCAGTAGAAAAAGAATTTATTCTTGAAAAGTTTCCAATGGTTGTTGCTACTTCCAATTCTTGCTGTCATTGTTTAACAGTTTATAGCCTGTATCAGCACTTATGTTTAGTACAGCTCATGGCTGTTCTCTTGTCTTTTCATTTTGTAAGTATGAAGTCAATCTGGCTTCTACACTCTAGGTTGTTCCACTTGTGATTTCCTGTGTTTAAATAAAAAATCATGTTTACATGTAGTGTACAAATCATATTGGTTGTAATGTTCTAAAAGTTTCCTGCCATTTCTATTTATTTTGCTACAGGGATTTCCAAAAGCTCCTAGTTATTCTTCAAGCTCTGGTCTATTGCTTCCTGGTCTTTTATTGAAGTTCACCTTGAATATTAAATTATCTTGTTTGTTCACTTCTTTTGTTGGTGTCACTGAGATCACTGTCAATTCTTTATATCATTCCTTGTTATCAGTTTCATTGCAAGGGGGATATATTTAAATGTGTGTTCTATATCCCTTTTTCTAAAAACAAATGTGCACTGTCATTATTTGTTTTGATTGCTAGACTACTTCTACTTTTTAACTTGCCATGTCAGGGTGCATAATAACTTCTACTAACCTTTGTATCGCTTTAGCTCCCTAATGTTTAAAGGTACATTTTTGCTGTAACTCTTTATATGCCAGCTCTTCTTCTACCCATGACGGCCCACCAGCGGCGTTGTTAACTCTGATCTTTGAACTTTTCGACTGCAGCAAAGAAGGCTCGTTCAGATCAGTGCCTTCTAGTATAACAGCCTGCCGTGAAGGCTCGTCAAGATCTGAGCCTTCATGTGTTGGTTGTTCGGCGTTTGACCTCAAAGCCTTATTTACATTGCATCCCAGGCACGTATGACCAGCCACGATCATACAGCACACATGCCCTGGACTTGAAGGGGTCAGACTTCTCCAACTACCTTGAGGTGATGATGGGGAATCCCCCTACTGCATCGGCCCGTGTCGACTTTGCCCTCTTGTAGTACCCTTGGCCAGGTGATCGCTTCACTTAGTACTCTTGTCGGTTGTTGACATACCAGCGTTCAGTTTCACTAGTGACAGACACATACAGCTAGAGCTCGAAGAAACATCAATGGAACACCAGGTAAAAGCACACACCTGAGGTTTTATTCTCACAATGTCGACTTCACATATTACATTCTCAATTACAATTACAGTGGTAGAACAGCCACCTTGCACACACAGCCTGCTCACTTGGCGGCTTGCCCTAGCTTATCTACCACCTTACACAGTTATCCTGCTGCTCTCTCACGCCTCACTATGTTTTCTTCCTATCTCCTTGTAAGTTGTGGCTGTCGATGAATTCAGCCACTAGCACTCAATGAAGCCCTACTGCTACTCACGAATTGTGGGCAATCTGGGTTCCACGTACCCTCGCCTATATTGTTATATCTTGGAGTGTCATACTCCATATTGAGCCCTATCTTGATGACTAGGACCCCTGCACGTCTATCTCACTCAGCGCCACATACCCTCTCAATGTCACTGACTCCTTGTCCCTTTATCTTATGCTTCTTTTACAACAATCCTGAATCATGGCCTGTCTCTCCACTCTTGTCACTGAATTTGTTGTAGCTGCTACTATTGCACTACTACCTCATCTGCCCACTTCTAAAGCTAAGTATCTTAGTGAGACTACTCACTGCTTGACATTAAACTGTTCGTTGTGACTACCGCACAACTACATTATCTTTATGCTTCTCATGAAGCTGAACTTAGTGAGACTACTCACAACTTGCTACTCTAAGGTTGGTGCTGCTAACTCTTACACTATCCTAGCATTACTCTACACATTTCTACATACCACTGCTCCTGGAATAAGGTCCGTTCCCTGCAGCGTCCACACACCAACTATCTTACTGGATTACTCTTGGGTGACTAACTCTAACTGATTCCCGGTACCGGCTGCAACATAAACCCACAACTGTCCGGATAGAACCCTCACTATATCTTGAATGATCATACAAATCTATGCTTTGTCCCACCTTTTCCCTTTCCAACCAATCATATCCCTTGTTACAATTTCCGCCTCGTTCCTACAATTCTCGTGATCCACCATGTGTCCACTTTCTTAACTTTCCACGTGGACCCCCTGATTCTATGTTACTCATCTTCTTATCTCCCCTTGATTTCTTACTACCTCACTCCCCTCTTGTCTTATTCTTATTTTATCACTGCTACCTCCCTGCTTTATTTACACTTTTCACTTATTAGTCTGTTATCTTTTCTTAATGTTTGCACTTTTCACATATTAGTTTGGTATCTGCTGTTACAGCTCATTAGTCTGATGTATAATATTTCTCCTATTTTTGTAACTTTATTTCTTTCACAACCTTCTCTTCCTTTCCTTAGATATCACATGCTAATTGTCATCATTTTAAGGGCAGCTCTGCCTTTTGATCCATTGACATTGTCTCTTTCTTTATTATTGATGTCTATCTGATTTACCTATGTGAAGATGTTTATGTAGATGTTTCTCCGGTGTCATGGCGACTACGTGTTGTCGTTTTTATAATTCGGCTCTTGCTGAGATATTTAAATGATTTACGCGACAGTCTAGTTGTGAAATTATGTGTTGCTATTCCCCGTTTGGTGTAATGTTTTACTTCTGACTGGAGGATAGACTGTGAACTTTATCGATATTTAAGTGGAATAAGATTTATTCTTCCTTTGTGTCGTGTGTTCACGGTTCGATAGGCAAGCATATGGTTTGACATGTCGTCGGTAGTCTGGTGTGTTCAACCCGTATGTGAAAAGTCTGCGACGGTGGATGGGGCGAAAGAATTTGAAATAATCAACTGCCCAGAAAGTGAAAACAGCAAAGTGTGTGGTACACATGAGGCATATTCAGAACACGAAAGGCGAAAATGGCAGACCACCATGAAAGAGATTGGAGCCTCATCACATAACAATCCAAAGAAAGCCATGGAGAGAAATTCCTGAAGTAAACAAACCAATATATGCCTGCTTTACAGACTACACCAAAGCTTTCGATAGAATACACTATAACCAACTTATAGACTGCCTAAAGGATATAAATCTAGACGACGCAGACATACGACTAATATGTAATTTGTACTGGGAGCAAACAGCAATAATAAGATATAACAAGGAGAACTCTACACCCATGGACATAAAAAGAGGAGTAAGACAAGGATACATTCTATCACCAAGCTTGTTCAATCTATACACTGAGCAAATCTTTAAAAGCATCTCAGAAATACCAGGCCTAAACATTAATGGAAAGATAATCAATAATCTGAGATATGCTGATGATACTGTTCTACTAGCAGAAAATCCTAAAGATCTACAACAATTGCTTAATATGATAAACATAACAAGCAAAAAATATGGACTAGAAATGAATATCAAAAAGACTAAAACTATGATTATAAACAAAGAAAATTCTCAAGACCTACAATTAAATATCACAGTTGAGGGAATACATCTGGAGACAGTCCAGGGTTACAACTACCTTGGACATACTATAACCGATGATGGAAAATGCAAAACTGAAATAAACAAAAGAATAGGTATGGCAAAAAGTAATTTTAATGCCACGAAAAATATACTAACAACAAAACAAATATCAGCAGGGCTGATACTAAGAATGGCAAAATGTTACATCTTCTCAATATTTCTGTATGGTGCAGAAACATGGACATTAGACAAGAAAACAACAGAAAATTAAAGCCTTTGAATTGTGGATTTGTAGAAGAATAGGTAGAATTGGATGGAAACAAAAGATAACAAACGATAAAGTTTTAAAACAACTGAAAATAAAAAGAGAACTAACACAATATTCCCTACACATCAACTAGGCATGATGGAGCTCTTTACATTTTTACTTAGATGCTTATGTGCTCCCATAATTCTATTTTATTTTACTTGTCATGTGTTCTAAATGTACAAAATAATATTTCCAGGATCAGACAGTAAAGATGGAAGCAAACAGAGAGGAAGAAAGTGATGTGTCGACTGTTATTAAGATGGAACAGACTAATTCTCCATCTCTTTCTTGTCCTGACAATGACAGTTTTCTATGTAAGTTTTATCTGACAACTTGAGTATGTCTGTTTTTACTTGGTCAGTTCATGTTGACAATTATTGCACACTATGTATCTCATTTCACATTGCCATCTTTGTCAGTCTGTATGTTAAAACCACTGCATTGATAATCCATTTCTTTGTTTAGATTGTGAGAAATGTCAGCAGAAATTTGAAGGAAATTGTCCTGAGCATGGACCTTTTGTCTATATGGATAATGCTGAGGTAAAGTACACAATTACAGCTACCAACACTTGTAGTCATCTATTAATATTAAGATATTGATGTTACTATTTGCACACACAACAGGGTCAGTCAGTCATTTAGATTGTCACATACAAATGTTACAGTTTTATTCCCACAATTCAAAGCTTCAAAATAAACAAAGACAATATTTTAGACTATAAGAGTTACATCCCACTTCAACATTTAAATTGATGATTTATTTTTATATTTTAATCTCTGCTTCTTCTCAGGCAGGTCAAGGTGATGGATGCAGTCAAGATACTAATCTCCAGGTGGTAAATAACAGTAATCCTAGACAAATGATAGGGAAAGAGAAGGTGTTTCAGTCTCAAGTTTATTTGACTCGTTGTGAGGATTATCAAGGTACAGAACTGAGAACATGCGAGAGAAAACATACAGGAGAAACACCTTATAAATGTGATGTGTGTGATATAAGTTTTACTGAAAGTGGCCATCTGATAACACACAAAAGAAAACATACAGGAGAGATGCCTTACAAATGTGGTGTGTGTGGTTTAAGTTTTACTCAAAGTGGCAATCTAATGGCACATAAAAGAAAACATACAGGAGAGAAGCCTTACAAATGTGATGTGTGTGGTTTAAGTTTTACTCAAAGTGGCAATCTAATGGCACATAAAAGAAAACATACAGGAGAGAAGCCTTACAAATGTGATGTGTGTGGTGTAAGTTTTACTAGAAGAAGCAGTCTAACAAAGCACAAGAGAAAACATACAGGAGAGAAGCCTTACAAATGTGATGTGTGTGGTTTAAGTTTTACTCAAAGTGGCAATCTAATGGCACATAAAAGAAAACATACAGGAGAGAAACCTTTCAAATGTGATGTGTGTGGTGTATGTTTTACTGAAAGTCGCCATCTAACAGTACACAGGAGAAAACATACAGGAGAAAAGCCTTACAAATGTGAGGTGTGTGGTGTAAGTTTTACTGAAAGTGGACATCTAACAGGACACAAGAGAAAACATACAGGAGAAAAGCCTTACAAATGTTATGTATATGGTGTAAGATTTACCCAAAGTGGCAGTCTAACAGTGCACAAGAGAATACATACAGGAGAAAAGCCTTACAAGTGTGATGTACATAATACTCAAGTAGTAGTTTAATAGTTCACAGGAGAAGACATACTGGAGAGAAACAAATGTGATGTGTGTGGTGTACATATTACTCAAGTAGTAGTTTAATAGTTCACAGGAGAAGACATACTGGAGAGAAACAAATGTGATGTGTGGAGTAAGATCTTTCATGTTATAGATTTTGGAAAAACAGTGGGGCAAAAGAAGTCATATTCTGTATCAGGATGTTAACAAAAAGTACATAGAAGTAAACAATCCAATATATGCCTGCTTCATAGACGACACCAAGCCTTTTGTATAAAAAATTTTGATGGAATAGAACTGGAGACTGTTCAGAGCTACAACTACCAAGGATAAAATATAACCAGTAATGGGAAATGTAAAACTGAAATAAACAAAAGAAAAGAAATAACAAAAAAGCAATTTTAATGCCATGAAGGGTATACTATCGTCAGGGAAAATAACACCAGGGTTAAAACTAAGAGTAGCAAAATATTATGTCTTCTCAACATTCCTGTATTCTTATTTTTTTTGTCTAATGTCCTGTAACAGAAACACGGACATTAGACCAGAAAATTGAAGCCTTTGAAGTGTGGATTTATAGAAGAATTTGAAGTGTTGGATGGAAAGAAAAGAACTCAAATGATGAAGTCTTAAAACAAAAAAATGAAAAGAGTACTAAAAACAATTCAAACAAGACAAATGAGATTTCTGGGACATGTTAAAAGACACAGCACCTTACTGAAAATAAAATTGGAAGAGAAAATACAAAGTAAAAGAGGCAGACCAAGACTAAATGGGTGAGTAGTATTAAAAGATGGATGAGTCAGTCCATGTCAACCTACACTATCAAAGCAAAAGACAGAGTGGAAGACAGTTGGCACTCCGTGGCAACCAACCATCGATGCTGAGATGTCACTCAACGATGATGATGATGTGTGAAAAATTATTCTGTCCAATAATCATCATCAAGTACTAAGCCTGCTGGCATAGGTGATCATCTCTCTCCACAACTTTTGATCACTGTCGTGATCAAAGTTCATTTCAATCTTATAATATATGATCGTATAATATTAATCTAGGGGACTAATTAGTGTGATAGTAAATAGCCAATTATAAATGATTGGTTAGTGAGGATTCTGGGATTGTGAATAGGAGGGTGGTATAAATAGTTGGGACGAGAAATCTCTCTCTCGCTGGTCAACAACTGCCATAGTCATGTTACCAATTGACGGTCTTATAAGTGGAAGAAGTGTGAACGGTATCAATATTTTGTACAGCCATGTTGACAGTTTCATGTAAATAAAGTTGCTACTCTGTTTGATGACAACTGTTTGTTGACTCCACTTCGTTAAATGACATCGCAGCATTTTGCCTACAACATTAGTGTAGTTGTAGAGGTCTTGCTTTTCATGCCGAACATCAGAGTTTGAAGCTTGCTTGTCTCTGCCAGTCAATGCTGCTGGGAAATATTGTTGGTCAAGTAAGGTCTGGCATCCAGGGAGAGAGCCCATATGGCAGTGAAGATCTGCCCATTTTAAGTGATGACAGTAAATTGTGTCCATTTTAATTGAAAGCTCTACACTCCAATCCTATACAGCAGTAAAGATGTGCCCATGATGAGTGGAGGCTCTACACTCCAATCCTATACAGCAGTAAAGATGTGCCCATGATGAGTGGAGGCTCTACACTCCACTCCTCTATATCAGTAAAGATGTGCCCATGATAAGTGGAGGCTCTACACTCCAATCCTCTATATCAGTAAAGATGTGCCTATGATAAGTGGAGGCTCTACACTCCACTCCTCTATATCAGTAAAGATGTGCCCATGATAAGTGGAGGCTCTACACTCCACTCCTCTATATCAGTAAAGATGTGCCCATGATGAGTGGAGGCTCTACACTCCAATCCTATACAGCAGTAAAGATGTGCCCATGATAAGTGGAGGCTCTACACTCCACTCCTCTATATCAGTAAAGATGTGCCCATGATAAGTGGAGGCTCTACACTCCACTCCTCTATATCAGTAAAGATGTGCCCATGATGAGTGGAGGCTCTACACTCCAATCCTATACAGCAGTAAAGATGTGCCCATGATGAGTGGAGGCTCTACACTCAGTCTGTAAGTGCTTATGCTGAGATAGAAGTGCATGTGCTTATGCTGAACTCAAATTGTGACACTCAAATTATAAATAAATACTTTCTTGTCAGAGAATAGTCATTTCCTGACTCATACCTCCACTGAAATAAAACAACACATCTATGGTGTAGGCTCACTTGGTAACTCTCTGAGAACTAGGTCGTCTGCCATCATTATAGTCTGCTCTAAATAATTTTCTCAGTTTAGTCTCAGAAACAAGTCTGGTTTTCTAGGTGGAATCCCTTTCTAACTTTAACTATTTGTCTCCCTTTCAACCTTCACTTGAGCTGGTTCATGTCTCATTTATGTATTCAACTTTCTAAGTCATTTTCTCCCATTATTTCATGATTTTCCCATCGTCCTTTATCTAATCCAGTATACAATGGATAACTCTCTTCTAAATGATTCATTTATAATTTTCTGGTGTCCCCTCCATTATTATCTATCAACTCTAATCTGCCCCTCTCTCAGCATTGCCCCCTTTTCCTATTATCTAATCTGTGACAATCATGTCTATGCTTTATTCATTTTTTTTAGCCATTATTTCTGCTAAATGATTCAGTAAACAACAAAACAGAAGTCATGAATATTGCAAAAGAGAAACAGAACATCTATACCAGGAGAGGGGGGGGGGGGGGCGGTATATTTTTTCATTGAAAGAAACTGAATACTATTACGCGTTGTGACTCTCTTGTAAGAGCACTCCGTACTCAGCACTCTCTTCGTTGTTCTGCGTTGCTTATTCTTCATTATTTATTTGCCATCCTCCTGGTTTAGCCACGATAGCTCAGTGGTTAGTGAACTGGACTACCACGGACAAGGGGTAGGGCTCGATCCCAACCGACAGCTTCCGGGTTCACCCAGCCGTAAATGGGTACCGGATTTTTTTTCTGGGAAAGTAAAGCAGCACGGGCGTAATACCGACCACATTACCCCAAAAATCATGTGCTGAAGGTCTGTAAAATATAGGGTCACTAACACATTTCCCCATACGCCACTTGGCGTGACGGGGGTACTTTACTTTTTTTTTTTTTTACCCTCCTGGTTTACTGCAGCAATGCCCACCCATGGCATCGCCTTTTTGATTATTACGCCCCTTAGGCGTAAGGACAGCTCTCCTGTTAATGACAGCAACGCAATCCAGTGGGCGTCACCTTGTTGATTATCACACTGACTGGATTTAACGACAGCACTCCTGTGTTAATAATAGCAATGCCCACCCATGACATCGCCTGTTGATTATTACATTGACTGGATGTAAATGACAACACTCCTGTGTTAATGACAGCAACGCACCCCAGTGGCGTCGCTTTGTTGATTATTACACTGACTGGATGTAAATGACAACACTCCTGTGCTAATGACAGCAACGCACCCCAGTGGCGTCGCTTTGTTGATTATTACACTGACTGGATGTAAATGACAACACTCCTGTGCTAATGACAGCAACGCACCCCAGTGGCGTCGCTTTGTTGATTATTACACTGACTGGATGTAAATGACAACACTCCTGTGCTAATGACAGCAACGCACCCCAGTGGCGTCGCCTTATTGATTATTACATTGACTGGATGTAAATGACAACACTCCTGTGTTAATGACAGCAACGCACCCCAGTGGCGTCGCCTTATTGATTATTACATTGACTGGATGTAAATGACAGCACTCCTGTGTTAATGACAGCAACGCACCCCAGTGGCGTCGCCTTGTTGATTATTACACTGACTGGATGTAAATGACAGCAACGCACCCCAGTGGCGTCGCCTTGTTGATTATTACCTTGACTGGATGTAAATGACAGCACTCCTGTGCTCAAGATAGCAATGCCCACCAATTGCATCGCTTTGGTTAATTATCGGCCAACCGGATCGTGAGAGCGGAATACTTCTGCTTGTGCGACAACCCTCAAAGCTCGATTCGCTAGGAAACAGACGACTACATGTAGAGCTTATATAAACATCAAGGAACACTTTGAATAAAACACATTCCTCAGTTTATTACTATTATAATCAATACAGAATTCACAGTCACTCCTTCCAATCTTCTGCTAACTCAACTACCTCGCACCACTCAGCTACGCTGCTATGCACAATGTTTGAGCAAGACTGACTTTATCCCCTTGCATCTATGATATTTGACAATGACTAAGCGACTTGAGCTCACGTCCCTTCGCTAACTTGGTAAACTAACAGTGTGCTAGGACACTGTGCTTGAGCCTTTCTATTCTAAAGACTCCCGACCTTCAATGTTATTGTTCGTGTTCTGCGACACAATATATATAAGAGTGATTTGCCTCTCCACAACACGTAAGCTTGATGCTAAAGCGACCAGGGCTCACTCCTTTCGCCAATGTGGTAAATTGACCTTGTGCTGCGACACCGTTCAAAAGCCTTTCTATGGTTATGGTAGGCCTCGGTATCACTGCAAACGAATTAAAATCCATAATTGCTCAACCGCCCGTGCCAGTGGAATCATCCGAATTACTAACTCATCGCCCAAACAAAGAAAGGTAACTGTAGTCCCCATCGTAGCAGTCTCAGCACACGCCAAAAGACATAAGGCGAAACCGCGCAGAAAGTGAACGCAGCCAACTCTTCCCTGTCATACGATATATCATCATTCATCGTAAACAAGCGGGATATCGAAACATGATCAAAACGGATGAGAGACACAGCTCACGGTGTGCACAGAGCACTTAACTCAGTAGCTTCTGCAACAAGCCGGACTTGGAATATGAGGAAACTGCAACAAGGAACACTTTTCAGACACAGCTTTCAATGGTTCCTGCCACCTATCCACCATATACCGGAATTTCACGTCCTCCCGAAAATGATGATCGTCATATTGAGAACAAAAATGTATAGCGTTTGACGATGTTAGGATATTGTTCTTGACTTCAACCGAACATATAAACAGCCTGTTAGTTATAAACACAAAATCATCGGTCGACTTGACGGAGCAGTCCACAGTAAATGCGTTTCAGCTTGTAAATAACTTGCGTCCAAAAATATGCACGTCGGACATTGAACAGCACTAAATGTGACGTTTCTACTCTGAAAAACTCCTGACACTATATGGTAATTGCTAGTGTACTACGACACTGTATCTTCCTCAGTCGACGCTGAGGTTGATCACTTGTGCATACTTTAATTGTCCGCGCCTATTCTATCCTTACTCTTGACAACACGTACTTAGCCACAGTCCTGATTCTAATCCGTTGTGTGAACCAAACACTTTTAAATACTGTCCCTATTTCTATCCATTCTCTTGACAAAACATACTTACTCACAGTCCTCACTCTATCATTCCTCTGAACAAAATATTATGAACTATGTCCCTATTCTATCTTTCCTCAGAAAACTCAATACCGTTCCACAGTATCGGTGGTAACACAACTAACACATAATACCACCACCGTCTGCACTGGAGCCCAGCTCAAATTCGACTGCCTAACTAACCCCGACTTTCATCTCAACTCCCAGCCCATTCTCGAAAAACCCGTGATTCTCCTTATTCTCTGTCTACTCGGGTCCCTTGTATTTCCCAACCTGCTCATGTATGCCTGTCCACGTGGGCTTGTGAGTTCTCATCACACTCCCATTTACTACTCACAACCTACCACGGCTATCTTCTGGACTATACTCGGCCTATTACTGCTATCTTCTGGACTATACTCGGCCTATTACCGGTATCTTCTGGACTATACTCGGCCTATTACTGCTATCTTCTGGACTATACTCGGCCTATTACTGCTATCTTCTGGACTATACTCGGCCTATTACCGCTATCTTCTGGACTATACTCGGCCTATTACCGCTATCTTCTGGACTATACTCGGCCTATTACCGCTATCTTCTGGACTATACTCGGCCTATTACCGCTATCTTCTGGACTATACTCGGCCTATTACCGCTATCTTCTGGACTATACTCGGCCTATTACCGCTATCTTCTGGACTATACTCGGCCTATTACCGCTATCTTCTGGACTATACTCGGACTATCTTCTACTACTCGGCCTATTACCGCTATCTTCTGGACTATACTCGGCCTATTACCGCTATCTTCTGGACTATACTCGGCCTATTACCGCTATCTTCTGGACTATACTCGGCCTATTACCGCTATCTTCTGGACTATACTCGGCCTATTACCGCTATCTTCTGGACTATACTCGGCCTATTACCGCTATTTTCTGTAATCTTCTCTTCCCATTATCACTGCTATCTTCTAACCAATTCTCTTACCTATCTGCCTGCTTTAAATATAGGAAATCGTGTTGCTGAGGGATCAACACAATTGACAGTGATTGTACAATGTGGCATGTCAAGTTCCAATGTCGTATCTTTATTGATGTCAACGTAATAGACTTCATGTTCAGAGTATTCACTGAAGCTTCCATACTGCTACATCAGATATGAGTATGGGCCTCTGGAATTATAACTTGAAAATAACATCGACTCTTCGACGTCACTCATTCAGTGCTAACTGGTGCAACAGAGTTAGACCATGAACACGTGGCAAAGCGGATCCTATATATATATATTATAGTATTAAAGACAAATAATAATAAATAAATATTATTATATAGGGAACTTCCGAGGCGATAATAGGAAATAATAGAACAAAGAAGTATGTGTTAGCACTCGGAAATAATGACAGACAAACAACAACAGAAAAAAACAAAGAACAATACATGTATATGGTCCGAAGCGGGATCGAACCTTCTCGTGGCTTCTTAACTAGACTTCTTTGGGATATTGCTTATGAATAGGGATAAAGCTGTTTCTCTGTTCTAACTTGTGAGATTATTCATGGTACTCTCTAGTATTGTATTTGAACAATCTGTTTATGTTTTCAGTGTAAGAACTTTGTGCAAGTCCTTATCAAGTTCTAGTACATGTAGTTCTCTAATGCCAAATGGTTGGATCTCTGTCTGGCACTTGATAACAAAGATTGTTAGTCATAGTCTATAATTTTTGCCCTAGCTACAATCTTCAACTCAAAGGATGTTAGATGGATTGGAGAGGGGAGGGTTAATATTTGCTGTTTTCCCCAAATTTGTTGATTTGCGTTTTCACTTGTTGACATTGATTTGTACCAAATTGATCACACAAGCCTCACAACTTTCACCTTCATTGTCTGGAAACTCAAACTTTGATTCATTGATTAAACAAAAATTAAAGTAGCCTGTAATGTAAAAATTAACATAATTTTTATTTTTATTTTTAGGCCACAGTGAAAGTAAAGATGGAAGCAAATATTCCATTTTTACAAGACTATATAAAAAAACAACTTTCTGGTGATGTGAGTACATTTATTTGTCTGTTCGCAACAAATTGCTATATTTATAAACCAAACAGGGATACCAAATTTTGCTCCATTTTAAACTCAGTATTGCTGGATTGAATATGGAAGAAAAAAATTCTTACTGAGAATCCAATTGTTTGGGATTATCAACAAATGTGATATGATTCTCTTAATAATGGATTATAACATCTCAAATAACATCATATTTCAACACTATAATCACATATCTACCTCTGGCCTGGAATCAATGTATCTAGATCTGTAATGTCTTCAAGTGATTTTCATCTTTGTTGTTGATGTTATGTTAACAAGTTAGTTGAAGTGCTGTCTTCATCTTTGTTACTGATGTTATGTTAAGAAGTTAGTTGAAGTACTGTCTTCATCTTTGTTGTTGATGTTATGTTAAGAAGTTAGTTGAAGTAATGTCTTCATCTTTGTTGTTGATGTTATGTTAAGAAGTTAGTTGAAGTACTGTCTTCATCTTTGTTGTTGATGTTATGTTAAGAAGTTAGTTGAAGTGCTGTCTTCATCTTTGTTGTTGATGTTATGTTAAGAAGTTAGTTGAAGTACTGTCTTCATCTTTGTTGTTGATGTTATGTTAAGAAGTTAGTTGAAGTGCTGTCTTCATCTTTGTTGTTGATGTTATGTTAAGAAGTTAGTTGAAGTACTGTCTTCATCTTTGTTGTTGATGTTATGTTAAGTAGTTAGTTGAAGTGCTGTCTTCATCTTTGTTGTTGATGTTATGTTAAGAAGTTAGTTGAAGTACTGTCTTCATCTTTGTTGTTGATGTTATGTTAAGAAGTTAGTTGAAGTACTGTCTTCATCTTTGTTGTTGATGTTATGTTAAGTAGTTAGTTGAAGTGCTGTCTTCATCTTTGTTGTTGATGTTATGTTAAGAAGTTAGTTGAAGTGCTGTCTTCATCTTTGTTGTTGATGTTATGTTAAGAAGTTAGTTGAAGTGCTGTCTTCATCTTTGTTGTTGATGTTATGTTAAGAAGTTAGTTGAAGTGCTGTCTTCATCTTTGTTGTTTGTTATGTTAAGTAGTTAGTTTATGTCTTCAAGAATGTTAGTTGAAGTACTGTCTTCATCTGTCTTCATCTTTGTTGTTGATGTTATGTTAAGAAGTTAGTTGAAGTACTGTCTTCATCTTTGTTGTTGATGTTATGTTAAGAAGTTAGTTGAAGTAATGTCTTCATCTTTGTTGTTGATGTTATGTTAAGAAGTTAGTTGAAGTGCTGTCTTCATCTTTGTTGTTGATGTTATGTTAAGAAGTTAGTTGAAGTGCTGTCTTCATCTTTGTTGTTGATGTTATGTTAAGAAGTTAGTTGAAGTGCTGTCTTCATCTTTGTTGTTGATGTTATGTTAAGAAGTTAGTTGAAGTACTGTCTTCATCTTTGTTGTTGATGTTATGTTAAGAAGTTAGTTGAAGTAATGTCTTCATCTTTGTTGTTGATGTTATGTTAAGTAGTTAGTTGAAGTAATGTCTTCATCTTTGATGTTGATGTTATGTTAAGTAGTTAGTTGAAGTACTGTCTTCATCTTTGATGTTGATGTTATGTTAAGAAGTTAGTTGAAGTAATGTCTTCATCTTTGTTGTTGATGTTATGTTAAGAAGTTAGTTGAAGTAATGTCTTCATCTTTGTTGTTGACGTTATGTTAAGAAGTTAGTTGAAGTAATGTCTTCATCTTTGTTGTTGATGTTATGTTAAGAAGTTAGTTGAAGTAATGTCTTCATCTTTGTTGTTGATGTTATGTTAAGAAGTTAGTTGAAGTAATGTCTTCATCTTTGTTGTTGATGTTATGTTAAGAAGTTAGTTGAAGTACTGTCTTCATCTGTGGTTGTTGATGTTATGTTAAGAAGTTAGTTGAAGTAATGTCTTCATCTTTGTTGCTGATGTTATGTTAAGAAGTTAGTTGAAGTACTGTCTTCATCTTTGTTGTTGATGTTATGTTAAGAAGTTAGTTGAAGTACTGTCTTCATCTTTGTTGTTGATGTTATGTTAAGAAGTTAGTTGAAGTAATGTCTTCATCTTTGTTGTTGATGTTATGTTAAGAAGTTAGTTGAAGTAATGTCTTCATCTTTGTTGTTGATGTTATGTTAAGAAGTTAGTTGAAGTAATGTCTTCATCTTTGTTGTTGATATTATGTTAAGAAGTTAGTTGAAGTAATGTCTTCATCTTTGTTGTTGATGTTATGTTAAGATCATAGTTGAAGAGGATCAAACCCAGACTCCTTGGAACAGCACCTTGCTACAAGAACCAAATGCTAGAGCACATGGCAAACTCAACTACCTAAAAAAGTAGCTATCATTGGCAATGTCTATCATAGATATGTAGTCATGACTATAGGGTTACGAACACAGCTCAGGAATAAATTGTATAGCTGTATTTTTCCTATTATGACAAGTATCTCCAGTAGAGTTGAATACTTGCATTGCAGACAAACACTTATAGGGTGAAACAGCATGAATAGTAGTTTCTAGTGGTTTACGACTGGAGATCAGGACTGGATGTCATCAGCAAAATCTAAGCCAAATTGCTTGGTCAGTGACCACTAGATTCTATTTCTGTTGTTCTGAGTTATATTCATATTCCAATCTATGGCCAGCAGAAAGAGAAATAGAGATAGAAAGTATCCCTGCCTTACTCCTGTTCTTATTTCAAATGCTTCTGTAAGCTGCCCTTCATGCACAACAATACATTTCATTTCGTCCAAACATTTAAAAAAATCAGGTTAATAAACTTCATGGGGATTCTCTGTCTAAACTATCAAATGTATTTTCATAATCTATGAATCTGATATAAAGTGGGTACTGTAGTTCTAAGCTTTGTTCAACTATTATATGTAAGGTAGTTATTTGATCAGCACATGATCTGTTCTTCCTAAAACCTGCTTGTTCATCTCTCAAATGTTTCTCCATGGCCTCTTTTAGTCTCTCCAGAATGATTCTGCTTAATATTTTTCCTGGCACTTTTAACAGCATAATTCCCCAATAATTTGTGCACTCCTGTAAACTTCCTTTCTTTGGTAGTTTGATCATATAACCTTCTTTCCAGTCTTTAGGTATTTCTTTTCTTCAACTTCCCATTTTTTATCTAGTAGATTATGTAACAATTTGGTGGAGGTGTTAATATCTACTTTAATGACTTCTGAAGGAGTTTCATCTGGTACTGTGGCTTTACCATTTTTATGGCTTCCTTGCTTGGCTTTCTACAATAAACGGGTAACTCTTCTTCTGCTGGTTGTATATCTGGAGGGTTTATTTTGACCAGGTCTATTGTAAGAGATCTTCATAGTGAACTTTTCATTTCTTCATTTGTTCCCTTAATTTCCTAAACAGATTTTCTTTAATAAAGGCATTGATTAATTTATATGTTCTGCTTAATTTCTTTGTGCTGTAGAACAGTTCTTTCATATTTATTTTGTTTACCATCTCCCTATGTATTTCATTTATATATTTTCTCTTTATTTCTTTTAATGAATCTTCTCATTTCTTTATATACTTTTGTGTATGTTTTTTTTCAACTTCACAGGCACTCTTGCTAATAAGTCAATGTAATTTTGCCCAGCAGTGGCCAATTTTTGCCTACTTTTTTGATTGACAACTGCCAAGGAGGACATCAGTGAGATGTCACCAGCCATGAGATAACTAACGATTTCTTTAAATGTATTTATATTGTATGCAGTAGAAGAAGAATTTGTCTTGAAAAGTTTCCATTGGTTGTTGCTACTTCCAATTCTTGCTGTCATTGTTTAACAGTTTATAGCCTGTATCAGCACTTATGTTTAGTACAGCTCATGGCTGTTCTCTTGTCTTTTCATTTTGTAAGTATGAAGTCAATCTGGCTTCTACACTCTAGGTTGTTCCACTTGGGATTTCCTGTGTTTAAATAAAAAATCATGTTTACATGTAGTGTACAAATCATATTGGTTGTACAGTTCTAACAGTTTCCTGCCATTTCTATTTATTTTGCTACAGGGATCTCCAAAAGCTCCTAGTTATTCTTCAACCTCTGTTCTATTGCTTCCAGGTCTTTTATTGAAGTTCACCTTGAATATTAAATTATCTTGTTTGTTCACTTCTTTTGTTGGTGTCACTGAAATCACTGTCAATTCTTTATATTCTTCCTTGTTATCAGTTTCATTGCAAGGGGGATATATTTAAATGTGTGTTCTATATCCCTTTTTCTAAAAAATGTGCACTGTCATTATTTATTTTGATTGCTAGACGACTTCTGCTTTTTAACTTGCCATGTCAGGGTGCATAATTACTTCTACTAACATTTTTATCACTTTAGCTCCCTAATGTTTAAAGGTACATTTTTGCTGTAACTCTTTATAGGCCAGCTCTTCTTCCACCCATGACGGCCCATCAGCGGCGTTGTTAACTCTGATCTTTGAACTTTGCGACTGCAGCAAAGAAGGCTCGTTCAGATCAGTGCCTTCTAGTATAACAGCCTGCCGTGAAGGCTCGTCAAGATCTGAGCCTTCATGTGTTGGGTGTCCGGCGTTTGACCTCAAAGCCTTATTTACATTGCATCCCAGGCACGTATGACCAGCCACGATCATACAGCACACATGCCCTGGACTTGAAGGGGTCAGACTTCTCCAACTACCTTGAGGTGATGATGGGGAATCCCCCTACTGCATCGGCCCGTGTCGACTTTGCCCTCTTGTAGTACCCTTGGCCAGGTGATCGCTTCACTTAGTACTCTTGTCGGTTGTTGACATACCAGCGTTCAGTTTCACTAGTGACAGACACATACAGCTAGAGCTCGAAGAAACATCAATGGAACACCAGGTAAAAGCACACACCTGAGGTTTTATTCTCACAATGTCGACTTCACATATTACATTCTCAATTACAATTACAGTGGTAGAACAGCCACCTTGCACACACAGCCTGCTCACTTGGCGGCTTGCCCTAGCTTATCTACCACCTTACACAGTTATCCTGCTGCTCTCTCACACCTCACTATGGTTTCTTCCTATCTCCCTCTAAGTTGTGGCTGTCAATGAATTCAGCCACTAGCACTCAATGAAGCCCTACTGCTACTCACAAATTTTGGGCGATCTGGATTCCACGTATCCTCACCTATATTGTTATATCTTGGAGTGTCATACTCTGTATTGAGCCCTATCTTGATGACTAGGACCCCTGCACGTCTATCTCGCTCAGCGCCACCTACCCTTTCAGTGTCGCTGCCTCCTTGTCCCTCTATCTTATGCTTCTTTTACAACAATCCTGAATCATGGCCTGTCTCTCCACTCTTGTCACTGAATTGGTTGTAGCTGCTACTATTGCACTACTACCTCATCTGCCCACTTCTAAAGCTAAGTATCTTAGTGAGACTACTCACTGCTTGACATTAAACTGTTCATTGTACTGCTTCACAACTACATTATCTTTATGCTTCTCTTGAAGCTAAACTTAGTGAGACTACTCACTGCTTGACATTAAACTGTTCATTGTACTGCTTCACAACTACATTATCTTTATGCTTCTCTTGAAGCTAAACTTAGTGAGACTACTCACTGCTTGACATTAAACTGTTCATTGTACTGCTTCACAACTACATTATCTTTATGCTTCTCTTGAAGCTAAACTTAGTGAGACTACTCACTGCTTGACATTAAACTGTTCATTGTACTGCTTCACAACTACATTATCTTTATGCTTCCCATGAAGCTGCACTTAGTGAGACTACTCACTGCTTGACATTAAACTGTTCATTGTACTGCTTCACAACTACATTATCTTTATGCTTCTCATGAAGCTGCACTTAGTGAGACTACTCACGGCTTGACATTAAACTGTTCGTTGTACTGCTTCACAACTACATTATCTTTATGCTTCTCATGAAGCTGCACTTAGTGAGACTACTCACTGCTTGACATTAAACTGTTCGTTGTTACTACTTCACAACTACATTATCTTTATGCTTCTCATGAAGCTGAACTTAGTGAGACTACTCACAGCTTGACATTAAACTGTTCTTTGTGACTACCGCACAACTACATTATCTTTATGATTCTCATGAAGCTGAACTTAGTGAGACTAATCACAACTTGCTACTCTAAGGTTGGTGTTGTTAACTCTTACCTTATCCTAGCATTACTCTACACATTTCTGCATTCTGGATCACTCTTGGGTGACTAACTCTAACTGATTCCCGGTACCGGCTGCAACATAAACCCACAACCGTCCGGATAGAACCCTCGCTATATCTCGAATGATCATACAAATCTATGCTTTGTCTCACCTTTTCCCTTTTCAACCAATCACCTCCCTTGTTACAATTTCCGCCTCGTTCCTACATTGTCCTACAATTCTCGTGATCCACCATGTGTTCACTTTCTTAACTTTCCACGTGGACCCCCTGATTCTATGTTACTCACCTTCTTATCTCCCCTTGATTTCTTACTACCTCACTCCCCTCTTGTCTTATTCTTATTTTATCACTGCTACCTCCCTGCTTTATTTACACTTTTCACATATTATTTTGGTATCTGCTGTTACAGCTCATTAGTCTGATAAACAATATTTCTCCTATTTTTGTAACTTTATTTCTGTCACAACTTACTCTTCCTCTCCTCAGATATCACATGTTAATTGTCATCATTTTAAGGGCAGTTCTACCTTTTGATCCATTGACATTGTCTCTTTCTTTATTATTGATGTCTCTCTGATTTACCTGGGTGTAGATGTTTATATCCTGACCAACGGCTTCCAGGTTCACCCAGCCTTAAATGGGTACCAGATTTTTTCTGGGAAATTAAAGTGGCATGGGCATAACAGCAACAACATTACCTCCAAAATCATGTGCTAAAGGTCTGTAAAATTATGGTCACTATCACAATATTCCCTACACACCAACTAGGCATGATGGGGCTCTTTACATTTTTTACTTAGATGCTTACGCGCTCCCATAACTCTATTTTATTTTACTTGTGATGTGTTCAAAATGTACAAAATTATATTTCCAGGATCAGACAGTAAAGATGGAAGCAAACAGAGAGGAAGAAAGTGATGTGTCCACTGTTATTAAGATGGAACAGACTAATTCTCCATCTCTTTCTTGTCCTGACAATGACAGTTTTCTATGTAAGTTTTATCTGACAACTTGAGTTATGTTTGTTTTTACTTGGTCAGTTCATGTTGACAATTATTTCACACTTTGTATCTCATTTCACATTGCCATCTTTGTCAGTCTGTATGTTAAAACCACTGCATTGATAATCCATTTCTTTGTTCAGATTGTGAGAAATGTCAGCAGAAATTTGATGGAAGTTGCCCTGAGCATGGACCATTTGTCTATATTGATAATGCTGAGGTAAAGTACACAATTACAGCTAACAACACTTGAAGTCATCTATTAATATTAAGATAATGATGTTACTACCTGCACAAACAACAGGGTCAGTCACTCATTTAGATTGTCACATACAAATGTTATAGCTTTATTAGCAGAATTCAAAGCTTCAAAATAAACAAAGACAATATTTTAGACTATAAGAGTTACATCCCACTTCAACATTTAAATTGATGATTTATTTTTATATTTTAATCTTTGCTTCTTCTCAGGCAGGTCAAGGTGATGACTGCAGTCAAGATACTAATCTCCAGGTGGTAAATGACAGTAATCCTAGACAAGTGATAGGGAAAGAGAATGTGTTTCAGTGTCAAGTTTATTTGACTCGTTGTGATGATTATCAAGGTACAGAGCTGAGAACATGCAAGAGAAAACATACAGGAGAGAAGCCTTACAAATGTGATGTGTGTGGTGTAAGTTTTACTAAAAGCAGTCTAACAAAGCACAAGAGAAAACATACAGGAGAGAAGCCTTACAAATGTGATGTGTGTGGTGTAAGTTTTACTGAAAGTGGTCATCTAACAGTACACAAGAGAAAACATACAGGAGAAAAGCCTTACAAATGTGATGTGTGTGGTGTAAGTTTTCCTGAAAGTGGCCATCTAACAGTGCACAAGAGAAAACATACAGGAGAAAAGCCTTACGAATGTGATGTATGTGGTGTAAGATTTACCCAAAGTGGCAATCTAATAGTGCACAGGAGAAAACATACAGGAGAAAAGCCTTACAAATGTGAGGTGTGTGGTGTAAGTTTTACTCGTAGTTACCTTCTGATAACACACAAGAGAAAACACACAGGAGAGATGCCTTACAAATGTGATGTGTGTGGTTTAAGTTTTACTCATAGTTCCAGTCTAATAGCACATAAAAGAAAACATACAGGAGAGAGGCCTTACAAATGTGATGTTTGTGGTGTAAGTTTTACTGAAAGTCGCCATCTAACAGGACACAAGAGAATACATACAGGAGAAAAGCCTTATGAATGTGATATATGTGGTGTAAGATTTACCCATAGTAGCAATCTAACAGTGCACAGGAGAAAACATACAGGAGAAAAGCCTTACAAATGTGATGTGTGTGGTGTAAGTTTTACTGAAAGTGGCCATCTAACAGTGCACAAGAGAAAACATACAGGAGAAAAGCCTTACAAATGTGATGTATGTGGTGTAAGTTTTACTGAAAGTGGGCATCTAACAGGACACAAGAGAAAACATACAGGAGAAAAGCCTTACAAATGTGATGTATGTGGTGTAAGATTTACCCAAAGTGGCAGTCTAACAGTGCACAGGAGAAAACATACAGGAGTGAAGCCTTACAAGTGTGATGTACATAATACTCAAGTAGTCGTTTAATAGTTCACAGGAGAAGACATACTGGAGAGAAACAAATGTGATGTGTGTGGAGTAAGATCTTTCATGTTTTAGATTTGGGAAAAAACAGTGGGGCAAAAGAAGTCATATTTTGTATCAGGATGTTAACCAAAAAGTACATAGAAGTAAACAATCCAATATATGCCTGCTTCATAGACTACACCAAGCCTTTTGATAGAATTCAACATAAGCAACTTATATATAGTCTGACTAAAGGTTATACATCAAGATAACATAAACATTTGACTAATATGTAATTTATACTGGGAGCAAATAACAATAAAACAATATAACAAAGAGAACTCTACCCATTGATATAAAAAGAGGAGTAAGTCAATAAAGCAAGACATGCTTGCTCAATTAAATACATTGAACAAATCTTTAAAAACTTCACAGAGATGTTAGTCCTAAACATTAATGGAAAGATAATCAATAACCTTTGATATGCTTATGGTATTTGTATTATAGCAGAAAATACTAAAGATCTACAACAATTACTTAATGAAATTAATATGACAAGCAAAAAATATGGATAGATATAAATATAACAAAGACTAAAACTATGATCATAAACACATATATTTGACAAAACCTACAATTGTATATAAAATTTGATGGAATAGAACTGGAGACTGTTCAGAGCTACAACTACCTAGGATATACTATAACCAGCAATGAATGGGAAATGTAAAACTGAAATAAACAAAAGAAAAGAAATAACAAAAAAGCAATTTTAATGCCATGAAGAGTATACTATCGTCAGGGAAAATAACACAATGGCTAAAACTAAGAGTAGCAAAATGTTATGTCTTCTCAACATTTCTGTATTCTTATTTTCTTGTCTAATGTCCTGTAACAGAAACACGGACATTAGACCAGAAAATTGAGCAGAAAACTGAAGCCTTCGAAATGTGGATTTATAGAAGAATTTGAAGTATTGGATGGAAAGAAAAGAACTCAAATGATGAAGTCTTAAAACAACTAAAAATGAAAAGAGTACTAAAAACAATTCAAACAAGACAAATGAGATTTCTGGGACATGTTAAAAGACACAGCAGCTTACTGAAAATAAAATTGGAAGAGAAAATACAAAGTAAACGAGGCAGACCAAGACTAAGTGGGCGAGTAGTATTAAAAGAGGGATAAGTCAGTCCACGTCAACCTACACTATCAAAGCAAGAGATAGAGCGGAAGATGGTTGGTGATCAGTGGTAGCCAACCATCGACGCTGAGACATCACTCGATGATGATGTTGTCACTGTCGTGATCAAAGTTCATTTCAGTCTTATAATATATGATCGTATAATATTAATCTAGGGGACTAATTAGTGTGATAGTAAATAGCCAAGAGGCCATAGCCTATTGATAGGTGTAATGATATATGACCAAGTGGGCGTTTATTCAGTGGGAAGTCATGGAAGCGTGAAAGACACCGGGTCTTTCTTGAGGGCAGTTATGCTAGAAACAGATCAAGATAGGGTCACGGTCAAGGGGTTCAGACAGAAGGCATCAGGAAGGTTCTAGGAGTGACGTATTGGGTATGCATGTTGTAGACATAGGAGGATAGAAGATTATAAATGATTGGTTAGGGAGGATTCTGGGATTATGAATAGGAGGGTGGTATAAATAGTTGGGACGAGAGAAATCTCTCTCTCGCTGGTCAACAACTGCCATAGTCATGTTACCAATTGATGGTTTTTATAAGTGGAAGAAGTGTGAATGGTATCAATATTTTGTACAGCCATGTCGACAGTTTCATGTGGAAGAAGTGTGAACGGTATCAATATTTTGTACAGCCATGTCGACAGTTTCATTTAAATAAAGTTGCTATTCTGACGACAACTGGTTGTTGACTCCATTTCGTTAAATGACATCACGGCATTTTGCCTACAACATTAGTGTAGTTGTAGAGGTCTTGCTTTTCATGCCAAACATCAGAGTTTGAGGCTTGCTTGTCTCTGCCAGTCAATGCTGCTGGGAAATATTGTTGGATCAAGTAAGGTCTGGCATCCAGGGAGAGAGCCCATATGGCAGTGAAGATCTGCCCATTTTAAGTGGGAGGCTCTACACTCCACTCCTCTGGCAGGAAAGATGCGCCAATGATAGGTGGAGGCTCTACACTCCACTCCTCTGGCAGGAAAGATGCGCCAATGATAGGTGGAGGCTCTACACTCCACTCCTCTGGCAGGAAAGATGCGCCAATGATAGGTGGAGGCTTTTCACTCCACTCCACTATGACAGCAAACAAGTGCCCATGATAAGTGGAGGCTCTATACTCCACTCCACTATGACAGCAAACAAGTGCCCATGATAAGTGGAGGCTCTACACTCCGCTCCACTATGGCAGTAAAATACTGCTACAGGACATCTTCTCCTTTAATATTAATATCTTGATTTACTGATGATACAGTTGAATACCTTGATGAGTCTGTACTTGCTCTAATTGGATCTCATGGGACTTAACTCCCATAACTGTATACTTTCTGTAAATTATATCTTACTGGAGCAGTCAGGTCTGTAAGTGCTTATGCTGAGATAGAAGTGCATGTGTTTATGCTGAACTCAAATTGTGACACTCAAATTATAAATAAATACTGTCTTGTCAGAGAATAGTCATTTCCTGACTCATATCTCCACTGAAATAAAACAACACATCTATGGTGTAGGCTCACTTGGTAACTCTCTGAGAACTAGGTCGTCTGCCATCGTTATCTATCTATCTATTGTCTTTTTCGAGCCAAAGACGGCAGAACCACAATCTCAAAAACAGAAACCTTGCGTGCCAAAATGGCACATTTTGCAGAGATCGCTGCTTCTAAAATTTGCCATCGTTATAGTCTGCTCTAAATAATTTTCTCAGTTTAGTCTCAGAAACAAGTCTAGTTTTCTAGGTGGAATCCCTTTCTAACTTTAACAACTATTTGTCTCCCTTTCAACCTTCACTCACCCAAAATCTTGAGCTGGTTCATGTCTCATTTATGTATTCAACTTTCTAAGTCATTTTCTCCCATTATTTCATGATTTTCTCATCATCCTATATCTAATCCATTATACAGTGGATAACTCTCTTCTAAATAATTCATTTATAATCTGCTGGTGTCCCCTCCTTTATTATCTATCAACTCTAATCTTCCCCTCTCTCAGTAATGTCCCCTTTTCCTATTATCTACTCTGTGACAATCATGTCTATGCTTTATTCATTTTTTTAGCCATTATTTCTGCTTAATGATTCAGCAATATACTAAAGACCAACAAGAACACTTAAATAGATTCAACAGCACAGACACAATATGCATGAAAATCAAGATCAACAAACAGAAGTCATGAATATTGCAAAAGAGAAACAGAACATCAACATAAATATAGACGGCAGACAACTAAAACAAGTAGAGAAATTTAAAAACCTAGAAAGTCTAGTGACAAACAACAGTTCACAAGCAGCAGAAATAGACTCAAGATATAACAAAGCTGGTAAAATCATTGGACAGCCGTCCAACAACTATTGACCAACCAGGAAATAACTTTAGAGACAAGACGGGCACTCTACAATACAATCTTCATCCCAATGGTGTGCTCCCAATGCCAGTCCTGGACCCTACATGCCAGGACAATAAGAAAAGTAACTACCAAAGTTTTGGGGAAGTATTAGAAATACTAGGAAACATAACATCAGCAGAGACGAATTGAAGTGAAAAAGTCTGCAAATTATATCTGTGCTCAATGCTAAAAGACAAATGAATAAGGAAAGAAGAATTCAATATTTATTTATCCAAATCCTTGTAATCTGTACTGGTAATTTACCTCCAATTTCACCCATTTTGATAACAGCCATAAGCAAATTCATGCTGAAGATGGTTGCATAGCACCATGCATTGTTATCTTGTAAAATGTGAATGTAAATGGTTTTAAAATTAATAATGTTTGTATTGATTCTGAATGATTTTATTTCCTCTAGAATTATTGCAACATCTAACATGTCAGCCAATAAGTTGTGAAGCAAGTTACATTAGAATGTGTTTTGTTTGATTATTTGTTGCTTTTTTCAATTTTTGTGTCAATGTTTCTACATGTCTGTTTTTGTGCTCACTTTGTTTTTGTATGTCTGCTTTTTTATATAATAAAGTAATACATCACCATACAATGTTACTTTTCTATGTGTGACATGTTTCAGTATTGTTGTTTTCATCTCTATGTTTCTACATTTCTATTTGTTTTCCATGTTTCTATATTTCTATTGTTATTTCTATCTTTTTAATATGTTGAAGGCTCGACAGTGCAAGAAATGACGAAGTTGACGAAGGTTTGTTACTGATGATGTGCTCACAACACGACATGAGAGGGTTGTTGACTTAAAGACGGTGTCCCTTTCACCATTTGACTGTGAAATTGTTGGTGAAAGGGCACAATGAGGGAAATTTGCTGATGTACCATTTGACTACCTCATGCACAAGCTTCTCAAACTGGTGGTGCACACCTTCCTCATCAAATGGATTGCCGCAGCACTGTTTCAGAGGAAGATGCTAGTCTGTTGTGGAAGTTGGTCATTCCAGCCAACATCCATTTGTCCAGAGCTTCCACGTGGCTCACGAGGTCTGTTTAACGTGTACACAATAACGATCACAGAACAGCTGCTGAATGAGAGAGGAAGAACTATGACTTTTGCTGATGATATTCTGGTATATCGACAGGGAAGAAACAGTCGGGAAATTATCTCCACACTGCAAGACTAATTCAATCGCATCACGCTCGCAAGGGGTATCAGGTGCCTTAGTTAATCCTAATAAAGCATCAGTTGCATTGTTCTCCCATAACAATCATATCGTTAACACGGTGACACTGGTGGTACTAATGGACGCTGAAGAGGTGACCAGTGAAAGGCTGGTCGCAGCTCCACGTCGACCATGTTTTAACAAGATCCCGCTAAGGGTTAGCCACCATAAAATCCTGGCAGCTGCCAACATCGAGCAGAGGCTTCTTGCCCTTCTGTTCCAGGGACTAGTCCTCGCACCAGTCGAGTATACCCAACAATTCTTAATGTCAGTACGCCTCAAATTGACAAGCTGGAGAAAATACAGAATGACGCTATGCGCATTATCTTGGGGTGTACGATGGGCACTCCCCGTGTAGCAATGAGGTATTTTCTTGACCTTCCAACAATGAATGACTGGATCGAGATCTGGAGGGCATGAGCATACCTCAAGAGATATGTGCAGAGAAAGATAACCTCGAGCTCAACACATGGAAAGGTGTCAGGCTACAAATAAGCAAATCATGGGAGGGCCGAGCAGAAGATATCATCAAACCGGTCTGTGTGCTTATCATTATCAACAATGGTGAGGAGTGGATACCGGTGCCTATATTATTCAGGGGAACATTCTCGTGTATTGTCACACTCGAGATGAAATGTAAGGAGCAGAACTCAGTCGTGGTCAATGGTCTCATCTGCGATAACATCGATGAGTAAGACGCAGTCATCTATACAGACGGATTTGTAAGACGACACCAAAGAAGTGCATGGGCATTTACAGCACGCTCGGCAGGCAGTCAAGGAAGACAGTGCTGCATACGTCATGACCACGAGTAGCATGGCGATGGAAGTGATGGCAGGACCAAGGCATTCATCTGGTTAGAGTCACAAGACTACACCCACGCCTGCTACTGAGTGATTCGATGAGCATGATAAGAATAGTGCAGGCGGGCTATGTATGCAGGCAATGGGTAGAGTCGTTGCAGAAGTAAAAAAATACGTAAGGTCACCTTTGTCTATGTCCCTGGACATGCGGGAGTTACGAAAGATATTACGGAGAAACGAAAGAGCGGACAGGTTGGCAAGCTATGCTGTCGTTGAAAACGGTCAACCAATGGATCTGGCTGATGCCATCAAAGCCCTCCAAGATGTGGGAAGGGCACAGGACTTTGACAACCATGAGTCCACGTCACTCCTTCGGATGAAAGCGATGGGATTTAAGATGGGCACAGCCAGAAACGAGGGCGAAGACATAAACCAGCTCATGACTGGAGTCGTCAGTCGCTGGACACTGCGGGACTTACTGAGGAGGGGCATTTGAGTACCTGTGAACATATTCAGAGTGCAATGATGATGACACGCAAATAACTAAATGAGGGAACATCTGAAAGGACCCAATGAGGTATGAAAGAAAAACTCCAATGATTACGCCAGACACCAATACAAAGAGTGGCCTGAATGTGTCAGTAAAGTAGAACGATGATAATTGACTTGTGTAGATTCCACCTTAAGAATATTGTAAAGTGTTGACTTCTACACACATATCTTGATTGTTCTTGTATCTTGGAGGATATTAGTATGCCAATATCTGGTAGTGAGCTGTTAATTTGCATCTCTAATCAGGAGTTCAGGCTATGACCCCTCTTATACCTGTAGCTGTTCTACATGAGTCGTCTTTTCTGTGTCGCCCCTGGTTAGTCGCCTCTGGTCAGTCTGCTATACTTGTACGTGACATGACATCAACACACGAAAATGAGTGACATGAACACAACTCTTGTGTAAAAGCATGTGAAAATAGGCAGCTGTTCAAATCCATGAACCAGCCTCCTTCCTTTATTGATGAACAACATACATGACAATTTACATTCAAGTACAAACCTTTGGGAAATTATGCACCTGTTTTAGCTACCGACTTACAACAGTCGTTATCTACTCTAGTCTTAGCTATCAACTGCTGACTGTCATACACTAATCTAGTCTTAGCCTGGAGACAAATAGTTAGCCGATTTGGCAGTGTTCCCTAGCGTTTGGTTTTTCGTGGCAAGGCGCTGTGCCAAGGAGTACGGGTTCGATATCTGGACCATATATTGTTCTTTGTTTTGTTTTCCTGTTGTTGATTATTTGTAATTTTTTCCGATTGCTTTAAACATACCTCTGCCTCTGAGTTGATACTCTAGTCTTAGCTATCCGCTGCCTGCATTCATTCTGTACTCTAGTCTTTGCTATCTACTACAAACAATCATTATCTACTCTAGTCTTAGCTATCGGCTGCCGGCAGTCATTCTCTACTCTAGTCCTCGCCATCCAATTTAGTTTTATTGGGACTACATGTGCCCCTTCACGTGCCTATGTGGACAAAAGAATATTGATCTATTCATTTCTCCAACTAGTGATTATCTTTGCTTCTATAAATTAAATCAGTCTTGGCCAGCTAACAATCATCTTCTCAATATTGTCTCATCATTTTTTCCATAAATTTGGCGTATAACTTTTCTACATTGCTGAGAAGCAATATACTTTTAATTTGATTGCTGTCTGTCTTGCTATCTTTTTTTTTCCATAATGGTACGATGATTACCTGTTGCCAGTCTTTTGGGACTTGTTGTTGGTGTCTTGATGCAATGAATATTCTGTGGAGCCTTGCAACTCCTGTTCCCTGCTGCTGCTATTATTTATACTGCTATGTTATCTTTCCCCGATGCTTTATTTTGTGGTGCATATTTGATTACTTCTTCGATTTCATCTTTCATGATGTTGGGTCTGTTGTTATGCATTCTTGCATAGTTTCTGTTGTGTTATTGTTAGTTGGTAATGTGTTTAATGTCTTCAAAATATTATCCGTCTCTGTAACATATGGTGGTTATTTAGTACTGCCATTTTCTTTGTCATTTATGAGCTCAGTAGGGTCGTGGTTTTATTATTTTTTTCCCGCCCTTGTTGCTTTTACTGCTTTGTAGAGACCTCTTGAGGATGTCTTGAAATCCCTGCTCATCTCCCCCCCCCCCCCGAATTCTGTCCATTTGTTTTGTTTAGCTTCTGTGATCAAAATTCTAACTTTTTTTTCCCAAGACTATGGCGTATTTTTCATATAATTTTTGGTTATTATTCTCCCACCAATTTTTAAAAAATAGTTTCTTCTGTTCTTTAATTGCTTCTCTGATTGCATCATTCCACTATATGGTTATATTTTTCGATTCTTTTGTCCTTTAGTTTTGTTCAACATGCTGTTGTTGTAGTGTTGATTATTGTTTTCTTAAACTTCTTCCACTTGTTTTTTTCTACTTTTCTTACTTCGTAAGGGTGTTTCTTGAATTCATCTGTTTGTTTTTCTTCTACGGTTTTCCTTGATTCTTGAATTTTTAATTGTTTTATTGTTACTGTCCTTTCTTTTTGATTCTTTTGTATGTTGGCGTATCTTATCTTTGATTTTGGCTTTCTTGAGTTTAACCATAATCCATGTTTCTATAATTCTATTATGTGCCCATGTTTCTACTCCTCTATTTGTGCCCATGTTTCTACTCCTCTATTTGTGCCCATGTTTCTACAATTCTATTATGTGCCCATGATTCTACTCCTCTATTTGTGCCCATGTTTCTACTCCTCTATTTGTGCCCATGTTTCTACTCCTCTATTTGTGCCCATGTTTCTACTCCTCTATTTGTGCCCATGTTTCTACAATTCTATTTTGTGTCCATGATTCTACTCCTCTATTTGTGCCCATGTTTCTACTCCTCTATTTGTGCCCATGTTTCTACAATTCTATAATGTGTCCATGATTCTACTCCTCTATTTGTGTCCATGTTTCTACTCCTCTATTTGTGCCCATGTTTCTACTCCTCTATTTGTGCCCATGCTTCTACTCGTCAATTTGTGCACATATTTCTACTCCTCTATTTGTTCACATGTTTCTACTCCTCTATTTGTGCACATGTTTCTACTCCTCTATTTGTGCACATGTTTCTACTCCTCTATTTGTGCCCATGATTCTACTTCTCTATTTGTGCCCATGTTTCTTCTCCTCTGTTGGTGCCGATGTTTCTACTCTTCTATTTGAGCCCATGTTTCTACACCTCTATTTGTGCCCATGTTTCTACAATTCTATTCTGTACCCATGTTTCAACTCCTCTATTTGTGCCCATGTTTCTACAATTCTATTCTGTGCCCATGTTTCAACTCCTCTATTTGTGCCCATGTTTCTACAATTCTATTCTGTACCCATGTTTCTACAATTCTATTCTGTACCCATGTTTCTACTCCTCTATTTGTGGCCATGTTTCTACAATTCTATTGTGTACCCATGTTTCTACTCCTCTATTCTGTACCCATGTTTCTACAATTCTATTCTGTACCCATGTTTCTACTCCTCTGTTTGTGGCCATGTTTCTACAATTCTATTATGTACCCATGTTTCTACTCCTCTGTTTGTGCCCATGTTTCTACAATTCTATTCTGTACCCATGTTTCTACTCCTCTATTCTGTACCCATGTTTCTACAATTCTATTCTGTGGCCATGTTTCTACTCCTCTGTTTGTGGCCATGTTTCTACTCCTCTATTTGTGCCCATGTTTCTACTCCTCTATTTGTGCCCATGTTTCTACTCCTCTATTTGTGCCCATGTTTCTACAATTCTATTCTGTACCCATGTTTCTACAATTCTATTCTGTGTCCATGTTTCTACTCCTCTGTTTGTGGCCATGTTTCTACTCCTCTGTTTGTGCCCATGTTTCTACTCCTCTATTTGTGCCCATGTTTCTACAATTCTACTCTGTACCCATGTTTCTACCTTTCAATTATTACCCATTCATCATTCACCCTAAAATTAAATTAATTGGGCGAAGTTGTGATGTGTTGTCACTAGAAACGATATTTGCGACTTTTGTACCAACACATTCCACATTTTTGAGTATCAGGTTGCCTCCCCTCTCCCTAATCGCTTACAATTTTGTTAGTCTGCTTTTAGGAGTACTTCTTGGAGGTGGAGTATTGTCTAGATCAGCATTGTTGTTTACCGTTCTTGACACACAAGGGTCGCTGATACCTCTCATCTTAGCTGCTGATGAAAGTCTTCACCACCTGTACATAGTTATAGTTATTTGAAGGCCCAGGCATCACTCCAAACAAATTAAAATCCATAATTGCTCAACCGTCCGTGTCAGTGGAATGATCAGAATTATCATTTCATCGAATATCCAAACAAAAAAAAAAGAATTTGCAGTCCCCATCGTAGCAAAACATAACACACGTCAAAAGTCATAGTAGCATGCCGATCAAGAAGCTCCGTTTTCCAAATTTCCGATTCTTTTATTCCCTGAACCCAACGACTTACAACGAAACTTCCAAACACATCACATAGGGGCTTGTGAATGTTCACAACAGTTTTCTTCTCTAAAATGAAAAACTGTATCACAATTCGCTGCTTATAAGGCAAGTTGCTAACATGTTCCATTTCAACGGTGTAGTACAATCGTATTATTTGGTCGATTTCAATGCAATGTGGTGCACACTATCGACACATGCCATATTTACAGTTTGCAAAATATTATGCTTCTATGTTTATAATTAGATGAGAAAACCGATGTAGTGCATTACCATATGAACGCCTCTCGCATGTTGGCCATGTGATGTAGAGACAAGAAACGAATCTCAAAACAGGACCTCAAAAGGGAACCGGAGGGTACAAGTAAAAGAGGTCGACTTAGAGAAATATTAAAAGATTATTAAAAAAACCAAAAACATTAAAATCACAAGCAACAGTCATCATTCTGCTGGCTGAGAATGTACAACTCGCTCAGAACAGAGCCGTGCGGTGAAACACAATGCAGATTCTGTGCAAGGTCTGACAGTTGATAGATCGTCAGACACAACAGAATTTCAGGAATATGTGCTGTCTTCGGCTCGATAAGGGGATAGATAGATAGTTAGACAGACAGACAGACAGACAGACAGACAGATATAATGTTTGGCTTATTATGGCTGTTGTCAAGCCATGATTGGCCATGTTTTATGAATGTCACCTGGTAGTCACCATCAATGACGTCATTTCCTGCAAGTCGGCAAGCAGTAGCTGGTACATTCAGACCATAGGACGAGATTCTATCTATCTATTGACCTTTCGAGCCGTAACCGGCCCATAGGGCCTAGACCAAGATACACCTTCACCTATATGAATTTTTGTTCTAGCAGTTTTCTTTTAAAGATATTTTATCAAATCTCGCCATCTGTCTCTGTTCTGTGCAAGCAGTTCTATCTCATTGAGGGAGCCGACTCCTGCTGCTCTTGCCTCTCTCATCAATGTTCTTCTCAGTGTCTCCCTGGGTCTTCCTCTTTTTCTTTTACCTGTTGTTTCCCATATGAGGGCTTGCTTTGCTATTCGATTATTATCTCTTCTCATCACATGTCCAACGTATGACCATCGTCTTTTCTTTATTACTGAAGATATTAGTGGTTGATTGGCGATTTCTCTAATTTCCTAGGAAATAGGACGAGATTAGTGAGTATTTAATTTTGTTGGCTAATTTGTCACAGTTGCTGTGTTCAGGCAGGTCATAGGACGAGATTAGTGAGTATTTAATTTTGTTGGCTAATTTGTCACAGTTGCTGTGTTCAGGCAGGTCATAGGACGAGATTAGTGAGTATTTAATTTTGTTGGCTAATTTGTCACAGTTGCTGTGTTCAGGCAGGTCATAGGACGAGATTAGTGAGTATTTAATTTTGTTGGCTAATTTGTCACAGTTGCTGTGTTCAGGCAGGTCATAGCACTAGATTAGTGAGTATTTAATCTTATTCCTACTGCCTAAATTGTCACAGTTGCTGTTGTGTTCCAGGCAGACCATAGAACTAGATTAGATCAGTGAGTATTTAATCTTGCTGGTTAAATTGTCACAGTTGCTGTGTTCCAGGCAGACCATAGAACTAGATTAGATCAGTGAGTATTTAATCTTATTCCTACTGCCTAAATTGTCACAGTTGCTGTTGTGTTCCAGGCAGACCATAGAACTAGATTAGATCAGTGAGTATTTAATCTTGCTGGTTAAATTGTCACAGTTGCTGTGTTCCAGGCAGACCATAGAACTAGATTAGATCAGTGAGTATTTAATCTTATTCCTACTGCCTAAATTGTCACAGTTGCTGTTGTGTTCCAGGCAGACCATAGAACTAGATTAGATCAGTGAGTATTTAATCTTATTCCTACTGCCTAAATTGTCACAGTTGCTGTGTTCCAGGCAGACCATAGAACTAGATTAGATCAGTGAGTATTTAATCTTATTCCTACTGCCTAAATTGTCACAGTTGCTGTTGTGTTCCAGGCAGACCATAGAACTAGATTAGATCAGTGAGTATTTAATCTTGCTGGTTAAATTGTCACAGTTGCTGTGTTCCAGGCAGACCATAGAACTAGATTAGATCAGTGAGTATTTAATCTTGCTGGTTAAATTGTCACAGTTGCTGTGTTCCAGGCAGACCATAGAACTAGATTAGATCAGTGAGTATTTAATCTTGCTGGTTAAATTGTCATAGTTGCTGTGTTCACAGACAGACCATAGGACTAGATTCGTGAGTATGTAATCTTGCTGGCTAAATTGTCATAGTTGCTGTGCTCCAAGCAGACCATAGAACTAGATTTAGATTAGATCAGTGAGTATTTAATCTTGCTGGCTAAATACTAAAATGTCATAGTCGCTGTGTTCCAGGCACGTCATAGGACTAGATTAGTGAGTATATAATCTTGCTGGCTAATGAGATTTTAATTTTGCTCACAAATGGAATTATAATTGAAACCTCTAAATGAATTTAACAATGATAATCTGAAGTGGGTAATCCGCAGCACACAATGATGATGATGACCGTCTATTTGTCATTTTCAACTGTTGTTTCTTTATGTATTTAATAGTGGAAATTATTCTTAACTTTTTCCCTGCTCTTCAATTCTGATCTTGTGATTACACCATTCATTTTGTGCAGTGTTTTTTTTTTTTTATTGAGTTTACCATTCAGTTTTTTCGTTGGTAGCAAGCACAATGTTGGAATGAATGAAGATTGTGTTACCAAGTCCATATCACCTCTATTGCCTATTTTACCTCTATTCTTAAGTCTATTTCTGGTGCTTGTGAATTATCATGTCACTAGACTGCCAAGGTATTTAAATTCTTCCTCTTGATTTAATTGCATACTCTCTATGGTTATGTTGATTTTCTGTTTTTCTTTTGCACTGCTTATTACTAGTATCAAGGTTCCCCCCCCCCCCCATTCCCAAAAAGAAAGAAAAAATATTATATATATATATGTATAAACTAATGAAGGAATCAAGCAAAGATTCTAAACACATACATTTATACACAAACTCTTCTAGCAAACACACATCCTGTAAGGCATATAACTCATATCTTCAGATTATTCTGATGACAGAAAGAATACAACAAATAATTGATATTTGAATAAGGCAAAAGCAGCTTTCCAAAAAATGAGGAAAATATTATGCAATCCATTTTTGACAATAGAAACAAGAAAAAGAGTTCTTAAATGTTACGTAGAGCCATTCTTAACATACGGATGCGAATCATGGACAAGAGGACAACAGACAAGAAAATCACTGGAGTCTGTAGAAATGTGGTTTTACAGAAGAATGTTGAGAATACCATGGACAGCTAAGAAAAGTAATGAAGAGGTTCTGAGAAAGGTCAAAGCAAAAAGAGAGCTAATTTCCAATGTTAGGAAGAAACAATCATAATTTTTTGGCCATGTAATGAGAAGAGAACAACTTGAATATATTGTAACAACTGGAAAAATTGAGGGACGAAGAGATAGCGGGAAGCAAAGAGAAAAAATATCAGACAGCTTAAGAGAATGGCTTGGCAGAAGGTCAACAACAGAAATGATAAATAGCTGCCGAGATCGAATGCGAATGTTGTGGAGAGACATGATCACCTACGCCACTAGGCCCGGTACTTGATGATGATGATGATTCCAGTATCAATATCATCATCTCTCATTAACTTATTTATGACACTGTTCTAGTATTAGTATTATCATCTATCATTAACTTTATTATGACACTATTCCAGTATTAGTATTATCATCCCTTATTAACTTTATTATGACACTATTCCAGTATTAGTATTATCATCCCTTATTAACTTTATTATGACACTATTCCAGTATTAGTATTATCATCCCTTATTAACTTAATTATGACACTGTTCTAGTATTAGTATTATCATCTATCATTAACTTTATTATGACACTATTCCAGTATTAGTATTATCATCTCTCATTAACTTTATTATAACACTATTCCAGTATTAGTATTATCATCCCTTATTAACTTTATTATAACACTATTCCAGTATTAGTATTATCATCTCTCATTAACTTATTTATGACACTGTTCTAGTATTAGTATTATCATCTCTCATTAACTTTATTATAACACTATTCCAGTATTAGTATTATCATCCCTTATTAACTTTATTATAACACTATTCCAGTATTAGTATTGTCATCTCTCATTAACTTATTTATGACACTGTTCTAGTATTAGTATTATCATCTCTCATTAACTTTATTATGACACTATTCCAGTATTAGTATTATCATCCCTCATTAACTTTATTATGACACTATTCCAGTATTAGTATTATCATCTCTCATTAACTTATTTATGACACTGTTCTAGTATTAGTATTATCATCTCTCATTAACTTTATTATGACACTGTTCCAGTATTAGTATTATCATCTCTCATTAACTTTATTATGACACTGTTCCAGTATTAGTATTATCATCCCTCATTAACTTTATTATGACACTATTCCAGTATTAGTATTATCATCTCTCATTAACTTTATTATGACACTGTTCTAGTATTAGTGTTATCATCTCTCATTAACTTTATTATGACACTATTCCAGTATTAGTATTATCATCTCTCATTAACTTTATTATGACACTGTTCTAGTATTAGTATTATCTCTCATTAACTTTATTATGACACTATTCCAGTATTAGTATTATCATCTATCATTAACTTTATTATGACACTATTCCAGTATTAGTATTATCATCTATCATTAACTTTATTATGACACTATTCCAGTATTAGTATTATCATCCCTTATTAACTTTATAATGACACTATTCCAGTATTAGTATTATCATCCCTCATTAACTTTATTATGACACTATTCAAGTATTAGTATTATCAACTATCATTAACTTGTTATGACACTATTCTATTATTAGTATTATCATCTCTCATTAACTTTATTATGACACTATTCTAGTATTAGTATTATCATCTCTCATTAACTTTTCTATGACACTATTCTAGTATAAGGGTCTCAGTAGCCTAGTTGGGAAAATCACCTGACTGTGATACCGACGTTCGGACAACCCATGTTCGATTCCTGCTAGAAGCAGTGTGAATTGTACTCGTGGCTGATAAAAAATACCTCCATGGTGGACGCAGCCACTGGCAGAAATGGGTACAAGGATAGTACTTTGGGAAGATGAGGAATGTCGCCTCACATTGGGAGTTTTGATGCTTGAAGTGACAGTGTCCAGAAGTCTAGGAACACTTCTGGATGGTCGGCTGAGAACATGTGGGTGAGAACTCATGTGCTAAGACACCGATTCAAGTCTTGTACTTTACCTCAATTTATTATTCCATTATTAGTGTTATCATCTCTTGTTAACATTGTTATGACACTATTCCAGTATTCACATTGTCATCTCTCATTAACTTTATTATGACACTATTCCAGTATTAGCATTATCATATCTCATTAACTTTATTATGACACTATTCCAGTATTAGCATTATCATCTCTCATTAACTTTATTTTGACACTATTCAGAATTGATCAATACCCATGTTTCATAGATTACACCAAGGCATTTGACAAAGTAAAGCACCAAGAATTAATCAAAATTTTTGAAAGCATAAACGTAGACAGCAAAGATCTAAGAATAATAAAGAACATGTACTGGCAACAAACAGCAGCCATAAGAACTGGAAACCAATTGGGAATGTTTCAACAAATAAAACAGGGTGTTAGACAAGGTTGTGTGCTGTCACCAGATTTGTTTAATATTTATAGTGAGATTATTTTAAGATCCATAAGGGACATGCCTGGAATAACAATTGGAGATCATAATATAAATAATCTAAGGTATGCTGATGATACAGTCTTAATCGCTAAGAGTGAAAATGAGTTACAAGAAATGTTGGACATTATAGTGAAAGAAAGCAAAAATAAAGGACTAAGCCTTAATAGGAAAAAGACAGAGGTAATGGTAACAACAAAGAAAAGGACATCACCTCAGTACAAAATAAAGACAAGTGGAACAATATTAAAACAGGTAAATGAATTTAAATATTTGGGAGCTTTGTTAACCTCAGACGGAAGATGTACAAAAGAGGTGAGATGCAGAATGGCTCAGGCAAAAGCAGCTTTCCAAAAAATGAGGAAGATACTACGCAATCCATTTTTGACAATAGAAACAAGAAAAGGAGTTCTTAAATGTTACATAGAGCCAGTCTTAACATATGGATGCGAATCATGGACAATAGGACAACAGACAAGAAAATCAATGGAGTCTGTAGAAATGTGGTTTTACAGAAGCATGTTGAGAGTACCATGGACAGCTAAGAAGAGTAATGAAGATGTTCTGAGAGAGGTCAAAGCAAAAGAGAGCTAATTTCCAATATTAGGAAGAAACAATCATCATTTTTGGGCCATGTAATGAGAAGAGAACAACTGGAATATATTGCAACAAGTGGAAAAATTGAGGGATGAAGAGATAGAGGGAAGCAAAGAGAAAAAATAACAGACAGCTTAAGAGAATGGCTTGGCAGAAAGTCAACAACATAAATGTTAAAATAGCTGCCGAGATCGAAAGTTGTGGAGAGACATGATCACCTACGCCAGTAGGCCCGGTACATAATGATGATGATTATTTCAGAATTAGTATTAACATCTCTCATTAACTTTATTTTATCACTATTCCAGTATTAGTATTATAATCTCTCATTAAATTTATTATGACACTATTTCAATTTACTGAATATATATATATATATATATATATATATATATATATATATATATATATATATATATATATATATATATATATATATATAAAATATTTAATTATTAATAAAATATTATTATTATTATATTAAATTATGATTTAAATATTAATTAAATATTAAACATCCACCATTTCTCTTCGACAGTCAAAAATATGGATACAAAGAGTTACATTCAATTCTGGAATATAAAACAAGAGTCAGATAATGAAGTGAGTTGGATCTATCCATTTATTGTCCTTTCAAGCCAAAGATGTCACATAAGACAGCACATTAAAAACTCAAATTTGATGATTTTTTGTTGTTATTTGTCAGATTTTACACTGAGCCTGCAGTTAGTTTCACCGTATGCTCTTGTTCTGGGTGAGCTTCTCTGTCTTGGCAAGGGAGATAATATTGCCTCTCAGTTAATGTTTCTCTTGGTATTTCTCTATATTCTATGTTCTACTTAGTGTTTCCCTATGTCACATGTTCTACTTAGTGTTTCTCTATGTCACATGTTCCACTTAGTGTTTCTCTATGTCACATGTTCCACTTAGTGTTTCTCTATGTCACATGTTCTACTGATTGTTTCTCTATGTCACATGTTCTACTTAGTGTTTCTCTATGTCACATGTTCTATTTAGTGTTTCTCTAGGTCACATGTTCTATTTAGTGTTTCTCTATGTCACATGTTCTACTTAGTGTTTCTCTATGTCACATGTCCTACTTTGTGTTTCACTATGACACATGTTCTACTTAGTGTTTCTCTATGTCACATGTTCTACTTAGTGTTTCTCTATGTCACATGTTCTACTTAGTGTTTCTCAATACCGCATGTTCAACTTAGTGTTTCTCTATTTCACATGTTCTACTTAGTGTTTCTATATGTCACATGTTCTACTTAGTGTTTCTCTGTGTCACATTTTCTACTTAATGTTTCTCTATGTCACATTTTCTACTTAATGTTTCTCTATGTCACATGTTCTACTTAGTGTTTCTCTATGTCACATGTTCTACTTAGTGTTTCTCTATGTCACATGTTCTACTTAGTGTTTCTCTATGTCAAATGTTCTACTTAGTGTTTCTATATGTCAAATGTTCTCCTTAGTGTGTACCAGTTTCCTATTATAATCACTTTACAATGCCTGCCCTTATCTTCATAGAGCCTAGGTGCTGTGTACAGCCTACCCGTCCCCTCACTACACTCCCCGCCTTGCTACGAGGTGGTCATGCGTACAAAGTGACATGGTCCCAATCCGTGACCGTGTCAATACTGTTCAGGCCTGTGATTGCCAGTGTCATTCAGTACTTCGTCTGTTGTGTGTAATTAAGCGACACCCAGGTTCGTTCATCGCAAAGTAATATCAGTTATTTGACTGCAAGACATGACAACTCGTTGGTAATTAAACAAATGAACTTTATTGTGCTCGCTGTATTCCACCGCCACTACTTTGATCGGTGTCTCAACAGCCCCATGTTTCACATTGACAACGACAATTTACTGACATTCATAGATTTAACATACTTAGTGGAAGCACAGTCTGTGTGCCTGTTTCAGCATGTCAAGAACATTGCATTCCTCTTGCTTCCACCTGCTTAACAAACAACTTGATTGAAGCACCGCATCATGCTTCCTTCAGCATGTAAAGAACATTGGACTGCATTCAGCATGTAAAGAACATTGCATGTCTCTGGCATTCAATTGAATAACAACAACCTGGTTGAAACACAGCATTGTGCCTCATACAACATGTACAGAACATTGACTCCATTCAGCATGTACAGAACATTGACTCCATTCAGCATGTAAAGAACAATGCATGTCTCTTGCGTTCAACTGGTTAACAACAACTTGAGTGAAGCACAGCATTGTGCCTCCTTCATCATGTAAAGAACATTGAACTGCATTCATCAAGTCAAGAACACTGCATTTCTCTGGCATTCAATTAATAACAACAACTTGTGTGAAGCGCTACCTTGTGCCTCATTCAGCGTGTAAAGAACATTTCATGTCTCCTTACATTCATTTGATAAACAACAACTTGATTGAAGCACAGCATTGTGCCTCATTCAGCATGTAAAGAACACTGCATTTCTCTGGCATTCAATTTAATAACAACAACTTGTGTGAAGCACTACCTTGTGCCTCACTCAGCATGTAAAGAACATTGAACTGCATTCAGCATGTAAAGAACATTGCATCATCTAGCATTCAATTTAACAACAACAACTTGGTTGACGCACAGCCTTGTGCTTCATTCCACATGTAACGGACATCGCATTTCTCTGGCATTCAATTGAATAACAACAACTGAAGTTAATTGGTAGAGTTTTCTACTCACCACGTATTAACAGCGAACACATCCTTGTCTCGGCCATGTTCCACCAAATCAAACGGTATTCACAGAACAGTAACAGTAACTTACTCTTAACTGGCCTCAGTGGTCCACTACCACTGCATTAATACTCATAGCAGCTAATCTTATCAGCCCTTATGAATGCTTCACTAATCACTTACTATGGCTGCTTTGCGTTGTCTGGCCTCTCCTGGGTTGGAGATCCTTCCTCGCCCAGAGCTGGCCCAACACTGACTAAATAAAACCCTAACTACACACCATTAACAACTGAACTTAACTCATTATCTAACACTATGTACACTAGTTTTCAAGGGCTGTTGGCAATGAACGGCTAACGCCCTCCGGTAGGACCTCTCGGGTCCACCGCTGTCTACAGACTGACCTTTCGTTCACTAATTATCCTCCTGTTCACTCTCTCCCACAACTCTCTCACAATTCTCGTGCAACATTCATCCCTTAAGTTGAGTTTATGTATCCGCTTTTCACATTTTCTCTGTAATTCCTCTCGACCTACCCTAATCCTTACCCTCTACCCCTCTTTTGTCATTTGACCTTCATTCTCTCATTTTCTCTCTTCCTCTATTTTCTTCTTTTCTTTCTCTCTCCTCTGTTATAAGTGTTTCTCTATGTCACATGTTCTACTTAGTCTCTTTTTTTCTTTTTCTCATTTTTCCTGTTGCTTTGTAATTCTCTTGTATTATCTTCTCATCTCATGACTGACAGATGCCTACCTTCTGTTCTTGATTATAGTTATTGTTCTACCAATGGCCAATTCTCTTATATCTGCTCTAGTCTTGAATTCATTCCATAGTACACAAAGTATTTTCTTAGTCAGTGATCTGAATCTAGCTTCTTGGTTATCATTTGTGTCTTCAGAGAAATGACAGCTTAAACAAGTTAGATAAACAGATTGTAGAGAGTTCTTCTTCCTCTTCTACCTTTCAGCTCCCTGTGGAGCATAGGTCTTCAACAAAGACTCTCCAAGCTGTTCTGTTTCTTGCCATTCTTTTAAGTTCATTCCATATCTTCCCCATCATCTTCATCTCTGCTTTAGTCTTCTCCATAAATATATTTAGTCTTACTCTTTGTCTTTTTCCTTGCTGATTCTAGAAAAGGGCATGTTTTGTAGTACTTTCAGTTGGCTTCTGCAATATGTGTCACATCCAGTGCCATTGTTTTCACTGTTAATCTTTATCTGCTGGTATTTGACTTATACTTTTCCATAATTATATATTAGTGAGTTAGTCCTGCCATTTCCATCTCTTTATTCTGCTCAAGCATCCATTAATGAAGTATCTTCATGGTTGTCATTTTTGTCATGTCATGTTTCACAGACATATAATAGGACCGACTTAACATTGGAGTTGAACCATTTAATTTTTGTATTTAACCTAATTTCTTTGGATTTCCATGTGGTCAAATTGATTCTCTGTTCTATGATCTGGAGCTATCCATGTCTATCTATTGACCTTTCAAGTAGTAGCCGGCCCGTAGGGCATAGACACGGATACTCTTTCTCTTATCTAAATTTTTTTTCTAGCAGTTTTCAATCCTTGTAAAGATCTCTTATCAAATCTCCCCATTTGTCTCTGTTCTGTACAAGCAACTCTGTCTTATTGAGGGAGCAGATTCCTGCTGCTCTTGCCTCTCTGATCAATATTCTTCTCATTGTCTCTCTGGGTCGGCCTCTTTTTCTCTTACATGTTGTTTTCCACATGAGGGCTTTGTCTTTCGGTTGTTATTTCTCCCCAACATATGGTCATCGTCTTTTCTTGATTACTGAAGATATTAGTGGTTAATAGGCGATTTCTCTAGTTTACTTGTTTGTTTTGAATTCGTTCCATGCTATACCAAGTATTTTCCTTAGACATTTATTTTTGAATGTGTTCAACTTTGTTTCTATGTCTCTTGTTGCTTTCCAGCTCTCACATGCATACATAAGGGTAGATAGTATTTTAGATTTTAATAGTCTAAGTTTTGTGTTTGTGCTGATGAGTTTTGATTTGCACAACTTTTCAAGGCTTCTGAAAGACATTGCTGCTTTAGCTATTCTTATTTTAATATCTTTACTTGTATCCCCTTCCAAGATAGATAAATTGATTGATCTCTTCCACTGGTTTGTTTTCCATGTATATTCTCTCATCTGTTAAAATTAAGCTTTTTGTGACTTTAGTCTTTTCATGATTGATCTCAAGCCCAATTTTGCTGGCTATTGATGATAGTTCATTTGTGTTTTCCTGCATCGTTTTTATCTAACTGTTGATGAGGACAATGCCATCAGTAAAGTGACATGTAGCTTTATGTATTTTTTTTTATGTTGAAATATTGTTCCACCTAGGCTCAGTTGGTTATGAGCTCAGAAGTTCATGTCAATGTAGAGAGTTGCGTGGAAGATATTAGCCAGAACATGACAGCTTAAACAAGCTAGGAAAACAGAATGTAGAGAGTTACATTGAAGATATAAGCCAGAATATGACAGCTTAAATAAGCTAGGAAAACAGAATGTAGAGAGTTACATGGAAGATATAAGCCAGAACATGACAGCTTAAACAAGCTCGGAAAACAGAATGTAGAGAGTTACATGGAAGATATAAGCCAGAACATGACAGCTTAAACAAGCTAGGAAAACAGAATGTAGAGAGTTACATGGAAGATATAAGCCAGAACATGACAGCTTAAACAAACTGAACAGACATGAGCAGACCAAGATATTCAGACTCTAGAATAGTTCATTGTGGCCTCAGAGCACACCTACACAAGATAGGAGTGAGTGACCTAGCAACATGTGACTGGGAAGCATCCAGACAAACTCCTGCAGCACTCTCAACACCCTAAGAAAACAAATATGACCAACAGTAACAACCATGCATGAGAAGATATGGGTAACCAGTGTAGACCTCAAACACACCATCTTGATCCAGGCTGACACTTCTTCTTTCTCTTATTGACACAGTGTGGCAACATTTCTTCTTTCTCTTATTGACACAGTGTGGCAACATTTCTTCTTTCTCTTATTGACACAGTGTGGCAACATTTCTTCTTTCTCTTATTGACACAGTTTGACAACATTTCTTCTTTCTCTTATTGACACAGTTTGACAACATTTCTTCTTTCTCTTATTGACACAGTTTGACAACATTTCTTCTTTCTCTTATTGACACAGTTTGACAACTTTTCTTCTTTCTCTTATTGACACAGTTTGACAACATTTCTTCTTTCTCTTATTGACACAGTTTGACAACTTTTCTTCTTTCTCTTATTGACACAGTTTGACAACTTTTCTTCTTTCTCTTATTGACACAGTTTGACAACATTTCTTCTTTCTCTTATTGACGCAGTTTGACAACATTTCTTCTTTCTCTTATTGACACAGTTTGACAACATTTCTTCTTTCTCTTATTGACACAGTTTGACAACATTTCTTCTTTCTCTTATTGACACAGTTTGACAACTTTTCTTCTTTCTCTTATTGACACAGTTTGACAACATTTCTTCTTTCTCTTATTGACACAGTTTGACAACTTTTCTTCTTTCTCTTATTGACACAGTTTGACAACATTTCTTCTTTCTCTTATTGACACAGTTTGACAACATTTCTTCTTTCTCTTATTGACACAGTTTGACAACTTTTCTTCTTTCTCTTATTGACACAGTTTGACAACTTTTCTTCTTTCTCTTATTGACACAGTTTGACAACATTTCTTCTTTCTCTTATTGACACAGTTTGACAACATTTCTTCTTTCTCTTATTGACACAGTTTGACAACATTTCTTCTTTCTCTTATTGACACAGTTTGACAACATTTCTTCTTTCTCTTATTGACACAGTTTGACAACATTTCTTCTTTCTCTTATTGACACAGTTTGACAACATTTCTTCTTTCTCTTATTGACACAGTTTGACAATATTTCTTCTTTCTCTTATTGACACAGTTTGACAACATTTCTTCTTTCTCTTATTGACACAGTTTGACAACATTTCTTCTTTCTCTTATTGACACAGTTTGACAACATTTCTTCTTTCTCTTATTGACACAGTTTGACAACATTTCTTCTTTCTCTTATTGACACAGTTTGACAACATTTCTTCTTTCTCTTATTGACACAGTTTGACAACTTTTCTTCTTTCTCTTATTGACACAGTTTGACAACTTTTCTTCTTTCTCTTATTGACACAGTTTGACAACATTTCTTCTTTCTCTTATTGACACAGTTTGACAACATTTCTTCTTTCTCTTATTGACACAGTTTGACAACATTTCTTCTTTCTCTTATTGACACAGTTTGACAACATTTCTTCTTTCTCTTATTGACACAGTTTGACAACATTTCTTCTTTCTCTTATTGACACAGTTTGACAACTTTTCTTCTTTCTCTTATTAACACAGTTTGACATATCTTCTTTCTCTTATTGACTCAGTTTGACAACATTTCTTCTTTCTCTTATTGACACAGTTTGACAACATTTCTTCTTTCTCTTATTGACACAGTTTGACAACTTTTCTTCTTTCTCTTATTGACACAGTTTGACAACATTTCTTCTTTCTCTTATTGACACAGTTTGACAACATTTCTTCTTTCTCTTATTGACACAGTTTGACAACATTTCTTCTTTCTCTTATTGACACAGTTTGACAACATTTCTTCTTTCTCTTATTGACACAGTTTGACAACATTTCTTCTTTCTCTTATTGACACAGCTTGACAACTTTTCTTCTTTCTCTTATTGACACAGTTTGACAACTTTTCTTCTTTCTCTTATTGACACAGTTTGACAACTTTTCTTCTTTCTCCTATTGACACAGTTTGACAACATTTCTTCTTTCTCTTATTGACTCAGTTTGACAACATTTCTTCTTTCTCTTATTGACTCAGTTTGACAACATTTCTTCTTTCTCTTATTGACAGTTTGACAACATTTCTTCTTTCTCTTATTGACACAGTTTGACAACATTTCTTCTTTCTCTTATTGACACAGTTTGACAACATTTCTTCTTTCTCTTATTGACACAGTTTGACAACATTTCTTCTTTCTCTTATTGACACAGTTTGACAACATTTCTTCTTTCTCTTATTGACACAGTTTGACAACATATCTTCTTTCTCTTATTGACACAGTTTGACAACATTTCTTCTTTCTCTTATTGACACAGTTTGACAACATTTCTTCTTTCTCTTATTGACACAGTTTGACAACTTTTCTTCTTTCTCTTATTGACACAGTTTGACAACATTTCTTCTTTCTCTTATTGACACAGTTTGACAACTTTTCTTCTTTCTCTTATTGACACAGTTTGACAACATTTCTTCTTTCTCTTATTGACACAGTTTGACAACTTTTCTTCTTTCTCTTATTGACACAGTTTGACAACATATCTTCTTTCTCTTATTGACACAGTTTGACAACATTTCTTCTTTCTCTTATTGACACAGCTTGACAACATTTCTTCTTTCTCTTATTGACACAGTTTGACAACTTTTCTTCTTTCTCTTATTGACACAGTTTGACAACATTTCTTCTTTCTCTTATTGACACAGCTTGACAACATTTCTTCTTTCTCTTATTGACACAGTTTGACAACATTTCTTCTTTCTCTTATTGACACAGTTTGACAACATTTCCTCTTTCTCTTATTGACACAGTTTGACAACATTTATTCTTTCTCTTATTGACACAGTTTGACAACATTTCTTCTTTCTCTTATTGACACAGTTTGACAACATTTCTTCTTTCTCTTATTGACACAGTTTGACAACATTTCTTCTTTCTCTTATTGACACAGTTTGACAACATTTCTTCTTTCTCTTATTGACACAGTTTGACAACATTTCTTCTTTCTCTTATTGACACAGTTTGACAACTTTTCTTCTTTCTCTTATTGACACAGTTTGACATATCTTCTTTCTCTTATTGACTCAGTTTGACACTATTTCTTCTTTCTCTTATTGACACAGTTTGACAACATTTCTTCTTTCTCTTATTGACACAGTTTGACAACTTTTCTTCTTTCTCTTATTGACACAGTTTGACAACATTTCTTCTTTCTCTTATTGACACAGTTTGACAACATTTCTTCTTTCTCTTATTGACACAGTTTGACAACATTTCTTCTTTCTCTTATTGACACAGTTTAACAACTTTTCAGATAATAAATTCTCAGATGTGATTGTCAGAATGAAATGGGGCAAGGTCATGTTGTGCCTAAATTTTGTTGAAACCAAAGACTAAGAAAGTGGTCAATGACTGAAACATTTTGTGGCATCTGTCAGAGCATCAATCAAATATCTACTCTCTGATGTACCCTGACATTTCCGAAATGACCCAAATTTGGCCTACTCCATGCATTTCCATTCCAACTGCCAGGTTGTCTTTAGACTTCATCTCATTCACTTTCCATTCCAACAACCAGGTTATCTTTGGTCTTCCTCTCATTCAGTTTCCACCCAAATTCAATCTCACTGCATTTCTTGTGATGGTTTCAGCCTTATTTTAGTGACTTACTGTTTTGTTTGCCACTCAAAACTTCATCAAATTTAATTTACCATTAAAGTGTACACAATTGTTATAATGTACACAGAGAATTACTTTGTTGTTTATGTTTTATTGTGACTTGTATATATATTTTTAAAATTATGTTTTATGCGTGTTCACAAAAAGCTTTATATCATTGTCTTTATTTATAGGAGTTACCTGTCCATTAATTAACATTTTGTCAATAGTGAAAGATTTGAAAGTTCAAATGTTCATATTAAATATAACTATGTTCATTGTGTCCTTCATTGGTCTCATTATTCCAGTATTTGCTCTCACTAACATGAGACCTTATTCTTTCATTGGTCTCATTATTCCAGTATTTGCTCTCACTAACATGAGACCTTATTCTTTCATTGGTCTCATTATTCCAGTATTTGCTCTCACTAACATGAGACCTTATTCTTTCATTGGTCTCATTATTCCAGTATTTGCTCTCACTAACATGAGACCTTATTCTTTCATTCTCAGACTGACAGAAATATGGAAACTCAGAATTTGATTAAAGTGGAAAATATAAAAGATGAACCAGAAAATCAAGTGAGTTGATTGTTTGGTATTAAAGACATGCAGTAATAGATGTACTTTATCAAATTGTGGAAGTATTTTGTTGTACAGTGAAATTGGTAAGAGAAAGGACAGTAGGCTCAAAAGGGGAAAATCATGGATGGTGCTGGCCAAGGAAATTGTTCAACAGATTTGTCCACTTGAGGACATTGAACCTGAGGAAGAGTGAATATGAGTGTCAGAAGAGATCTCTAGGTCCTTTTTGGTTTGCATCACTTTTTTAAAGTTTTGTCTTTGATCTCTTACAGTTAGTTGAAGTACTGACTTCATCTTTGATGTTGATGTTATGTTAAGAAGTTAGTTGAAGTAATGTCTTCATCTTTGTTGTTGATGTTATGTTAAGAAGTTAGTTGAGGTACTGTCTTCATCTTTGTTGTTGATGTTATGTTAAGAAGTTAGTTGAAGTGCTGTCTTCATCTTTGTTGTTGATGTTATGTTAAGAAGTTAGTTGAAGTAATGTCTTCATCTTTGTTGTTGATGTTATGTTAAGAAGTTAGTTGAAGTAATGTCTTCATCTTTGTTGTTGATGTTATGTTAAGAAGTTAGTTGAAGTAATGTCTTCATCTTTGTTGTTTTTTGTAATTTTGCCCAGCAGTGGCCAATTTTTGCCTACTCTTTTAATTTACAACTGCCAAGGAGGACATCAGGAGATGTTACCAGCCATGAAATGACTAACGATTTCTTTAAACATATTAATATTGTATGCAATAGAAGAAGAAATTGTTATTGAAAAGTTTCCATTGGTTGTTGCTACTTCCAATTCTTGCTGTCATTGTTTAACAGTTTATAGCCTGTATCAGCACTTATGTTTAGTACAGCTCGTGGCTGTTATCTTGTCTTTTCATTTTGTAAGTGTGAAGTCAATCTGGCTTCTACACTCTAGGTTGTTCCACTTGTGATTTCCTGTGTTTAAATAAAAAATCATGTTTACATGTAGTGTACAAATCATATTGGTTGTACAGTTCTAAAAGTTTCCTGCCATTTCTATTTATTTTGCCACAGGGATCTCCAAAGGCTCCTAGTTATTCTTCAAGCTCTGTTCTATTGCTTCCAGGTCTTTCATTGAAGTTCACCTTGACAATTAAATTATCTTGATTGTTCACTTCTTTTGTTGGTGTCACTGAAATCACTGTCAATTCTTGATATTATTCCTTGTTATCAGTTTCATTACAAGGGGGACATATTTGAATATGTGTTCTATATCCCATTTTCTAAAAAAAAATGTGCACTTTTTTTATTTATTTTGATTGCTAGAGTACTTCTTCTATTTAACTTACCATGTCAGGATGTATAATTACCTCTACTAATCTTTCTATCTCTTTAACTCCTAATGTTTAAAGGTACATTTTTGCTGTTAATGTTTGCACTTTTCACTTATTAGTCTGATATCTGCTGTTACTGTTTGCACAGCTCATTAGTCTGATATCTACTGTTACTGTTTGCACAGCTCATTAGTCTGATATCTACTGTTACTGTTTGCACAGCTCATTAGTCTGATATCTACTGTTACTGTTTGCACAACTCATTAGTCTGATATCTACTGTTACTGTTTGCACAGCTCATTAGTCTGATATCTACTGTTACTGTTTGCACAGCTCATTAGTCTGATATCTGCTGTTACTGTTTGCACAGCTCATTAGTTTGATATCTGCTGTTACTGTTTGCACAGCTCATTAGTCTGATATCTGCTGTTACTGTTTGCACAGCTCATTAGTCTGATATCTACTGTTACTGTTTGCACAGCTCATTAGTCTGATATCTGCTTTTACTGTTTGCACAGCTCGTTAGTCTGATATCTGCTGTTACTGTTTGCACAGCTCGTTAGTCTGATATCTACTGTTACTGTTTGCACAGCTCGTTAGTCTGATATCTACTGTTACTGTTTGCACAGCTCATTAGTCTGATATCTGCTGTTACTGTTTGCACAGCTCGTTAGTCTGATATCTGCTGTTACTGTTTGCACAACTCAGTAGTCGGATATCTACTGTTACTGTTTGCACAACTCATTAGTCTGATGTCTGCTGTTACTGTTTGCACAACTCATTAGTCTGATATCTGCTGTTACTGTTTGCACAGCTCATTAGTCTGATGTATAATATTTCTCCTATTTTTGTAACTTTATTTCTTTCACAACCTTCTCTTCCTCTCCTTAGATATCACATGTTAATTGTCATCATTTAAGGGCAGCTCTGCCTTTTGATCCATTGACATTGCCTGTTCCTTTACTATTGATGTCTCTCTGATTTACCTATGTGAAGATGTTTATGTCCTGACTAACGGCCTCCAGGTTCACACAGCCTTAAATGGGTACCAGATTTTTTTCTGGGAAATTAAAGTGGCATGGACATAACAGCAACCACATTACCTCCAAAATCATGTGCTAAAGGTCTGTACAATTATGGTCACTAACACAATATTCCCTACACACCAACTAGGCATGATGGGGCTCTTTACATTTTTACTTAGATGCTTACGTGCTCCCATAACTCTATTTTATTTTACTTGTCATGTGTTCTAAATGTACAAAATAATATTTCCAGGATCAGACAGTAAAGGTGGAAGCAAACAGAGAGGAAGAAAGTGATGTGTCTCCTGATATTAAGATGGAACAGACTAATTCTCCATCTCTTTCTTGTCATGATAATGACAGTTTTCTATGTAAGTTTTATCTGACAACTTGAGTATGTCTGTTTTTACTTGGTCAGTTCATGTTGACAATTATTTCACACTTTATACATCATTTCACGCTGCCATCTTTGTCAGTCTGTATGTTAAAACCACTGCATTGATAATTCATTTCTTTGTTCAGATTGTGAGAAATGTCAGCAGAAATTGGAAGGAAGTTGTCCTGAGCATGGACCTTTTGTCTATATTGATAATGCTGAGGTAAAGTACACGATTACAGCTCACAACACTTGTAGTCATCTATTAATATTAAGATAATAATGTTACTATTTGCACACACAACAGGGTCAGTCACTCATTTAGATTGTCACATACAAATGTTATAGCTTTATTAGCAGAATTCAAAGCTTCAAAATAAACAAAGACAATATTTTAGACTATAAGAGTTACATCCCACTTCAACATTTAAATTGATGATTTATTTTTATATTTTAATCTCTGCTTCTTTTCTCAGGCAGGTCAAGGTGATGGCTGCAGTCAAGATACTAATCTCCAGCTGGTAAATAACAGTAATCCTAGACAAGTGATAGGGAAAGAGAAGGTGTTTCGGTGTCAAGTTTATTTGACTCGTTGTGATGATTATCAAGGTACAGAACTGAGAACATGCAAGGGAAAACATACAGGAGAGAAGTCTTACAAATGTGATGTGTGTGATATAAGTTTTACTGAAAGTGGCCATCTGATAACACACAAGAGAGAACACACAGGAGAGATGCCTTACAAATGTGATGTATGTGGTTTAAGATTTACTCAAAGTGGCAATCTAATGGCACATAAAAGAAAACATACAGGAGAGAGGCCTTACAAATGTGATGTGTGTGGTGTAAGTTTTACTGAAAGTAGCAGTCTAACAAAGCACAAGAGAAAACATACAGGAGAGAAACCTTTCAAATGTGATGTGTGTGGTGTAAGTTTTACTGAAAGTGGCCATCTAACAGTACACAAGAGAAAACATACTGGAGAAAAGCCTTACAAATGTGATGTGTGTGATGTAAGTTTTACTGAAAGTGGCCATCTAACAGTGCACAAGAGAAAACATACAGGAGAAAAGCCTTACGAATGTGATGTATGTGGTGTAAAATTTGCCCAAAGTGGCAATCTAATAGTGCACAGAAGAAAACATACAGGAGAGAAGCCTTACAAATGTGATGTGTGTGGTGTAAGTTTTACTCGTAGTTATCTTTTGATAACACACAAGAGAAAACACACAGGAGAGATGTCTTACAAATGTGATGTGTGTGGTTTAAGTTTTATTCATAGTTCCAGTCTAATGGCACATAAAAGAAAACATACAGGAGAGAGGCCTTACAAATGTGATGTTTGTGGTGTAAGTTTTACTGAAAGTCGCCATCTAACAGGACACAAGAGAAAACATACAGGAGAAAAGCCTTACAAATGTGATGAATGTGGTGTAAGATTTACCCAAAGTGGCAGGCTAACAGTGCACAGGAGAATACATACAGGAGAGAAGCCTTTCAAATGTGATGTGTGTGATGTAAGTTTTACTGAAAGTGGCAGTTTAACAGTGCACAAGAGAAAACATACAGGAGAAAAGCCTTACGAATGTGATGTATGTGGTGTAAGATTTACCCATAGTGGCAATCTAACAGTGCACAGGAGAAAACATACAGGAGAGAAGCCTTACAAATGTGATGTGTGTGGTGTAAGTTTTATTGATGGTGGCGGTCTAACAGTCCACAAGAGAAAACATACAGGAGTGAAACCTTACAAGTGTGATGTACATAATACTCAAGTAGTCGTTTAATAGTTCACAGGAGAAGACATACTGGAGAGAAACAAATGTGATGTGTGTGGTGTACATATTACTCAAGTAGTCGTTTAATAGTTCACAGGAGAAGACATACTGGAGAGAAACAAATGTGATGTGTGGAGTAAGATCTTTCATGTTATAGATTTGGGAAAAACAGTGGGGCAAAAGAAGTCATATTCTGTATCAGGATGTTAACCAAAAAGTACATAGAAGTAAACAATCCAATACAGTCGAACCTGGTCTTAGGACCACCTGTTTAAAGCGTTTCCCTGGTTATAGGACCGGGTCTACAATTTCCCCGAGTTTTTTACTATATGCTAACACTGATTACGGCGCTCACCGTATGACGCGACCAGAGACCAGGCTAATTAACCGCCGCCAATGTTATTTATCCCGTTTACGACACGCGGGTAATAGACCGAGATAACGATACACTGACCAGCCAGTCCTCCTCCGTCTCGCTGGGAGCCATAAACGATCGACACAGGTGTCTACAGGTGTCGAAGTTTTCCCGTATTTAGTGAGTCCCAGATTACAGTGGGACGTGTTACGTTTATCAGTCAATACTGGTGTGAGAAACACGGCAGACGCAGATCTATGATTCGTGAAGTGACATCACTTCACGGTTCCGTCTAGACCAGAGTAGACCATTGCGTGGCCCGTATAAATTACAGGAATTAACTAAAGAATTAGTCATTGCCCGCTTAGAGTGTATTCACGTACATGTACAGTATCTCAGTGAATTATTTTTGTGGATTTTAAAAGTGTTACACACAATATAGGAAATGGCCAGTGTCAAAAGTGTAAAACCAAAAGCATTAACGCTGGAAGAACGAATATCAGTGATTCGACAAAATCAGCAAGGAAAAAGTTCGCGATTATTGGCAGAACAGTTTGGAGTGGGAAAGACACAGATTTTACGTACGTTAAAGAGAAAAGCTGAGTATATGAATGACTTTTAAAATAATGCACCAAGTATGAAAAGGAGGAATAGCAGGAAAACGGGAAATGAAGACATAAATACACTTTGTTGGAAATGGTGTCAATCAGCACTTGCACGAAAAATTCCGTTATCTGGGCCGATGATCAAAGAACGAGCTTTACAGTTTGCAAAAGAATTGGAAAACTCAGTCTTTAAAGCATCGAACGGCTGGTTAGAGGCCTTCATTAAAAGACACAATCTTGTGTTTGGTAAGCAATGTGGCGAAGTCGGTGATTCAGATATGAGTGCTGCGGCTGACTGGACTTCTAAATTATCAGAGATATGCTATGGTTACGCTGCTCAAGACATTTTTAACTTAGATGAAACCGGGTTATTTTTCAAAGCGACTACGGACAAAACATTTTTTGTCAAAGGAGAAAAATGCGCTGGGGGCAAAAAAAGCAAAGAGCGAATAACAGTGATGCTATGCACTAACATGTTGGGGGAACGAGAACCGGCTTTAGTGATTGGGAAAGCAGCTAACCCTAGGATTTTTAAAAACATCAACATAAACACACTGCCAGTGATTTACAGAAACAACAAAAAGGCATGGATGACTGCAGCTATATTTGAAGATTGGCTGAAAAGTTTTGACCGTAAGATGCAGAAAAAAAGCGCCACATTATTTTATTTGTTGACAACGCTACCTGTCATCCCAAGATCGAACTACAGAATGTTAAGCTGCAGTTTCTGCCACCCAACACAACTGCATTAGTTCAACCCCTAGACCAGGGTGTCATTCAGACATTTAAATTAAAGTTTAGACAAAAACAGCTTCTACATCTTATCACAGTCATGGAATCAAACAAGGATGCTTCCGGAGCCGAACTCATGAAACAGGTCAATTTACTGGACGTAGTCTACTGGATTGCTGCAGCATGGAAAGAAGTGGACAACTCAACCATCCTTAAGTGTTTCTGTAAAGCAGGTTTTCATTGTCCTGCTGAAACACACGCATATTCTCTGACGCACATGGAATCTGCATCAAAGACCGACGTGCAAATTGTTTCTACTGCAATTTCTACTGCTTTGGATAACCTTTCAAAAGAATTGTTTGGATACCAATTGACAGACATCTCCATGATTGATTCAGGGCTCCAAACTTGCAACACAATAGAAACAAACTGGGATCTTCCTGCCACTGCAATTTTAGCTGCTGAGGATGTGAATAGTGAATCAGACAACGAACAAGATTCTACTGACATTGAGAAAACATACACTATCGCAGATGCACATAATGCTGTGGAGCTTCTGCGCACCTATTCAATAACAAACGGGAGATCTGACATACTAGACGTTATCATGGACTTGAGAGAAAAATTGAACTTATCGTTTATTTCATCTGTCAAACAACAGACTACCATATTGGATTTTTTTTCAAGTCAAAAGTGATACATGTACAGTATAAGTGGAATCTGTGTATGTGTGTTTTATTTGTGTGTGTTTAACTATCGTGTTTTATGAAAAGTGTCCAACCAGTGGCTATTGTAGACCGACATGTGCACTATGTTCTACTCATGGATTACGCTGATTTGCAGGTTAGTTTTCATAATGCTTAGGATAAATTTTTTTTATCGCTCTATTTATTAGGTGAAACCTGTGAGGCAGGACCACCTGTCCTATGGGACCAGTTTTTGAAAGTCCCGTGAATGGTCGCCTTAGACAGGTTCGACTGTATATGCCTGCTTCATAGACTACAACAAGCCTTTTGATAGAATACAACATAAGCAACTTATATATAGTCTGACTAAAAGATATACATCAAGATAACATAAGCATTTGACTAATATGTAATCTATACTGGGAGCAAATAGCAATAATAAAATATAACAAAGAGAACCCAGTGATATAAAAAGAGAAGTAAGACAATATTGCAAGACATGCTTGCTCAATCAAATACATTGAACAAATCTTTAAAAACTTCACAGAGATGTTAGTCCTAAACATTAATGGAAAGATAATAAATAACCTATGACATGCTGATGATTATTGTATTGTAGCAGAAAATACTAAAGATCTACAACAATTACTTAATGAAATTAACATGAAAGCAAAAAATATCATCATCATCATGTACCATACCGGTTGGCATAGGTGATCATGTCCCTCCACAATCTTCTTTCTACAGTGCATCGTATCAGTCCTGTTGTTACTGTTTTCCATGCCATGACACCAAGCTATCCAGTATTTTCTCTCTTTGTCGCCCACAATCTCTCTTTCCTTTTATTTTGCCAGTTGTAACCAAGTATTCCAACTTTCCTCTTCTCATGATGTGCCCGAAAAATGTTGATTGTTTCTTTCTGATGTTTTTTAAGAGCTCCTTTTTGTGTTGGCCTCTTTGAGAACTTCCTCATTGGTCTTTTTATCTGTCCAGGGAACTTTCAACATTCTTCTGAGAAATCCCATCTCTGTGGCCTCTAATCGTCTTTTCATTTGTTTGTCTACTGTCCATGATTCGCTTCCATAGGTCAGAATTGGTTCTATATAGCACCGATGGATTCTCTTTCTCATTTTTATTGACATAGATTTGTTGCATAAGATATTTTTCATTTTCTGAAATGCTATTTTGGCCTGAGCTATTCTGCTTTTTATTTCTGTGGTGCATCTCCCATCTGATGTTATTATTGTGTCCAAGTATTTGAAACGTTGCACTTGTTTCAGATTTGTCTCGTTTATTTTTATGCTGCATGATGGTGATGATTGTTTCTTCGATATAACCATTACTTCTGTTTTCTTACTATTCAGACTGAGACCTTTCTTGTTGCTTTCTTTTACTATGTCTATCATTTCTTGTAGTTCATTCTCTGTCTCTGCTATTAAGACTGTGTCATCCGCATATCGCAAATTATTTATGTTGTGACCGTTGACTTCTATTCCTTTTTTGTCTACTATTGATCTCATAATATATTCGCTGTAAAGTGAAAACAAATCCGGCGACAGAACACAGCCTTGTCTGACTCCTTGCTTTATATATTGGAATTGTCCTGTTTTGTTGTTAATTTGTATAGCTGCTGTCTGTTGCCAGTACATGTTTTTTTATGACTCGCAGATCCTTGCTATCAATGTTTAATTTCTCCAGCATATTGATTATTTCCACATGCTTTACTTTGTCAAATGCTTTCGTGTAGTCTATAAAGCACATATATAGATCTTTCTTTACCTCTATAGATCTTTCTATCAATGTCCTTAAGATGTATATTGCGTTATTGGTGCCCTTTCCTTCCACAAATCCACATTGTTCCTCACTTATTTCTGGTTTTATTTTGTTCCTTACGCGTCTCATGATTATTCTTAGTAATATTTTAGTCATATGGCTCATGAGACTAATAGTGCGATGTCTTCACAATCAGTGGCTCCTGTCTTCTTCGGTATGGCTACAAAGATAGATTTTAGTAGATCTTCGGGTATGTGTCCAGTGTTATATATGTCATTGAAAAAATATGGATAGATATAAAACTATGGTCATAAACACATATATTTGACAAATCCTACAAGTGTATACAAAATTTGATGGAATAGAACTGGAGACTGTTCAGAGCTACAACTACCTAGGATATACTATAACCAGTGATGAGAAATGTAAAACTGAAATAAACAAAAAAAAAAAGAAATAACAAAAAAGCAATTTTAATGCCATGAAGGGTATACTATCGTCAGGGAAAATAACACCAGGGCTAAAACTAAGAGTAGCAAAATGTTATGTCTTCTCAACATTCCTGTATTCTTATTTTTTTGTCTAATGTCCTGTAACAGAAACACGGACATTAGAGCAGAAAATTGAAGCCTTTGAAATGTGGATTTATAGAAGAATTTGAAGTATTGGATGGAAAGAAAAGAACTCAAATGATGAAGTCTTAAAACAAAAAAATGAAAGGAGTACTAAAAACAATTCAAACAAGACAAATGAGATTTCTGGGACATGTTAAAAGACACAGCAGCTTACTGAAAATAAAATTGGAAGAGAAAATACAAAGTAAAAGAGGCAGACCAAGACTAACTGGACAAGTGGTATTAAAAGATTGATGGTCAGTCCATGTCAACCTGCACTATCAAAGCAAGAGACAGAGCAGAAGAGAGTTGGTGCTCTATGGCAGCCATGACAAGTGATATGTGATGCTAAGACATCACTCAATGATGATGATGTTGTGTGAAAAATTATTCTGTCCATTAGTCATCATCATCATCAAGTACCAAGCCTGCTGGCATTGGTGATCATGTCTCTCCACAACTTTCGATCATGACAGTGATAGAAATTCATTTCAGTCCTATAATATATGATCATATAATATTAATCTAGGGGACTAATTAGTGTAGTTGTAGAGGTCTTGCTTTTCATGTCAAACATCAGAGTTTGAAGCTTGCTTGTCTCTGCCAGTCAATGCTGCTGGGAAATATTGTTGGTCAAGTAAGGTCTGGCATCCAGGGAGAGAGCCCATATGGCAGTGAAGATCTGCCCATTTTAAGTGATGGAGGTAAATATGTGCCCACTTTAAGTGGAGGCTCTACACTCCACTCCTCGATATCAGTAAAGATGTGCCCATGATAAGTGGAGGCTCTACACTCCACTCCTCTATATCAGTAAAGATGTGCCCATGATAAGTGGAGGCTCTATACTCCACTCCACTATGGCAGTAAAATACTGCTACGAGACATCTTCTCCTTTAATATTAATATCTTGATTTACTGATGATACAGTTGAATACCTTGATAAGACTGTACTTGCTCTAATTGGATCTCATGGGACTTAACTCCTATAACTGTATACTTTCTGTAAATTATATCTTACTGCAGCAGCCAGGTCTGTAAGTGCTTATGCTGAGATAGAAGTGCATGTGTTTATGCTGAACTCAAATTGTGACACTCAAATTATAAATAAATACTTTCTTGTCAGAGAATAGTCATTTCCTGACTCATACCTCCACTGAAATAAAACAACACATCTATGGTGTAGGCTCACTTGGTAACTCTCTGAGAACTAGGTCGTCTGCCATCGTTATAGTCTGCTCTAAATAATTTTCTTAGTTTAGTCTCAGAAACAAGTCTAGTTTTCTAGGTGGAATCCCTTTCTAACTTTGACAACTATTTGTCTCCCTTTCAACCTTCACTTGAGCTGGTTCATGTCTCATTTATGTATTCAACTTTCTATGTCATTTTCTCCCATTATTTTATGATTTTCTCATCGTCCTTTATCTAATCCATTATACTGTGGGTAACTCTCTTCATAATAATTCATTTATAATCTGCTGGTGTCCCCTCCATTATTATCTATCAACTCTAATCTGCCCCTCTCTCAGCAATGCCCCCTTTTCCTATTATCTACTCTGTGACAATCATGTCTATGCTTTATTCATTTTTTAGGCATTATTTCTGATAAACGATTCAGTAATATACTAAAGTCCAACAAGAACACTTAAATAGATTCAACAGCACAGACACAATATGCAGCATGAAAATCAAGATCAACAAACAGAAGTCATGAATATTGCAAAAGAGAAACAGAACATAACTATAGACGGCAGACAACTAAAACAAGTAGAGTAATTTAAAAACCTAGGAAGTCTAGTGACAAACAACAGTTCACAAGCAGTAGAAATAGTCTCAAGATACGACAAAACTACTAAAATCATTGGACAGCTGTCATCACTATTGACCAGCAAGGAAATAACTTTAGAGACAAAAGCGGGCACTCTACAATACAATCTTCATCCCAATGTTGTGCTCCCAATGCCAGTTCTGGACCCTAGATGCAAGAACAATAAGAAAAGTAACTACCAAAGTTAGATGAATGACAGGAAACATTGTCAGAGACAAGATCAGAAATGAAGAACTGAGAAAAAAAAATAGGAACAACGCCTACCATAGAATATGTAAAGAAACAACAGATAAAATGGTTTTGCTATGTAATAAAGCAGAAAGATCAAACCACAACACAAGCCTTCAATAAACATTGCGAGAACACTAGACCCAAGGGCTGACTAGGAAATGTTGGATTGGGGAAGTATTAGAAATACTAGGAAACATAACATCTGCAGAGAGAACTGAAGAGGAAAAGTCTGCAAATTATATCTGTGCTCAATGCTGAAAGGCAAATGAATAAGGAAAGAAGAATTCAATATTTATTTGTCCAAATTCTTGTAATCTGTACTGGTAATTTACCTCCAATTTCACCCATTTTGATATCAGCCATAAACAAATTCATGATGAAGATGGTTGCATTGAACCACGTGGAGCTAAGCACCATGCATTGTTATCTTGTAAAATGTGCATGAAGATGATTTTTAAATTAATAATGTTTGTATTGATTCTGAATGATTTTATTTCCTCTAAAATTATTGCAAAATCTAATATTTCAGCCAATAAGTTGTGAAGCAAGTAACATTAGAATGTGTTTTGTTTGATTATTTGTTGCTTTCTCAATTTTTGTGTCAATGTTTCTTCATGTCTTTTTTTTTGTGCTCACTTTGTTTTTGTATGTCTGCTTTTTTATATAATAAAGGAATACATTACCATACAATTTTACTTTTCTATGTGCAACATGTTTCAGTATTGTTGTTTTCATCTCTATGTTTCTACTTCTCTATCTGAACCCATGTTTCTACATTTCTATTTTTTTTATGTTGAAGACTCAACAGTGCAACAAATGAAGAAGTTGACAAAGGTTTCTTATTGATGGTGTGCTCATAACACGATATGAGATGGTTGTTGACTTAAAGACGATGTCCCTTTCACCATTTGACTGTGAAATTATTGGTGAAAGGGCACACTGAGGGAAATTTGCTGCTGTACCATTTGAATACCTCATGCACATGCTTCTCAAATTGGTGGTGCACACCTTCCTCATCAGACGGATCGCCGCAGCACTGTTTCAGAGGAAGATGCTCTGATGTGGAAGTTGATCATCTGAGCAAACATCCTGATTTTATTTTTTATCCGCCGCGGTCACATTATTGGCCATCCCTGTTGATGATGACCATCCATTCTTGTAGCAAGAAGTTCATCCGAACATCAGGAAGGACAACGGAAGGTGACGTTCACACGGTCTTTGATCTTCTTCTGCCCAGCGACTCGTGTTTAGCCAGCGCCGGCAACTGGCAGTCTCCCCTCAACTGCTCACATCGCAATCTTCGCGTCCTTATTCTTCTGTTGACGTGCAAGTAATCCACCATTGACGAACCAGCCTTCAATACTAGGATCCGCTTTGCCATATTCATGGTTTCACTCTGTCGCACCAGTTAGCACTGAATGAGTTAAGTCGAAGAGTCGATGTCATTTTTAAGTTATAATTCCAGAGGCGCATACTCATATCTGAGGTAGCGTGGAAACTTCAGTGATGGCTCTGAACATGAAGTCTGTTACATTGACATCAATAAAGATACGCCAATGGAACTTGACATGCCACATTGTACAATCACTGTCAATTGTGTTGATCCCTCAACAACACGATTTCCTATATTTACTACACAACATATCAAAAACATGTCTTCCAATCAGTCCTACAAATGTACAAATTGTGAAAAGTGAATGTTTTATTAGCATATATGACTGTCCCAAATTATCATAATATTCTGGAACATACTTTCTAACATTTTCGTGGTCAAACTGGTTCCACGACTTCACGGACTGACTATAACATAAACCATACAGATTGTCAATATTCACATTTCATTTGTGTAATTAAGAGAGGACACAATTCTGCTATACTTACTCTATCAGATCGTCATTATTCACATTTCATGTGATTATTTAAGACAGAACACAATTTTGCTACACTTGTTGCAATATATGTACAGGTTTCCGGCTTGCAGCAAGAGCTTCTGAGATTAGTCCTCTGTGCACATCGTGAGCTGTGTGTTTCATTGGATGGTGTTTCTATATTCATTTGCTTATGATGAATGATATCGGATGACGAAGAACAGTTCAGTTGCATTCACTATAGATGCTACTATGCCTTATGCTTTTTGACGTGTGCTTTGTTTTGCTACGTTGGGGACTACAACTTCTTTTTTTGTTTGGGTATTCGATGAAATGATAATTCTGACCATTCCACTGGCACGGACGGTTGAGTAATTATGGATTTTAATTTGTTTGCAGCGATACCTGGGCCTTCAAATAATTATAACTATGTCCAGGTGGTGAAGACTTCCAGCAGCAGCTGGAACACATTTATCAAGTCTTTAATATAGACCAGGAAGGATGAGTAGTGAATGATACCAAAAAAAGGATTTAAAAAAGTAAGACGAGCCATTATAACACTAGGATACATTTGAAGATCCAAAGAAAATACTTTTTAAAATTTAAATTAAAAAAAAAATACAGTCCATTCATTAAAGGATGGTTGAGCAGAATAAAAGAATGGAAATGGAAGCAAAAAATCACGAATGTAGAATTATGATAAAGTACCAGTCAAATTCCAGTGGACAAACAAATAGAACAAAGATGATGGCGCTGGATAAGGCACACACTGCGGACGCCAACTAGGAGTATTGCAAAATATGCCTCTTGGAATCCGCAAAGACAAAGTGGAAGACCAAAATATTCTTTCTTGGAGAAGACATGTGGACCCAGAGACGAGGATAACGTGGAAGACATGGAATGTTCTTAAAAGAGTAGAACAAAACGGGTTGGGAAATGTCTGTTGAAGACCTATGCTTCACAGGGATGTTAAAGTGTTTATTGAAGACCTATGCTCCACAAGGTGTGGACAATTTTTGTTGAGACATCTGCACCACAGGGAGTAGAAAGTGTTTGTTGAAGACATATGCCCTACAAGAAGTTTAAAGTGTTTGTTGAAAACCTATGCTCCAGAGGGAGTTGAAAGTGTTTTTTGAAGACCTATCCTTCACAGGGATTTGAACTGTCACATTATAATTGTTGTTTATTTAGAGTTAAATTAATATATTAGTAGATTAATTAAACTGAAGGGTGACGGAGATATGTTATAGTGTGATCAATCAGAGGAAGAATAAATGAATATGACGAAGGAGAGAGTAAGAATAAGTTGTGGTTGAAGCAAAAATAACAAAGGAGACTAAGAATTAGTCGCCCGAACTCAGAACGATGTGACGTAACAAGCTATGAGATTAAACGCAGAGGGACAGCTGGTGCTCAATCTGCACGCCGGAACCCTTGCCAGATTTCCCATTAACCCGGCCAGGTTACCAAAGGCGACGGAGAACAGCGTGGACTCAGAACGAACAGGTTTTCGAGGAATGAGGGACAGTAACTCTCAAAAGTCGTAACAGTCTTTGAAGCTCAGGACCAACGGGGAATTTCTACCGACCGAACAGGGAAAAGTCCAAACACCGAGACATCCTGTGATGTCCAGCGGTAGAAAACGCCGAGTTCCCTCTGAGGTGTAGGAGATCAAATAATGGAATTCTCAGAATAGTATTTCAAAGTAAATTCTGAGAAAGAACCTAGTTGGTCAAGGGGTCAATTGGCACCTTGTATATTTGTAGCTAATATGAGTGATTGACAAATGTTGTCAAGACTTCACGGTAACTGCCAGACAAGAAGTAGAAGGCTTGATAGTCCTAGCTGAGTTCGCAAGATAGACCCCGCCTGTATCCCAGAATCCAAAGCATAGGCGTTGCCTTAGTCGAACTAAAGATACATCAGGATAGAAATGAGTAGTTCTTATAGGTTGCTCAAAGGTGTCATTCTATCTATCTATTGTCCTTTGGAGCCGAAGACGGCACATAGGGCAGAGCCACAATCTTAAAAACAGAAACCTTGCGTGCCAAAGTGGCACACATTGCAGAGATCACTGCTCTAAAATATATGGCGCTGTTTCCATAACAATACTTTTTACAATGACAGCTTGTCAAGCCATCGACCCACCTCCTTAGTCGCCTCTTACGACATGCCTGGAAGGTCACAGTGTCACTATTCTTTACATCCCTCATAATGAGGCCCCGGTAACACACAGGATAAGGTGTTATTACAATAGGTTATTTATCAGCACGAGAGATTTTCGTAGAGATTCTATAACGACCATACTGATCACAAGAGAAGATTGTGTGAATTGAATATAGAACTACAAGGTAGTCACTATCAATTGTCAAAGAACTTTAGAACAGCCAATGAGTTACTTGTTATAAACATCGCTGATTGGCTCTACAAGTTAAAGTTTCAAGAATTGGTAGAAAGGTAGAAAATTGCTGATTGTGTCTGAAGAATGTTGTCAAGCAATATGGAGATTAAGAATAAAGACTTGTATCTTGTTATTACAATGATTACCAGTCTTTGTGTTGATCGTGTAGTCATGTCTTCTCTGCATGAATCACTCCTTCGTCATCTTCAAACATTGTTCCACGGAGGGCATCTCTAAGTGGACCAATGATATAGAAATGAGAGGGTGACACATCAGGGCTGTAAAGTGGATGGGGGAGTACAGTCCAACCCAATGTGGTGACTGCTTCCCGTGTTGCCAGAATTGTGTGAGGGCGCCTATTGTGGTGAAGGAGAAGCAGGTCTGCTGGAATCTTGTGCGGCCAAACTCTGCGAAAACGTCGATTTTTAAAATCAATGTCTTAATGTAAGCTTGCGAATGGATTGTCTCTCCTTTTGGCATAACATCCACAAGTATCACACCATCAATGTTCCATAAGACAGTGATCATGAATTTTCCAGCTGAAGGAGATGTCTTGAATTTCTTTCTTCATGGTGAGTGCTTTTATCCCACTCCATTGACTGTCTTTTTATCTCAGCTTCAAAGTGATGTGCCAGGTTTCGTCGCCTGCAACAATCTTAGCCAAACAGTTCTCACCATCAACATTGAAATGTTCCAAAAGTTCAGAAGAAATTGCTTTTCTTTGCAATCGGTGCACGTTTGTGACATTTTGTGGAACCCATCTAGCATTGACTTTAGAGAATCCAATAGATTTTATAATTGCATTTGCACTACCAGTGCTGACTGACAACTTTAAGGAGCAAGTGATGGGGAGTGTTAGACACTCCAAGGTATGGTGACAGCTTTACAAAGAGGGAACACAACACAATACTGACTTTTCGGCCTATAGCCTTCTTCAGAAAACAAGGACAACAACAACAAACGATGAAGCACAATTATCTATATCTACATAATAGATGATCAGGTGAACGGAGAGGTGGACAGAAAAGAAGAGAAGAAAGTAGGATGTTGAAATAAGAAAGGAGGCTACATGAGGGGAGGTAGGATGAGAGTCAAGATGTGTAGGAAAGAGAGATAGGAAAAATGAGGAAGAAATAGAATGTCAATAGTACAAAGTGGATAATGAATCGTACAAAACATATAAGAAAAATGAAACACGTAGCTGGGATAACTTGACTGTCCGCCGTGAAGCACTCAAGTGAATGGACTATGGACACGAGGCCTACAAAAGGATACGGGGAAACGATAGAGAGAGGAGGGGGGGGGAGTTAATTAGGGGGATGGGGGGGAGAAAAAGTGGGTGGTCAGACTGGTGTGAAAACACTAGAAAGAAACCTCAACAGAGGCTCAGGTGAGGCATGCCAGCGACCAGACAAAGGGCGGAAGGAGGAGAAGATAATAGGTCCCATAAAATTAATGAGAGGAAAAATCCAAACAAAGGAATCGGAGAAGTAACAGACAAGGGGGAGAACGGGGGAATAAGCAACAGAGGTGGGCTAAAAATAGCAGGAAGGAGAGGGAGGAGGAGGGAGGAAATAATAACCGGGGGAAGAGAAATAAGAAGGGTAAGAATAAGGTATGGGTGGACAGGAGGAGAGGCGGTGGGTCAGGAGTGAATAGATAGAGGTGGAGTCCGAAAGAAGTGAAGTAAAGAGGGAAAGAAAGTAGGAAGTAGTGCCTAAAGATGTAGATAAGTAGGGAAACAGACGGAGAGACTAGAGGGGTACAAAGCGAGGTAGAGAAAGAGTGTGGGAGATAAACAGACAAGTGGAGTCCTAGAAGAGGGCTGAGAGTAGACAAGCAGGAATAGTAAGGGTAGAGAGGTTGTGACACCAGAGAAAAGAGAACAGAGAATACTAGGAGTGTATAAAAAGAGGGGAGTAGGAAGTACACACCAGGGGAGGAGAGGTAACACGTAGGAGGAGAGGCGGTGGGTCAGGAGTGAATAGGTAGAGAGGGAGTCAGAAAGAAGAGGGGTGAAAGAGGGAGGGTACGCAGGAGGTGGTAGTAGTAGGGAACCGGAGAGAATATGTGGATAAAAACAGAGGTGGAGTAAGTGTAGCTGAAAAACAGATAAGTGGAGACCTAAGAGAAAAAAAAGGGGGGGGGGTGAAGGAAAGCAAGATGGGGGATGACTACAAGAAGATAGGAGGGAGAAGGGATAGGAAGGGAGCAGACTAACATAGAGGTGAGATTGGAAGAAGAGTACAAGGGAGGGAGAAGGGATAGGAAGGGAACAGACTAACATAGAGGTGAGATAGGAAGAAGAGTACAAGGGAGGGAGAAGGGATAGGAAGGGAGCAGACTAACATAGAGGTGAGATTGGAAGAAGAGTACAAGGGAGTGAGAAGGGATCAGAGGAAGAGGGGTCCTCAGAGGGATAGGGATACATTCATGCCACGGGGGTGAGGGGGGGGTGAGGCAACCCCAACGGGCGATCAGGCGGTTCTCAAGAGTGAGACGACTATGATAATCAGAAGAGCATGATATAAGGCCAGTGACCCGGACATCAGCCTTCCCCGATGGCCCTTCGAGTTAACGTGGGCTGCTACAGAAGTGCCAGCTGCTCTTTTATGGGACCTATTATCTTCTCCTCCTTCCGCCCTTTGTCTGGTCGCTGACATGCCTTACCTGAGCCTCTGTTGAGATTTCTTTCTAATGTTTTCACACCAGTCTGGCTACCCGCCTTTTCTTCTCCCCAAATCCCCACTAATTTAACCCCCCCCCCTCCTCCTCTCTCTATCGTTTCCCCGTAAGTAGTGATGGTGGCTGTGAACTCAACAGAAAAGTGGAATAACATGCACCGAAATACAATAGATTTGGCACCGACTTTGCACCGACTTTGCACCAAAACGGTGCCAAAAAAAAAAAAATATTTTTTCGAATTCGCGATTTTTTCGAACTTCATAATTTTTTTGGGGGAAAAATTTTGGGAAAAATTTTTTGGTGTTCGTCAGTTTGTCGAATCACTGAGAGCTTAACTCAGGTAAATTCAAAGATCGTGTGCTAATCCGGTGATCGCGCTCCGGTGATCGCCTCTCGCTGTGTGTTATTTGTGAAAGAGTATATTTGTGTCGCCTCGCTCGTGTTAGATGAAAATGAAAGAGTATTTTAAAAGAGTATGTGAAAGTAAACAGAATTATTTAAAAAATATGTATTTGTGAAAGTAAACTCAGAATTATTAAAAATAAAAAAATAAAAAAAAAACAGTCTCCCTTCAGGATTCGAACACGGGTCTACTACGTGACAGGGCAGGGGCGGGTACTTGAGGAATGCTATTGTTAGAATCGCTTACAAGGAATCGTGGTCATTGTTAGGAAAATATGCTGACGGTCATTGTTAGGCTCCGTGTTTAGAGTTAGGTAGAGGCATGTAACTAGGGGTGGTATTGTTGTTATTTAAAATACTGGTAATTGGGACTGCGTGACAGGAGGCGACAAGCAATGACGTTGAAAGGTTAGCCGCAGGTAAATTCAATAGAGACTCTAATCCGTGTCCGGTGATCGCCTCGCTGTGTGTTATTTGTGAAAGAGTATTTAAAAGAGTATGTGATAAATAAACAGAATTATTAAAAAAAATATGTATTTGTGAAAGTAAACTCAGAATTATTAAAAATAAAAAAATAAAAAAAAACAGTCTCCCTTCAGGATTCGAACACGGGTCTACTACGTGACAGGCCAGGCAACATGTAAAAAAAATGCTGACAAGCAATAACATTGAAAGGTTAGTTTTGTCGAACGGTCTCCTGTGTTTCTGAGAGCTTAACCGCAGGTAAATTCAATAGAGACTCGGTGCTAATCCGTGTCCGGTGATCGTCGCTCGCTGTGTGTTAGAAATTTGTGAAAGAGTATTTTAAATTCCGTTAGCCAACTCAGGTAGAACCCCGATTGAAAAGAAAACGGACTTATGTTAAAAATAGTAAAATATAAGTGGTCGTGTGTGTTATCGCTACCAACATCATCATGTGTCGTGTAGTAAGGTGTGCTAATATTAAATAGTGACGCTCGCTCTTTCTCATTCAATGTAAAGCAAAACAAAATTATATATTTCACAATTTTATTAATACATCATATATATATATATATATATATATATATATATATATATATATATTACTGTCCGGATGCTGATAATTTTAACCGTCTGGGTTTCCTACACAACCGCCCTCCATTTTGACAAAACCTTGATCAAAGCTGGAATAGGTAATCGGTGACTTTGCTGAAACATCCTGGGCAGCCACACTGGCTGCCGGAGCTGTCGTCTGATTAACAAGAGTGAGGTCCCCTTGGTTAACAAAAAAGGGCGTGTAGTTGATGTTAGCATAAGCGTTTTCGAGACTGCCTTAACGCCATCTATAGACAATGGAACTACCCCCTCTGCCTTCATGTCCTATCATCATCATGTGCCACCCTCAACACCATCACCCCTTCATGTCCTATCATCATCAAGCCACACAAAGTATCAACCCCTTCATGGCCTATCATCATCATGTGCCACCCTCAACACTATCATCATCATGTGCCACCCTCAACACTATCATCATCATGCGCCACCCCCAACACCATCATCAAACCTTCATATCCCATCATCATCTTGTGCCCTACCATTAAATAGTGACTCTCTCTCTCTCTCTTTCTCTATCGCATATCCAAGCTAACTCAAGTAAAATAAAAATCATCACCAAGCCACACAAATTGACACATCATCATCATAGGCCACCCTCAACACTATCATCATCATGTGCCACCCTCACTCTCTCTCTCTCTCTCTCTCTCTCTCTCTCTCTCTCTCTCTATCGCATATCCAAGCTAACTCAAGTCAAATAAAAATCATCACCAAGCCACACAAATTGACACATCATCATCATGTGCCACCCTCAACACTATCATCATCATGCGCCACCCCCAACACCAGCCCTTCATGTCCTATCATCATGTGCCACCCTCAACACCATCATCAAACCTTCATGTCCTATCATCATCATGTGCCACCCTCAACATCAAACCTTCCGGCTTGGACGGAGGAACTGTTTTCCATCAGTCGAGTAAATGAAACAAACCCCGTTACATATGTGTTGAAAGACGATAAGGGCGATGAGATAGAGGGGTCATTCTACACACCGAAAATTCAAAAAGTTGGAGACAAACTCATCATCCCTGCATGTCCTATCATCAACCCACACAAAGTATCAACAAGCGAAATTCTCTCTCTCTCTCTCTCTCTCTCACTCTCTCTCTTTCTCTCTCTCGCTCTGTCTCTCTCACATTCATGATAAACCAAAACAAAATAGGCTCATATTAAAAAAGTCGACCTAAAACCGTAAAATATTCCACTACAACACAGACCGCTAGACTGAACAGTACTATGAAAAATAAACGTCCGTGAATCAAGCGCGCTTATAACACGAAGTCTCACATCCGACTAGTTTAAATATAATCCGGTAAATCAAAGTTAGGAGGCAAGGGCAGAAACTTAGGAGGTAAGGGCAGAAACCTAGGAGACAAGGGCAGAAACCTAGGAGGCGAGGGCAGAAACCAAAGAGGCAAGGGCAGAAACCTAGGAGACAAGGTCAGAAATCTAGGAAGCTGTGTTAGAAAACAAGGAGGCGAGGGCAGAAACCTAGGAGACAAGGGCAGAAACTTAGGAGGTAAGGGCAGAAACCTAGGAGACAAGGGCAGAAACCTAGGAGACAAGGTCAGAAATCTAGGAAGCTGTGTTAGAAAACAAGGAGGCGAGGGCAGAAACCTAGGAGACAAGGGCAGAAACTTAGGAGGTAAGGGCAGAAACCTAGGAGACAAGGGCAGAAACCTAGGAGACAAGGTCAGAAATCTAGGAAGCTGTGTTAGAAAACAAGGAGGGGAGGTCAGAAATCTAGGAAGCTGTGTTAGAAAACAAGGAGGGAAGGTCAGAAACCTAGGAGGCATGGTCAGAAATCTAGGAAGCTGTGTTAGAAAACAAGGAGGCGAGGGCAGAAACCTAGGAGACAAGGGCAGAAACTTAGGAGGTAAGGGCAGAAACCAAAGAGACAAGGTTAGAAAACAAGGAGGGAGGGTCAGAAATCTAAGAGGCAAGGGCAGAAACCTAGGAGGCGAGGTCAGAAACCTAGGAGGCGAGGTCAGAAACCTAGGAGGCGAGGTCAGAAAACAAGGAGGGAAGGTCAGAAACCTAGGAGACATGGACAGAAAACTAGGAAGCAAAGGCTGAAAACCAAAGAGGCAAGGTCAGAAATCTAGGAAGCTGCATTAGAAAACAAGGAGGGAAGGTAAGAAACCTATCTACTTCCATACTGATACTAGTTAGACACATCGATCAGATAGTTACATCCAAATCGCAAACATTTTACCCCAGAACACAAAAATTTAGGGTCATACTCAAAAAGTCGACCTAAAAATCCCAAAAGCTACTCACATAGTCATACTAGTTAGACACAACGAGCAGGAAGGCTCCAATGTCACGTTGACATCAAATCTAGCGTCGCAAATATCGTCGTTATCGAGAGATTCGTAGCGAATCCAGACATCACCCTCTATTACATTGAAATAATTTAGCGGAAATTGTATCTCCACCAGTGCGATCTCATACTGCGTCGAAAATTGCCTCCAGCGTTCTCTAACATTGCCTCGATCGTTCTTTAACATTACCTCCAGCGTTCTCTAACATTGCTTCGATCGTTCGTTAACATTGCCTCCAGCGTTCTCTAACATTGCCTCCAGCGTTCTCTAACATTGCCTCCAGCGTTCTCTAACATTGCCTCCAGCGTTCTCTAACATTGCCTCCAGCGTTCTCTAACATTGCCTCCAGCGTTCTATAACATTGCCTCCAGCGTTCTCTAACATTGCCTCGATCGTTCGTTAACATTGCCTCCAGCGTTCTCTAACATTGCCTCCAGCGTTCTCTAACATTGCCTCCAGCGTTCTCTAACATTGCCTCCAGCGTTCTATAACATTGCCTCCAGCGTTCTCTAACATTGCCTCCAGCGTTCTATAACATTGCCTCCAGCGTTCTATAACATTGCCTCCAGCGTTCTATAACATTGCCTCCAGCGTTCTCTAACATTGCCTCCAGCGTTCTATAACATTGCCTCCAGCGTTCTCTAACATTACCTCGAGCGTTCTCTAACATTGCCTCGATCGTTCTTTAACATTGCCTCGATCGTTCTTTAACATTGCCTCCAGTGTTCTCTTCACAAGTTTCGTAAGGGAAACATTTGTCGTACTGGGAGAAAAACTCGTTTACCCTATCCATTTTAACGACCCCTTCTAATGATGACTCGCTGAGTGCCAAGTACAGACTATCTGTATCCATTTCACAGAGTCGAAAGTCGGACCTCTCTACGAATCTATCCAGGAAGTCATAGTAAAATTCCAACATTCCCAATTTGGTGTACTGGTAGACGAAAAAACCAAGCTGTGAAGGAAGATCCCACAGGATACTTCGATTTCCAAGCGACACCTCATACAGGTCTTCACCAATAGGCGTCATGGTTTTAAACAGGGGGTTAATTACCAACTTTGTTGTATTGGCCCCCTCTTTAACATAGGTCACGTTCACATGTTTCCCCAAATTCGTCAAGGTCTTCCCATAGGCCGAGAAAAATATTACCACCAGATCACAAAAATGTAGGCAGAAACCTAGGAGGCAAGGTCAGAAACCTAGGAGACAAGGTCAGAAACATAGGAGGCAAGGGCAGAAACCTAAGAGGCAAGGGCAGAAACCTAAGAGGCAATGATGGGGGCTATTCCTAACTTTCTTCTCAGTTCTTCATTTCTGAGCTTATCTCTCAGACTGTTTCCTGTCATTCGTCTAACACATTTCATCTCTGAGATCACAAAAATTTAGGCACATACTCAAAAAGTCGACCTCAAAACCATAAAAAGCTACTCCCACATTCATCTAAAAGTTACACCAAAACCGCACCAGATTTGCACCGTGCAAAAACATGCACAAGTTTGACACGCGCACCAGTTTGGCACAATGCACCAATAGACATCCCCATACCAAAAATTTACTTTGATAATCACTTTTATGATTGATACGCCCCTTACGAAGGCTGATTGTTACGCCCCTTACGAAGGCTGATTGTTACGCCCCTTACGAAGGCTGATTGTTACGCCCCTTACGAAGGTGCATTGTGCCAAACTGGTGCGCGTGTCAAACTTGTGCATGTTTTTGCACGGTGCAAATCTGGTGCGGTTTTGGTGTAACTTTTAGATGAATGTGGGAGTAGCTTTTTATGGTTTTGAGGTCGACTTTTTGAGTATGTGCCTAAATTTTTGTGATCTCAGAGATGAAATGTGTTAGACGAATGACAGGAAACAGTCTGAGAGATAAGCTCAGAAATGAAGAACTGAGAAGAAAGTTAGGAATAGCCCCCATCATTGCCTCTTAGGTTTCTGCCCTTGCCTCTTAGGTTTCTGCCCTTGCCTCCTATGTTTCTGACCTTGTCTCCTAGGTTTCTGACCTTGCCTCCTAGGTTTCTGCCTACATTTTTGTGATCTGGTGGTAATATTTTTCTCGGCCTATGGGAAGACCTTGACGAATTTGGGGAAACATGTGAACGTGACCTATGTTAAAGAGGGGGCCAATACAACAAAGTTGGTAATTAACCCCCTGTTTAAAAACCATGACGCCTATTGGTGAAGACCTGTATGAGGTGTCGCTTGGAAATCGAAGTATCCTGTGGGATCTTCCTTCACAGCTTGGTTTTTTCGTCTACCAGTACACCAAATTGGGAATGTTGGAATTTTACTATGACTTCCTGGATAGATTCGTAGAGAGGTCCGACTTTCGACTCTGTGAAATGGATACAGATAGTCTGTACTTGGCACTCAGCGAGTCATCATTAGAAGGGGTCGTTAAAATGGATAGGGTAAACGAGTTTTTCTCCCAGTACGACAAATGTTTCCCTTACGAAACTTGTGAAGAGAACACTGGAGGCAATGTTAAAGAACGATCGAAGCAATGTTAAAGAACGATCGAGGCAATGTTAGAGAACGCTCGAGGTAATGTTAGAGAACGCTGGAGGCAATGTTATAGAACGCTGGAGGCAATGTTAGAGAACGCTGGAGGCAATGTTAGAGAACGCTGGAGGCAATGTTAGAGAACGCTGGAGGCAATGTTAACGAACGATCGAGGCAATGTTAGAGAACGCTGGAGGCAATGTTATAGAACGCTGGAGGCAATGTTAGAGAACGCTGGAGGCAATGTTAGAGAACGCTGGAGGCAATGTTAGAGAACGCTGGAGGCAATGTTAGAGAACGCTGGAGGCAATGTTAGAGAACGCTGGAGGCAATGTTAACGAACGATCGAAGCAATGTTAGAGAACGCTGGAGGTAATGTTAAAGAACGATCGAGGCAATGTTAGAGAACGCTGGAGGCAATTTTCGACGCAGTATGAGATCGCACTGGTGGAGATACAATTTCCGCTAAATTATTTCAATGTAATAGAGGGTGATGTCTGGATTCGCTACGAATCTCTCGATAACGACGATATTTGCGACGCTAGATTTGATGTCAACGTGACATTGGAGCCTTCCTGCTCGTTGTGTCTAACTAGTATGACTATGTGAGTAGCTTTTGGGATTTTTAGGTCGACTTTTTGAGTATGACCCTAAATTTTTGTGTTCTGGGGTAAAATGTTTGCGATTTGGATGTAACTATCTGATCGATGTGTCTAACTAGTATCAGTATGGAAGTAGATAGGTTTCTTACCTTCCCTCCTTGTTTTCTAATGCAGCTTCCTAGATTTCTGACCTTGCCTCTTTGGTTTTCAGCCTTTGCTTCCTAGTTTTCTGTCCATGTCTCCTAGGTTTCTGACCTTCCCTCCTTGTTTTCTGACCTCGCCTCCTAGGTTTCTGACCTCGCCTCCTAGGTTTCTGACCTCGCCTCCTAGGTTTCTGCCCTTGCCTCTTAGATTTCTGACCCTCCCTCCTTGTTTTCTAACCTTGTCTCTTTGGTTTCTGCCCTTACCTCCTAAGTTTCTGCCCTTGTCTCCTAGGTTTCTGCCCTCGCCTCCTTGTTTTCTAACACAGCTTCCTAGATTTCTGACCATGCCTCCTAGGTTTCTGACCTTCCCTCCTTGTTTTCTAACACAGCTTCCTAGATTTCTGACCTCCCCTCCTTGTTTTCTAACACAGCTTCCTAGATTTCTGACCTTGTCTCCTAGGTTTCTGCCCTTGTCTCCTAGGTTTCTGCCCTTACCTCCTAAGTTTCTGCCCTTGTCTCCTAGGTTTCTGCCCTCGCCTCCTTGTTTTCTAACACAGCTTCCTAGATTTCTGACCTTGTCTCCTAGGTTTCTGCCCTTGTCTCCTAGGTTTCTGCCCTTATCTCCTAAGTTTCTGCCCTTGTCTCCTAGGTTTCTGCCCTCGCCTCCTTGTTTTCTAACACAGCTTCCTAGATTTCTGACCTTGTCTCCTAGGTTTCTGCCCTTGCCTCTTTGGTTTCTGCCCTCGCCTCCTAGGTTTCTGCCCTTGTCTCCTAGGTTTCTGCCCTTACCTCCTAAGTTTCTGCCCTTGCCTCCTAACTTTGATTTACCGGATTATATTTAAACTAGTCGGATGTGAGACTTCGTGTTATAAGCGCGCTTGATTCACGGACGTTTATTTTTCATAGTACTGTTCAGTCTAGCGGTCTGTGTTGTAGTGGAATATTTTACGGTTTTAGGTCGACTTTTTTAATATGAGCCTATTTTGTTTTGGTTTATCATGAATGTGAGAGAGACAGAGCGAGAGAGAGAAAGAGAGAGAGTGAGAGAGAGAGAGAGAGAGAGAGAGAGAATTTCGCTTGTTGATACTTTGTGTGGGTTGATGATAGGACATGCAGGGATGATGAGTTTGTCTCCAACTTTTTGAATTTTCGGTGTGTAGAATGACCCCTCTATCTCATCGCCCTTATCGTCTTTCAACACATATGTAACGGGGTTTGTTTCATTTACTCGACTGATGGAAAACAGTTCCTCCGTCCAAGCCGGAAGGTTTGATGTTGAGGGTGGCACATGATGATGATAGGACATGAAGGTTTGATGATGGTGTTAAGGGTGGCACATGATGATAGGACATGAAGGGCTGGTGTTGGGGGTGGCGCATGATGATGATAGTGTTGAGGGTGGCACATGATGATGATGTGTCAATTTGTGTGGCTTGGTGATGATTTTTATTTGACTTGAGTTAGCTTGGATATGCGATAGAGAGAGAGAGAGAGAGAGAGAGAGAGAGAGAGAGTGAGGGTGGCACATGATGATGATAGTGTTGAGGGTGGCCTATGATGATGATGTGTCAATTTGTGTGGCTTGGTGATGATTTTTATTTTACTTGAGTTAGCTTGGATATGCGATAGAGAAAGAGAGAGAGAGAGAGTCACTATTTAATGGTAGGGCACAAGATGATGATGGGATATGAAGGTTTGATGATGGTGTTGGGGGTGGCGCATGATGATGATAGTGTTGAGGGTGGCACATGATGATGATAGTGTTGAGGGTGGCACATGATGATGATAGGCCATGAAGGGGTTGATACTTTGTGTGGCTTGATGATGATAGGACATGAAGGGGTGATGGTGTTGAGGGTGGCACATGATGATGATAGGACATGAAGGCAGAGGGGGTAGTTCCATTGTCTATAGATGGCGTTAAGGCAGTCTCGAAAACGCTTATGCTAACATCAACTACACGCCCTTTTTTGTTAACCAAGGGGACCTCACTCTTGTTAATCAGACGACAGCTCCGGCAGCCAGTGTGGCTGCCCAGGATGTTTCAGCAAAGTCACCGATTACCTATTCCAGCTTTGATCAAGGTTTTGTCAAAATGGAGGGCGGTTGTGTAGGAAACCCAGACGGTTAAAATTATCAGCATCCGGACAGTAATATATATATATATATATATATATATATATATATATATATATATATATATATATATATATATATGATGTATTAATAAAATTGTGAAATATAGAATTTTGTTTTGCTTTACATTGAATGAGAAAGAGCGAGCGTCACTATTTAATATTAGCACACCTTACTACACGACACATGATGATGTTGGTAGCGATAACACACACGACCACTTATATTTTACTATTTTTAACATAAGTCCGTTTTCTTTTCAATCGGGGTTCTACCTGAGTTGGCTAACGGAATTTAAAATACTCTTTCACAAATTTCTAACACACAGCGAGCGACGATCACCGGACACGGATTAGCACCGAGTCTCTATTGAATTTACCTGCGGTTAAGCTCTCAGAAACAAAGGAGACCGTTCGACAAAACTAACCTTTCAATGTTATTGCTTGTCAGCATTTTTTTTTACATGTTGCCTGGCCTGTCACGTAGTAGACCCGTGTTCGAATCCTGAAGGGAGACTGTTTTTTTTTATTTTTTTATTTTTAATAATTCTGAGTTTACTTTCACAAATACATATTTTTTTTAATAATTCTGTTTATTTATCACATACTCTTTTAAAATACTCTTTCACAAATAACACACAGCGAGGCGATCACCGGACACGGATTAGAGTCTCTATTGAATTTACCTGCGGCTAACCTTTCAACGTCATTGCTTGTCGCCTCCTGTCACGCAGTCCCAATTACCAGTATTTTAAATAACAACAATACCACCCCTAGTTACATGCCTCTACCTAACTCTAAACACGGAGCCTAACAATGACCGTCAGCATATTTTCCTAACAATGACCACGATTCCTTGTAAGCGATTCTAACAATAGCATTCCTCAAGTACCCGCCCCTGCCCTGTCACGTAGTAGACCCGTGTTCGAATCCTGAAGGGAGACTGTTTTTTTTTTATTTTTTTATTTTTAATAATTCTGAGTTTACTTTCACAAATACATATTTTTTAAATAATTCTGTTTACTTTCACATACTCTTTTAAAATACTCTTTCATTTTCATCTAACACGAGCGAGGCGACACAAATATACTCTTTCACAAATAACACACAGCGAGAGGCGATCACCGGAGCGCGATCACCGGATTAGCACACGATCTTTTGAATTTACCTGAGTTAAGCTCTCAGTGATTCGACAAACTGACGAACACCAAAAAATTTTTCCCAAAATTTTTCCCCCCCAAAAAATTATGAAGTTCGAAAAAATCGCGAATTCGAAAAATAATTTTTTTTTTTTTGGCACCGTTTTGGTGCAAAGTCGGTGCAAAGTCGGTGCCAAATCTATTGTATTTCGGTGCATGTTATTCCACTTTTCTGTTGAGTTCACAGCCACCATCACTACTCCCGTATCCTTTTGTAGGCCTCGTGTCCATAGTCCATTCACTTGAGTGCTTCACGGCGGACAGTCAAGTTATCCCAGCTAAGTGTTTCATTTTTCTTATACGTTTTATACGATTCATTATCCACTTTGTACTATTGACATTTCTATTTCTTCCTCACTTTTCCTATCTCTCTTTCCTACACATCTTGACTCTCATCCTACCTCCCCTCATGTAGCCTCCTTTCTTATTTCAACATCCTACTTTCTTCTCTTCTTTTCTGTCCACCTCTCCGTTCACCTGATCATCTATTATGTAGATATAGATAATTGTGCTTCATCGTTTGTTGTCGTCGTCCATGTTTTCTGAAGAAGGCTACAGGCCGAAACGTCAGTATTGTGTTGTGTTCCCTCTTTGTAAAGCTGTCACCATACCTTGGAGTGTCTAACACTCCCCATCAATGGCTCATAAAGCTCCCCAGCTTTACCGCAGCATTGCAATTATTTGCCCGTGCCCTGACAACTAAGGTCAATTGTTGAGTCGTGAGACACCTACCTGGAAGAATAATGCCCCCATTGCGTTTCAACATCTCTGCATTGGTGGCTGTGGTAGGGCGTCCACAAGGCGGCCGATCAAGAAGCTCCGTTTTCCTGCTTTCTGATTCATTTATTCCCTGAACCCAGCGACTTACTGCAAAACTTCCAAACACATCACATAGGGGCTTGTGAATGTTCACAACAGTTTCCTTCTCTAAAATGAGAAACTGTATCACAATTCGCTGCTTATAAGGCAAGTTGCTAACATGCTCCATTTCAACGGTGTAGTACAATCGTATTATTTGGTTTATTTCAAGCAATGTGGTCCACACTATCGACACATGCTATATTTACAGTTTGCAAAATAATATGCTTCTATGTTTATAATTAGATGAGAAAAACCGATGTAGTGCATTACCATATGAACGCCTCTCGCATATTGGCCATGTGATGTAGAGACAAGAAACGAATCTCAAAACAGGACCCCAAAAGGAAACCGGAGGGTACAAGTAAAAGAGGTCGACTTAGAGAAACATTATAAGACTTTTTAAAAAAACATTAAAACCACAAGCAACAGTCATCATTCCGCTGACTGAGAATGTACAACTCGCCCAGAACAGAGCCGTGCGGTGAAACACAATGCAGGTCCTGTGAAATTCTAAAAAAAGGGAAGAAAAAAAAGTGGTATGGTGACAGCTTTACTTGGTAATGGACAAAACAAAAGTCGACGTTTCAGCCAATTAGACCTTCTTTTGGAACAACAATCAACAGCACAGAATATATATATATATATATGTATATATATATATATATATATATATATATATATATATATATATATATATATATAAGGATATGTAAACAAATAAAACTACATGTCGATAAAAACAATATGAGCGATAATGGTCTACAAATTGAAGTACCGGTGTAAACACATAGGACGATATACAAACATAAAGTAGCAGCGGTATGGTACTAGTAAAGAAGTAAAGGCCTAGTTAACAGAAACTTCGACTTTTGTTTTGTCCATTACCATGAAAAGCTGTCACCATACCACTTTTTTTTTTCTTTTTTTTTTTTTTAGAATTGCTATTATCATCAGCTTTACAGCAGCTTCGCATCTCTACGCATCTTGGTGCATTTTGATGCCTTTACTTCTTTGCTGGTCCTGTGAAAGATCGTCAGACACAACAGTATTTCAGGAATATCCGCTGTCTTCAACTCGACAGGGGGATAGATTAGGGTGACCATTTGTTTCCCATTGTTTCCGGGGACATTTGTCATATTTTTTTACATTTCAGAGGATTTTTTGCTTATTTCTGAGACTGTACCACAAAATCGGGGACGAACGATATATATATATATATATATATATATATATGTATATATATATATATATATATATATATGTGTGTGTGTGCGTGTGTGTGTACATATATATATATATATATATATATATATTTACACGACTGCACTGTACTGTCATTACACTCGGACTGATTTGAAAATTGGCCGGGAAAGATACTTTGGCGGGAGATGTCCGGAAAGGCACGGGTGGGGGGAGAGCGAGTGTCTGCCTTTTTTTTTTAAATTAAACCCATCCCAATAGAAGTGAGTGGTGGGAATAGAAGTGACGTAGCACCGCGCTTCAAGAGTTCAAAGAGCTATCTCCGACACAACGCGTCCAAGTCTTCTCTTTTATCTTCTTGCTAATGCCGCTCAGTCTGGGATAAAGAAACACAACTCAGTAACGTCCTGAGTCCTAGTGATTATTTTAAAAGAGGGCCGATTCCGTGTATGAACATTTATTTATTCACTGAAATCGGGGACAAAATCGGGGACAAATTTCTTTCGGGGACAACTTCTACATTCTGGGGACTGTCCCCGGAAATCGGGGACGAATGGTCACCCTTGGATAGATAGATAGTTAGATAGATAGATAGATAGATAGATAGATAGATAGATAGATAGATAGATAGATAGATAGATAGATAGATAGATAGATAGATAGATAGATAGATAGATAGATAGATAGATAGATAGATAGATAGATAGATAGATAGATAGATAGATAGATAGATAGATAGATAGATAGATAGATAGATAGATAGATAGATAGATAGATAGATAGATAGATAGATAGATAGATAGATAGATAGATAGATAGATAGATAGATAGATAGATTAGGGTGACCATTCGTCCCCGATTTCCGGGGACAGTCCCGGAATGTAGAAGTTGTCCCCGAAAGAAATTTGTCCCCGATTTTGTCCCCGATTTCAGTGAATAAATAAATGTTCATACACGGAATCGGCCCTCTTTTAAAATAATCACTAGGACTCAGGACGTTACTGAGTTGTGTTTCTTTATCCCAGACTGAGCGGCATTAGCAAGAAGATAAAAGAGAAGACTTGGACGCGTTGTGTCGGAGATAGCTCTTTGAACTCTTGAAGCGCGGTGCTACGTCACTTCTATTCCCACCACTCACTTCTATTGGGATGGGTTTAATTTAAAAAAAAAAAAAAAGCAGACACTCTCTCTCCCCCCACCCGTGCCTTTCCGGACATCTCCCGCCAAAGTATCTTTCAATAAATATATATATGTATACACACACACACACACACACACACACACACACACACACACACACACACACACACACACACACACACACACACACACACACATCTATCTATCTCTATTCTCCTTTCGAGCCGAAGACGGCACATAGGGCAGAACCAAAATTTCAAAAACAGAAACCTTGCGTGCCAAAATGACACATATTGCAGAGATCACTGCTCTAAAATCTATGGCGCTGTTTCCATAACAATACTTTTTACAATGACAGCTTGTCAAGCCATCGATCAACCTCCTTAGTCGCCTCTTAGGACGTGCCTGGAAGGTCACAGTGTCACTATTCTTTAACTCCCTCATAATGAGGCCCCGGTAACACACGGGATACACACACGCACACGCACACGCACGCGCACGCACGCACGCACGCACACACACACACACATATATATATATATATCATTCGTCCCCGATTTTGTGGGACAGTCTCAGAAATAAGCAAAAAAATCCTCTGAACTGTAAAAAATATGACAAATGTCCCCGGAAACAATGGGAACAAAATGGTCACCCTAATATAGATAGATAGATAGATAGATAGATAGATAGATAGATAGATAGATAGATAGATAGATAGATAGACAGACAGAAAGATGGATGGATGGATAGGCAGATAGACAGACAGACAGACAGACAGGCAGGCAGGCAGACAGAGAGACAGACAGATAGATATATAGATATAATGTTTGGCTTATTATGGCTGTTGTCAAGCCATGAATGGCCATGTTTTATGAATGTCACCTGGTAGTCGCTATCAATGACGTCATTTCCTGCAAGTAAACGGGTACCTGCAGGTCATAGGACGAGATTAGTGAGTATTTAATCTTGCTGGCTAAATTGTCATAGTTGCTGTGTTTCAGGCAGGTCATAGGACGAGATTAGTGAGTATTTAATCTTGCTGGCTAAATTGTCATAGTTGCTGTGTTCAGGCAGGTCATAGGACGAGATTAGTGAGTATTTAATCTTGCTGGCTAAATTGTCATAGTTGCTGTGTTAGTGTGTTAGTGTGTTCCAGGCAGGTCATAGGACGAGATTAGTGAGTATTTAATCTTGCTGGCTAAATTGTCATAGTTGCTGTGTTCCAGGCAGGTCATAGGACGAGATTAGTGAGTATTTAATCTTGCTGGCTAAATTGTCATAGTAACTGTGTTCCAGGCAGGTCATAGGACGAGATTAGTGAGTATTTAATCTTGCTGGCTAAATTGTCATAGTTGCTGTGTTTCAGGCAGGTCATAGGACGAGATTAGTGAGTATTTAATCTTGCTGGCTAAATTGTCATAGTTGCTGTGTTTCAGGCAGGTCATAGGACGAGATTAGTGAGTATTTAATCTTGCTGGCTAAATTGTCATAGTTGCTGTGTTTCAGGCAGGTCATAGGACGAGATTAGTATTTAATCTTGCAGGCTAATGAGATTTTAATCTTGCAGGCTAATGAGATTTCAATCTTGCAGGCTAATGAGATTTCAATCTTGCAGGCTAATTAATGCTAATGAGATTTCAATTTTGCTCACAAATGGAATTATAATTGAAACCTCTAAACAAATTCAACAATGATAATAATGATAATCTGAAGTGGGTAATCCACAGCACACATTGATGACGATGACCACCTATTTAGTCACTTTGTTAAAAAAATCAAATTTGTTTAGATAACAATTTCTCAGGACTTCTGGTGATTAAATATCTTATATTTCATTGACATCTGTGTAGATTACTTGTACTGTATATCAATTATAATGTTAATTTAGTTATTTTAATTAGTCTCATTCCCATTGTATATTTCTGGAGCATAAACAAATATATTATGTGCCAAAAATAACAAGCGGGCCAAAAATGTCCTGGTCAGGGAATGTGTCTAGTCTAATGTTTGTGACGATTCATTCAAATTAGAAAGCAAGCATGGTGTTATCATTTTTTCTTTGGGGGGGGGGGGGGGGGGGTGTCCTTGGCACATCAAAAAAAAAAAATTCAAATAACAATATAACTTTCAAATTGTACCAGTAGTATGATCCTGCTCTTCATGTCTGATCTTGTGATTACACCTTTCATTTTGTGCAGTGTTTTTTTTTTTTTTAATTTTAGTTTACCATCCAAGTTTTTCATTGGTAGCAAGCACAATGTTGGAATGAATGAAGATTGTGTTACCAAGTCCATATCACCTCTATTGCCTATTTTACCTCTATTCTTAAGTTTATTTCTGCTGCTTGTGAATTATCATGTCACTAGACTTCCAAGGTATTTAAATTCTTCCACTTGATTTAATTATATACTCTCTATGGTTATGATCAACCAATTTTGATCAATCAACCACTAATATCTTCAGTAATAAAGAAAAGACGATGGTCATACGTTGGACATGTGATGAGAAGAGATAATAATCGAATAGCAAAGCAAGCCCTCATATGGGAAACAACAGGTAAAAGAAAAAGAGGAAGACCCAGGGAGACACTGAGAAGAACATTGATGAGAGAGGCAAGAGCAGCAGGAATCGGCTCCCTCAATGAGATAGAACTGCTTGCACAGAACAGAGACAGATGGCGAGATTTGATAAAATATCTTTAAAAGAAAACTGCTAGAACAAAAATTCATATAGGAGAAGGTGTATCTTGGTCTACGCCCTATGGGCCGGTTACGGCTCGAAAGGTCAGTAGATAGATAGATAGATGGTTATGTTGATTTTCTGTTTTTCTTTTGCAATGCTCATTACAGGTATCAAGGTGCTCCCGCTCTCCCACCCCCACTCCCAAAAAAAAAAATCATGTATAAACTAATGAAGAAATCAAGCAAAGATTCTAAACACATCATCATCATCATCATTGGGTGCCTTCTGCGCATCGAAGGTTGGCTACCATGGAGTGCCATTCCACTCTGTCTCTTGCTTTGATGGTGCAGATTGTCATAGGCTGACTTGTCCATCTTTTGATCTTACTCGTCCATGTTAGTCTTGGTCTGCCTCTGCCTCTTTTACCTTGTATTTTCCCCTCTAATATTACTTTTATTAGACTGTTGTGTCTTTTAACATGACCAAAAAATTTCATTTGTCTTGCTCTAATTGTGTTTAGTAGTTCTTTTTTCACCCTTAGTCGTCCTAAAACTTCCTCATTTGTTTTCTTTTCTTTCCATCCAATTCTACCTATTCTTCTGTAAATCCACATTTCAAAGGCCTCAATTTTCTGTTCTGTTTTCTGGTCTAAAGTCCATGTTTCTGCACCATACAGGAATTTTGAGAAGATGTAACATTTTGCTATTCTTAGTTTTAGCCCTGTTGTTATTTGTTTTGATGTTAGTATATTTTTCATGGCATTGAAATTACTTTTTGCCATACCTATTCTTTTATTTTTTTCAGGTGTACATTTTCCATCACTGGTTATAGTATGTCCCAGGTAGTTGTAGCTCTGGACTGTCTCTAGCTGTATTGCTTCAACTTTGATATTTAATTGTAGGTCTTGAGAATTTCCTTTGTTTATGATCATAGTTTTAGTCTTTTTGATATTCATATCTAGTCCATATTTCTTGCTTGTCATGTTTATTTCATTAAGTAATTGTTGTGTTGTAGATCTTTAGGATTTTCTGCTAGTAGAACAGTATCATCAGCATATCTTAGGTTATTGATTATCTTCCCATTAATGTTTAGGCCTGGCATCTCATTGATGTTTTTAAAGATTTGCTCAGTGTATAAATTGAACAAGCTTGGTGATAGGATGCATCCTTGTCTTACTCCTCTCTAAACACATACATTTATACATAAACTCTTCTAGCAAACACACATCCTGTAAGGGACATAACTCATATTTTCAGATTATTCTGATGACAATAACATTACAACAAATAATTGCTATTTGAATAAGGCAATTCAAGAATAATTCAATGCCAACTTATGTCTACTCATAAGACCTCTACATATGTCCAATGACTACTCTTATCTTGTTGTCTTCACTTAGAAGGATATGAGCAGGGTGTGGATACATAGTGTTGTGGCTTACAGCAGGTTGTGATATTTGGACCTTTCAGCCCTACACATCAGACTTCAGCACATTTTTGGTACAAGGTGTCTTTTCCTCTTAGATCCCTAATTGTTTGTCCAGACAGGTTAGATTTGGGGTCTACCTCAAGTAGGTTGATTAGGATCTAAACTAATTGTTGTTCCCTGAACCTGATACAAATGGTCAGCTATGAGTCCCTGGCCACTTTCAGCTCAAGTGCTGTTGGGTATCCTGGGTCTAAAAAATCAGTTATAAACTTAGAAGTAAATAAATAACTGCACTAAGTTCATGAAAGGAAAGCATAGAAACACATAAACTATAAGTCAAGATGTGGAGTTCAGTGAGATATTTTTTTATAAACACCATGGTAGTTATACATTTGAACAAATAAAGACAATCCACATATTTTGTGCGTTATACACCCACAATAAATTTACAGACTCACATATTCCAGTATATTATTATTATTATCATCTCTCATTAACTTTATTATGACACCATTCCAGTTATTTGGTTATGGAAGGCCCCGGTATCACTGCAAATGAATTAAAATCCATAATTGCTCACCCGCCCGTGCCAGCGTAATCATCTGAATCTCATCTCCCAAACAAAGAAAGGTAACTGTAGTCCCCATCATAGCAGTCTCAATACACACCAAAAGGCATAAGGCAAAACCGTACAGAAAGTGAACACAGCCAACCTTTCCCTGTCATGCAATATCATCATTCATCGTAATACAATTGGAATATCGAAACATGATCAAAATGGATGAGACACACAGCTCACGGTGTGCACAGAGCACTTAACTCAGTAGCTCGTGCAACAAGCCTGACTTGGAATATGAGGAAACTGCAACAAGGAACACTTTTCATGCAGAGCCTTCAATTGTTCCCGCCGCCTATCCACCATATACCCGGAGTTCACGTCCTCTTGTAAATGATGATCGTAAAAATATTGTCTCCCCTTGTCCATTAAAAACAACTTCACAATGACTGCGAAATCGGCCCCGTCAACGAACAACTTTCATTGCATTTATGAACTTGTAATTATTTCTATGTTAATGATTTTCATTTGCATTCTCGTTGCTTCTAAGAACGAAATACAACCAGTGTTAATTTACTGAGATATTTATGTATTTTGAATGTAACAACATGGTTTCAGTGAGGTATGTTATACTCCGTTTCAACGACATGTTTATTGTTTTGAGGTAAGCTGGTATTTTCCATTGTCGACATCCGACATGTTCGTGAATTGTATTTTACTATTCCAGTATTAGTATTATCATCTCTCATTAATTTTATTATGACACTATTCCAGTATTAGTATTATCATCTCTCATTAACTTTATTATGACACTATTCCAGTATTAGTATTATCATCTCTCATTAACTTTATTATGACACTATTCCAGTATTAGTATTATCATCTCTCATTAACTTTATTATGACACTATTCCAGTATTAGTATTATCATCTCTCATTAATTTTATTATGACACTATTCCAGTATTAGCATTATTATCTCTCATTAACTTTATTATGATACTATTCCAATTTACTAAATATTAAACATCCACCATTTCTCTTTGACAGTCAAAAATATGGATACAAAGAGTTACATTCAAATCTGGAATATAAAACAAGAGCCAGATAATGAAGTGAGTTGGATCTATCCATTTATTGTCCTTTCAAGCCAAAGATGTCACATAAGACAGCACATTAAAAACTCTCCAAGTTTGATGAATCTTTGTTGTTATTTGCCAGATTTTACATTGGGCCTGTAATTAGTTTCTTGTTCTGGGTGAGCTTCTCTCTCTTGGCAATGGAAATAATATTGCCTCTTATTTAATGTTCTTCTCATATTTCTCTATATTCTATGTTCTATTTAGTGTTTATCTATGTTGCATGTTCTACTTAGTATTTCTCTATGTCACATGTTCTACTTAGTCTCTTTTTTTCTTTTGCCTATTTTCCCTGTTGCTTTTGATTCTCTTGTATTATCTTCTCATCTCATGATTGACATATACCGACCTTTTTTTCTTGATTATACTTATTGTTATATCAGTGGCCAATTCTCTTATATCTGCTCTAGTCTTGAATTTATTCCAAGGTACACAAAGTATTTTCTTAGACAGTGATCTGAATCTAGCTTCTTGGTTATCATTTGTGTCTTCAGAAATCCTTGGAGTCAGGTAAATGTAGATCTTTTAAAAGTAACTTTCTGGTTCTATTTTGCTGATTATCTCAAGGGTGTCCGGTTAGCGCAATCGATAGGCGGTTGGCTTACCACGGCAACAGCCGGGGGTTCGTACCCTGGCGAGGACACCTGGGTTTTACTAATTCCCTAAAAATTAGTACCTCTGAAGTCGGAGTAAATCTGCCTGCATGGCGAGGGGCATCCTGTAATGGGATAAAACAGACTTTACACGCAAAATTCAGTCCCACAAAATTGAGTGGGTGGGACTTCGTCAGAGGTCAAAGCTGACGAAAGCGAACGAACGAACGATTATCTCAGAATTTCCTCTCAATCTCATGAACCCGACTGGACTACCGTCGTTCGGACAACCCATTTCGATTCCCGCTGGGAGCAGTGTGAATTATACTTGTAGGTGGAAAAAAAAATACCCCACGGTCGATCCAGCCGTTGGCAGAAATGGGTACCAGTGTATTACCCTGGGAAGGTGAGAAATATCACCTCGCATCTGAGTTTCGATGCTTGAGGTGACACTATACAGAAATCTCTGAACATTTCTGGATAGGCGGCCGGGCACATATGGGTGGATACTCACATGCTAAGACGCCGGTTCATGTCTCGTACTTTACCTTTACCTTACTCTGATCTTGCCAATATTTGAATGACAGGTCAGGCTGCAGAATGAACAAATCTGTTTTATCATGTCACTGGTGTTCTTTCACTTTGCTTTCTTGTCTAGTCAAGCCAAGACCTGAGCCTCAAATAAATAAAGACAATCTTGAAACAAGCTAGGAAAACAGAGTGTAGAGAGTTACATGGAAGATATTAGCCAGAACATGACAGTTTAAACAAGCTAGGAAAACAGAATGTAGAGAGTTACATGGAAGATATTAGCCAGAACATGACAGTTTAAACAAGCTAGGAAAACAGAATGTAGAAAGTTACATTGAAGATATTAGCCAGAACATGACAGCTTAAACAAGCTAGGAAAACAGAATGGAGGAAATAACATGGAAGATATAAGCCAGAACATGACAGCTTAAACAAGCTAGGAAAACAGAATGTAGAGAGTTACATGGAAGATATTAGCCAGAACATGACAGCTTAAACAAGCTAGGAAAACAGAATGGAGGAAATAACATGGAAGATATAAGCCAGAACATGACAGATTAAACAAGCTAGGAAAACAGAATATAGAGAGTTACATCGAAAATATTAGTCAGAACATGACAATTTAACTCTTTCCATACGTTTCACTGCATAGTGTACCACGCTCAATATGATTAGTGTGAACACCATCAAACCATATTCATTTTACATGTCTTGTATCATATTGATATTGGTGAAATCTAATTCCTTGTTCAATTATATAAAAATGTATATATAATATGTTAGATAAATATAAATATGTAGATTGATTCTTTGTGGAAAATTCTGAAGCAGTATGGCTTACCATCAAAACTCATAAATATTATTACAGACATGTATGATGGTTACACATGTGCAGTTCGTACAGAGGAAGGACTGAGCAAATGTTTTCCAATAGAAACTGGGGTTAAACAAGAATGTATTTTATCCCCCTTGTTATTTGGAGTTGTTATGAACTTCATAATGAAGAAATGCTGCAATGGTAATAAAGGCATCGAATGGATACAAGGAGACCATTTGGAGGACCTCGACTTTGCTGATGACATAGTTCTCATCAGCAGTCAGATAAAAACGATGCAGGAAAACACAAATGAACTATCATCAATAGCCAGCAAAATTGGGCTTGAGATCAATCATGAAAAGACTAAAGTCATGAAAAGTTTAATTCCAACAGATTACAAAATATACATGGAAAACAAACCAGTGGAAGAGATCGATCACTTTATCTATCTTGGAAGTCACATTGATTGAGAAGGGGATACTAGCAAAGAAATTAGAATCAGAATAGCTAAAGCAGCAATGTCTTTCAGAAGCCTTGAAAAGTTGCGGAAATCAAAACTCATCAAAAAGCTTCCATATAGAAAGAGTTACACAAGCAGGGAAAACAGAATGTAGAGAGTTCATCATCATCATTGAGTGCCATCTCCGCATCAAAGGTTGGCTACCATGGAGCACCATTCCACTATGTCTCTTATTTTGATGATGTAGATTGTCATAGGTTGACTTGTTCATCTTTTGATGTCACTCGTCCATGTTAGACTTGGTCTGCCTCTGCCTCTTTAACCTTGTATTTTCCCTTCCAGTTTTACTTTTATTAGGTTGTTGTGTCTTTTAACATGCCTCAAAAATTTCATTTGTCTTGTAATTGTGTTTAGTAGTTCTCTTTTAATGTTTTGTTGTTTTAAAACGTCATCATTTGTTTTCTTTTCTTTCCATCCAATTCTACTCATCCTTCTATAGATCCACATTTCAAAGGCTTCAATTTTCTGTTCTGTTTTTTTGTCTAATGTCCATGTTTCTGCACCATAGAGGAATATTGAGAAGATGTAACATTTTTCTATTCTTAGTTTTAGCCCTGTTGTTATTTGTTTTGATGTTAGTAAATTTTACATGGCATTAAAATTACTTTTTGCCATTCCTATTCTTTTGTTTATTTTAGATGTGCATTTTCCATCACTGGTTATAGTATGTCCCAGGTAGTTGTAGTTCTGAACTGTCTCCAGGTCTATTCCTTCAATTTTGATATCCATTTGTGGGTTTTGAGTATTTTCTTTGTTTAAGATCATAGTTTTAGTCTTATTAATATTCATATCTGGTCCATATTTTTTTGCTTGTCATGTTCATTTCATTAAGTAATTGTTGTAAATCTTTAGGATTTTCTGCTAGTAGTGTATTGCATAATAATCAGCATATATTAGGTTATTGATTATCTTTCCATTAATGTTTAGGCCTGGCATCTCTGTGGTGTTTTTAAAGATTTGCTCAGTGTATAGATTGAACAATCTTGGTGATAGGATGCAGCCTTGTCTTACTCCTCTTTTTATATCAATGGGTGTAGAGTTCTCCTTGTTATATTTTATTATTGCTGTTTGCTCCCAGTGCAAATTACATATTAGTTGTAGTATACCAGGGGAAAGGATTTTAACATCACTATTTATATCAGGGATGTATTTGTTTCAGTGGACATTGAACGGTTAAAGCCTCGTCGTATCATCGCCTTGGACTGTCACAAATTGTGACTTTCAGTCCGCCTCTTCTGTTCACGTTATTCAGGTGGTGGCACTAATTCTGGATGGGACCGATGGACGAGTTGTTTGCTTCTTCGGTCTCTGGTAGTACAAATTATGAATGGCGACTCATTTTCGCCTGTCGTCCTGATCTCTCATGATACCTGGATGTTTGGTTACGAACTTGGTATTCAATACATCTATTACCGTGTCCCATTTTTGAGGGTAGTACTTCGTTGATGAGTTGTTCCGCGATCTTTATTTCTTTTTCTTTCCCAAGTCTTACTATGCCAGGCTTGACCAGTTAACTGTTGGAACACACATGACTTCAATATAAGGCAAACATGTTTTTATTTACAGCCCAAAACCTGGGTGCTGTAATTCAACATATTTACACGAAGTTACATGTCCAACTGTCTGTAACATATGGTCAATCACACATGCTGTCCAGTAGTCTCTCATCACTGGGCCCTAGGCTTTTACATGTGACTACTCTAACTTAACTGTGAACTGTTCCCCATTGAACAGCCCACTGGTCTATCTCTAATCTACTAATTCTACTGTTCTTGTCAACTCTATTTCTCTGAACACTCCTTTCTACCTTGGGCCATCATCAGCCCTCTCTAATCCTCGAAGTTTAACATCTAGTTATTCGAAGCTCTCTAGATCTAGCTATTCTTGGTCTACACTTTAAACGTAATCGCTGCCTATTAGACTGGCCATTGTTAGCCCCTATGAGCTGACCACACAACGTGGCTGCCCTCTCTACACCTAAGATAACCTGGTAATTTGAATGGAAAGTGAATGAGAGGAAGACTAAAGTCACCTGGTAGTTGAAATGGAAAGTGAATGAGAATGAGGAGGATTAAAGACAACCTGCTAGTTGGAATGGAAAGTGATTGAGAGGAAGACTAAAGACAACCTGGCAGCTGGAAAGTGATTGAGAAATAGACCAAAGATAACCTGGTAGTTGGAATGGAAATGATGTCAAAGTACATCAGAGAGTAGATATTTGATTGATGCTCTGACAGATGCCACAAAATGTGTCAGTCATTGATCACTTTCTTATTCTTTGGTCAAGGTCAAGAAGAATACAACATGGATTTGGGAGAAATGGCGGAACAAAAGAAGCCATATTTTGCATGGGAACATTGGTGGAGGGGTACACAGAAGTAAACAAACCAATATATGCCTGCTTCATAGACTATACCAAAGCTTTTGATAGAGTAAACCACAAACAGCTTATAGAATGCCTAAAAGAGATACATCTAGATGACATGGACATACGACTAATATGTAATCTATACTGGGAGCAAACAGCAATTATAAAATATAACAAAGAGAACTCTATACCCATTGATATAAAAAGAGGAGTAAGACAGGGATGCATCCTATCACCAAGCTTGTTCAATCTATACACTGAGCAAATCTTTAAAAACATAACAGAGATGCCAGGCCTACAAATTAATGGAAAGATAATAACCTAAGATATGCTGATGATACTGTACTACTAGCAGAAAATCCTAAAGACCTACAACAATTACTTAATGAAATAAACATGACAAGCAAAAAATATGGACTAGATATGAATATCAAAAAGACTAAAACTATGATCATAAACAAAGGAAATACTCAAAACCCACAAATGGATATCAAAATTGAAGAAATAGACCTGGAGACAGTTCAGAACTACAACTACCTTGGACATACTATAACCAGTGATGGAAAATGTACAACTGAAAAAAAAACAAAAGAATAGGAATGGCAAAAAGTAATTTTAATGTCATGAAGGACATACTAACATCAAAACAAATAACACCAGGGCTAAAACTAAGAATAGCAAAATGTTATATCTTCTCAATATTCCTATATGGTGCAGAAACATGGACATTAGGCAAGAGAACAGAACATAGAATTGAAGCCTTTGAGGTGTGGATATGTAGAAGAATAGGTAGAATTGGATGGAAGGAAAAGAAGTTTTGTCTTTGCTTGCTTGCTTGTGTTCGCCCGATGACTAAAGTGTTCTAGAGTATTCGTAGACTGTAGAATTCCTCTCCGTCATCCATCCTTAAAAGGACGTTAAGTGGGCGTGTCTGCATTGTGTTGTGGTTTGCAGTATAACTGCAAATATTTGCGCCTTTCGGCCCAACACATCCGACTTCAACATGGTTTTCTCTTTGATCTCTTACACATTTCAATGTGAACTCAGCATTTTATACAGCTGGACATCACAGTAGAAGATTTTGACATTGAGGTGATTAAAGACATATGCAATGACATATACCACACAACTTGCTGACGGAAGACATTCCTATATATTACAACTTTACATTTCCAACATTTTACTTCACAACTAACTTATTAAATTACAAAAGGAGAGATGTCTCAGTTTACATTTTTAATAACACAATCACTTGTAACAACATCACATAATATACTTGATATGATATCACATATCCTGATGTTCTCTACAACAGCAAGTTTCTTCACAATCCAACTCCAATGTTCCTAGAAGCTATCCACATCACAAGTTCTCAGCTCTCATCTCATAGTTACTATAATTCCTCATATCCGAATCTCTATACTATCATAGTCTACTCAATAATTCAATAACTGCTGTCTCATGGTTAATAGTCTTAACATGATTCTCACTGCTGTCATCTGATAAAGGTCTATATTGTAAGACATTTTATCTACATCAAACAAATTCTAAGTATAATCCAGCCACACTACTTCTCTTCATAGTTCTTCCACTTGATAGTAACTTCTGCCCTGTTGGAAAACATGCTCTCAATATTCTCTCACTACCATTGCTCTTTCAGATCTCTTCTGGTCAGCTCAAATCACTTGTATCATCATTCATCTAATCCCCCAAACCTACTCACCCATATAACAGTAAGTACCTCAGTCGAACCTCAAAATTCACACTTTTTCCATGTCATTTTTTAGCACAAACTCGCCCAATTTCTTTGTCTCCTTTAAGTAAGACCACTCCAAAATACTATCCTTCTTTTCATGTAAGGTAATTTTCTTTATTGTCATCTCCCCTTCTTCCCATGTGAGATAACTCTCTTATTTCTCTACTCACTAACACCTGTAAGGTATATTTGATATTTACTCTTACCTCCTTTCTTAGTGGCTTCATTAGCAGAGCCATCTGCATGTTCCTGTAACTAGACTTCTTTGGGATATTGCTTATGACTCCTATTGCTTATGAATTGGGATAAAGCTGTTTCTCTGTTCTAACTAGTGAGAATATTCATGGTACTCTCTAGTATTGTATTTGAACAATCTGTCTATGGTTTCAGTGTAAGAGCTTTGTGCAAGTCCTTATCAAGTTCTAGTACATGTAGTTCTCTAATGCCAAATGGTTGGATCTCTGTCTGGCACTAGATAACAAAGATTGTCAGACATAGTCTAGAATTTCTGCCCTAACTACAATCTTTAACTCAAAAAATGTTAGATGGATTGGAGAGGGCAGAGCTAATATCTGCTGTCTTCCCTAAATTTGTTGATTTGTCTTTTCACTTGTTGACATTGATTTGTACAAAATTGATCACACAAGCCTCACAACTTTCACCTTCATTATCTGGAAACTCAAACATTCATTTATTCTTCTTCTATCCTTCCTCCATTGCCGTTGGTGTTGAGGGGAGATATAATCTGTGATTCTTTGCACTTCTGTTGGCCTGTTCTGGTGTTATACTTCCTAGTGACTCTAGTATTCCCTTTATCGTCGAGGGGAGATACAATCTGTGATTCTTTGCACTTCTGTTGGCCTGTTCTGGTGTTATCCTTCCTAGTGATTCTAGTATTCCCTTTATCCATCTCTTTCTTGGTCTTCCTCTTACTCTGGCATTTCCATAGCATTTGTTTATGGCTCTTTGAGTCATTGTTAGTTCTTTTTGATTCATTGGTTAAACAAAAATTGAAGCAACCTATAATGTAAATATTGACATTTTAAAAATATTTTTAGGCCACAGTGAAAGTGAAGATGGAAGCAAATATACCATTTATACAAGATTATATAAAAAAACAACTTGATGATGGTGTGAGTACATTTATTTATCTGTTTGTAACAATATTGCTATGTTTATAAACCAAACAGGGATACAGAATTTTGCTCCATTTTAAACTCAGTATTGCTGGATTGAAGATGTAGCACACTTCTTTTGTATTTACAATTCTTACTGAGAAACTAATAGCTTGGGATTATCAACAAATGTGATATGATTCTCTTAATAATGGATTATAACATCTCAATTAACATCATATTTTACACTATAATCACATATCCACCTTGGGCCTGGAATCCATGTATCTAGATCTGCAAGGACTTCAAGTGATCTTCATCTTTGTTTGTTGCTGTTTTGTTAAGAAGTTAGTTGAAGTAATGTCTTCATCTTTGTTGTTGATGTTATGTCTTCATCTTTGTTGTTGATGTTATGTCTTCATCTTTGGTTGTTGCTGTTATGTTAAGAAGTTAGTTGAAGTAATGTCTTCATCTTTGTTGTTGATGTTATGTCTTCATCTTTGTTGTTGATGTTATGTCTTCATCTTTGGTTGTTGATGTTATGTTAAGAAGTTAGTTGAAGTGCTGTCTTCATCTTTGTTGTTGATGTTATGTTAAGAAGTTAGTTGAAGTAATGTCTTCATCTTTGGTTGTTGATGTTATGTTATGTTAAGAAGTTAGTTGAAGTACTGTCTTCATCTTTGGTCGTTGATGTTAAGTTAAGTATTTAGTTGAAGCGCTGTCTTCATCTTTGGTTGTTGATGTTATGTTAAGAAGTTAGTTGAAGCGCTGTCTTCATCTTTGGTCGTTGATGTTAAGTTAAGAAGTTAGTTGAAGCGCTGTCTTCATTTTTGGTTGTTGATATTATGTTAAGAAGTTAGTTGAAGTACTGTCTTCATCTTTGGTCATTGATGTTATGTTAAGAAGTTAGTTGAAGCGCTGTCTTCATTTTTGGTTGTTGATATTATGTTAAGAAGTTAGTTGAAGTAATGTCTTCATCTTTGGTTGTTGATGTTATGTTAAGAAGTTGGTTGAAGTATTGTCTTCATCTTTGTTGTTGATGTTATGTTAAGAAGTTGGTTGAAGTACTGTCTTCATCTTTGTTGTTGATGTTATGTTAAGAAGTTAGTTGAAGTACTATCTTCATCTTTTGTTGTTGATGTTATGTTAAGAAGTTAGTTGAAGTACTATCTTCATCTTTTGTTGTTGATGTTATGTTAAGAAGTTAGTTGAAGTACTATCTTCATCTTTGTTGTTGATGTTATGTTAAGAAGTTGGTTGAAGTACTATCTTCATCTTTTGTTGTTGATGTTATGTTAAGAAGTTAGTTGAAGTACTGTCTTCATCTTTTGTTGTTGATGTTATGTTAAGAAGTTAGTTGAAGTACTATCTTCATCTTTTGTTGTTGATGTTATGTTAAGAAGTTGGTTGAAGTACTATCTTCATCTTTTGTTGTTGATGTTATGTTAAGAAGTTGGTTGAAGTATTGTCTTCATCTTATCTCTATTTATTCTCAGTCCCAGCTGTTGTGATCTCTCATCAAGTATGCGCTCATTTTATCTTGTATCTGTTGATGATTATGTGATAGGAGAGCTATGTCATCAGCAAAATCTACGCCAAGGTGCTGGGTCAGTGACCACTAGATTCCATTTCTGTTGTTCTGAGTTATTTTCATAATACAATCCATGGCCAGCAGAAAGAGAAATAGATAGAAAGTATCCCAGCCTTACTCCTGTTCTTATTTCATATGCTTCTGTAAGCTGTTCTTCATGCACAACAATACATTCCGTTCGTTCAAACATTTTAAAAAATCAGGTTAATAAACTTCATGTGGATTCCATAATAACTCAGCAACTTCCAAGGCATTCCTCTGTCTAAACTATCAAATGTATTTTCATAATCTGAATCTGATATAAAGTGGGTACTGTAGTTCTAAGCTTTGTTCAACTATTATATGTAAGGTAGTTATTTGATCAGCACATGATCTGTTTTTTCTAAAACCTGCTTGTTCATCTCTCAAATGTTTCTCTTTAGCCTCTTTTAGTCTCTCCAGAATGATTCTGCTTAGTATTTTTCTTGGCACTTTTAACAGCATAATTCCCCAATAATTTGTGCACTCCTGCAAACTTCCTTTCTTTGGTTGTTTGATCATATAACCTTCTTTCCAGTCTTTAGGTATTTCTTCAACTTCCCATTTTTTATCTAGTAGATTATGTAACAATTTGGTGGAGGTGTTAATATCTACTTTGATGGCTTCTGAAGGAGTTTCATCTGGTACTGTGTCTTTACCATTTTTTTACGGCTTCCTTGCGGCTTTCTACAGTAAACGGGTAACTCTTCTTCTGCTGGTTGTATATCTGGAGAGTTTATTTTGACCAGGTCTGTTTAAGAGTTCTTCATATTGAACTTTCCATCTCTTCATTTGTTCCCTTATTTTACTAGACAGATTTTCTTTATTTTCTTTAATAAAGGCATTGATTAATTTATATGTTCTGCTTAATTTTGTGCTGTTGAACAGTTCTTTTATATTTCCATTGTTTGCCAGCTCCCTATGTATTTCATTTATATATTTTCTCTTATCTCTTTTAATGAATCTTCTCACTTCTTTATATACTTTTGTGATTGTTTTTTTCCAACTTCACAGGTACTCTTGCTAGTAAGTCAATGTAAGTTTGCCCAGGCAGTGGCCATTTTTTGCCTACTCTTTTGATTTACAACTGCCAAGGGTTCTTTAACATGCACATAGGACATCAGGAGATGTCACCAGCCATGAGATGACTAACGATTTCTTTAAATGTATTTATATTGTATGCAGTAGAAAAAGAATTTGTTCTTGAAAAGTTTCCATTGGTTGTTGCTACTTCCACTTCTTGCTGTCATTGTTTAACAGTTTATAGCCTGTATCAGCACTTATGTTTAGTACAGCTCATGGCTGTTCTCTTGTCTTTTCATTTTGTAAGTATGAAGTCAATCTGGCTTCTACACTCTAGGTTGTTCCACTTGTGACTTCCTGTGTTTAAATAAAAAATCATGTTTACATGTAGTGTACAAATCATATTGGTTGTACAGTTCTAACAGTTTCCTGCCATTTCTATTTATTTTGCTACAGGGATCTCCAAAAGCTCCTAGTTATTCTTCAACCTCTGTTCTATTGCTTTCAGGTCTTTTATTGAAGTTCACCTTGACAATTAAATTATCTTGATTGTTCACTTCTTTTGTTAGTGTCACTGAGATCACTGTCTATTCTTTATATCCTTCCTTGTTATCAGTTTCATTGCAAGGGTGATATATTTAAATGTGTGTTCTATATCCCTTTTTCTAAAAAAAAATGTGCACTTTTATTATTTGTTTTGATTGCTAGACTACTTCTTCTATTTAACTTGCCATGTCAGGATGTATAATTACCTCTACTAATCTTTCTATCTCTTTAATTCCTTAATGTTTAAAGGTACATTTTTGCTGTAACTGTTTACACTTTTCACTTTTTAGTTTGATATATCCTGTGAATGTTTGCACTTTTCACTTATTAGTCTGATATCTGCTGTTAATGTTTGCACAACTCATTAGTCTGATATCTGCTGTTACTGTTTGCACAACTCATTAGTCTGATATCTGCTGTTACTGTTTGCACAACTCATTAGTCTGATATCTGCTGTTACTGTTTGCACAACTCATTAGTCTGATATCTGCTGTTACTGTTTGCACAGCTCATTAGTCTGATATCTACTGTTACTGTTTGCACAGCTCATTAGTCTGATATCTGCTGTTACTGTTTGCACAGCTCATTAGTCTGATATCTGCTGTTACTGTTTGCACAACTCATTAGTCTGATATCTGCTGTTACTGTTTGCACAGCTCATTAGTCTGATATCTGCTGTTACTGTTTGCACAGCTCATTAGTCTGATATCTGCTGTTACTGTTTGCACAACTCATTAGTCTGATATCTGCTGTTACTGTTTGCACAGCTCATTAGTCTGATATCTACTGTTACTGTTTGCACAGCTCATTAGTCTGATATCTGCTGTTACTGTTTGCACAGCTCATTAGTCTGATATCTACTGTTACTGTTTGCACAATTCATTAGTCTGATATCTACTGTTACTCTTTGCACAATTCATTAGTCTGTGATAGTCTCCTATTTTTGTAACTTTATTTCTTTCACAACCTTCACTTCCTCTCCTCAGATATCACATGTTAATTGCCAAGAATTTTAAGGGCAGCTCTGCCTTTTGATCCATTGACATTGCCTGTTCCTTTACCATTGATGTCTATCTGATTTAGCTAGCTGTAGATGCTTATGTCCTGACCAACGGCTTCCAGGTTCACCCAGCCTTAAATGGGTACCAGATTTTTTTCTGGGAAAGCAAAGTGGCATGGGCATAACAGCAACCACATTACCTCCAAAATCATGTGCTAAAGGTTTGTAAAATTATGGTCACTAACACAATATTCCCTACACATCAACTAGGCATGATGGGGCTCTTTACATTTTTTACTTTAATGCTTACGTGCTCCCATAACTCTATTTTATTTTGCTTGTCATGTGTTCAAAATGTACAAAATAATATTTCCAGGGTCAGACAGTAAAGATGGAAGCAAACAGAGAGGAAGAAAGTGATGTGTCCACTGTTATTAAGATGGAACAGACTAATTCTCCATCTCTTTCTTGTCCTGACAATGACAGTTTTCTATGTAAGTTTTATCTGACAACTTGAGTATGTCTGTTTTTACTTGGTCAGTTAATGTTGACAATTATTTCACACTTTGTATCTCATTTCACATTGTCATCTTTGTCATCCTGTATGTTAAAACCACTGCATTGATAATCCATTACTTTGTTCAGATTGTGAGAAATGTCAGCAGAAATTTGAAGGAAGTTGCCCTGATCATGGACCTTTTGTCTATATTGATAATGCTGAGGTAAAGTACACAATTACAGCTAACAACACTTGAAGTCATCTATTAATATTAAGATATTGATGTTACTATTTGTACACACAACTGGGTGAGTCACTCATTTAGATTGTCACATACAAATGTTATAGTTTTATTCCCACAATTCAAAACTTCAAAATAAACAAAGACAATATTTTAGACTATAAGAGTTACATCCCACTTCAACATTTAAATTGATGATTTATTTTTATATTTTAATCTCTGCTTCTTCTCAGGCAGGTCAAGGTGATGGCTGCAGTCAAGATACTAATCTCCAGGTGGTAAATAACAGTAATCCTAGACAAATGATAGGAAAAGAGAAGGAATTTCAGTGTCAAGTTTATTTGACTCATTGTGATGATTATCAAGATACAGAACTGAGAACATGCAAGAGAAAACATACAGGAGAGAAGCCTTACAAATGTGATGTGTGTGGTGTAAGTTTTAATCGTAGTTACCATCTGATAACACACAAGAGAAAACATACAGGAGAGAAGCCTTACAAATGTGATGTGTGTGATGTAAGTTTTACTCAAAGTGGTAATCTGATAACACACAAGAGAAAACACACAGGAGAGATGCCTTACAAATGTGATGTGTGTGGTTTAAGTTTTACTCATAGTTGCAATCTAATGGCACATGAAAGAAAACATACAGGAGAGAAGCCTTACAAATGTGATGTGTGTGGTGTACGTTTTACTGAAAGAGGTTGTCTAACAAAGCACAAGAGAAAACATACAGGAGAGAAGCCTTACAAATGTGATGTGTGTGGTATCTGTTTTAATGAAAGTGGCCATCTAACAGTACACAAGAGAAAACATACTGGAGAAAAGCCTTACAGGTGTGATGTGTGTGGTGTAGGTTTTACTGAAAGTGGCCATCTAACAGTCCACAAGAGAAAACATACTGGAGAAAAGCCTTACAAATGTGATGTATGTGGTGTAAGATTTACCCATAATGGCAGTCTAACAGTGCACAGGAGAAAACATACAGGAGAGAAACCTTACAAATGTGATGTTTGTGGTGTAAGTTTTACTCATAGTAGCAGTTTAACAAAGCACAAGAGAAAACATACAGGAGAGAAGCCTTTCAAATGTGGTGTGTGTGGTGTCAGTTTTACTGAAAGTGGCCATCTAATAGTACACAAGAGAAAACATACTGGTGAAAAGCCTTACAAATGTGATGTATGTGGTGTAAGTTTTACTGAAAGTGGCCATCTAACAGTACACAAGAGAAAACATACAGGAGAAAAGCCTTACAAATGTGATGTATGTGGTGTAAGATTTACCCATAGTGGCAGTCTAACAGTGCATAGGAGAAAACATACAGGAGTGAAGCCTTACAAATGTGATGCGTGTGGTGTAAGTTTTTCTGATAGTGGTGGTCTAACAGTGCACAGGAGAAAACACAAGAGTGAAGCCTTACAAATGTGATGTGTGTGGTGTAAGTTTTACTGAAAGTAGCCATCTAATAGTCCACAAGAGAAAACATACATATATTGGGAGCAAACAGCAATAATAAAATATAACAAAGAGAACTCTACACCCAGTGATATAAAAAGAGAAGTAAGACAATAATGCAAGACAGGCTTGCTTAATCAAATACATTGAACAAATCTTTAAAAACTTCACAGAGTTGTTAGGCCTAAACATTAATGGAAAGATAATCAATAACCTATGATATGCTTATTATTATTGTATTATAGCAGAAAATACTAAAGATCTACAACAATTGTAATAGGGATAGAGAAAGAGAAATAACAGAGAGGAAGATAGAGATTGAGAGATAAGGAAGGGATGAAGGTCATGTGAAGAAATAGGGAGAGAAGGGAAAGAATTAAGTCAGTTAGGGCGAGTGAGAGAGGAATGACAGAAAAACGTGGAAAGCGTAAGCATGAGAGCAACTCAGGGAGTTGAGTGCCGCACGTGAATTGTGAATGTCAGATGAGAAAGGAGACATGAGGACAGTTAGGTGTGAAAATAGATCAGTTTCGAACTAGTGGTGGACCAGAGGAGTCTTGCCGAAGGGTGTTAGCCGGCCATGGCTAACAACCCTTAAAATTGTTGTAAATAGTTTTGTGTAGTTAGTGAGTGTTAGTCAGTTGTATGCGAGAGCTTGAGACTGAAGGATGTTCAGTCGAGCAGAAGGACAGTGCATAATAGAAGAGTTAGGGGCTAGTTAGTGTTGAAGGGCCTGTGAGAATGGTCAATGCTAGACAGAAATGCAGTAATAGTTAGGTACTGATTCCCGTTAGCGAACTGGAACGCAGTGGTCCTAAATGCCGTGTGATTCGGCGTGAATCTGATAGCAGGCAAAGAAGTATGCATTCGTACAAGGGTGAGTAGGGAACTCAACCACTATTTTTATGTGTGCTTGAACTGGTCACAAGAAGTTGTTGGAAGGTAGACCTTACCCAGGCCTCCATGTAAACATAAGCCACAGCAAGTGAACCGCGTCCGCGGCGAGGGCGACAACAATGATTATCAGTCGTGTCAATTATATCACATTTAGATATCACATAATAATTCTGTTACATGAAGCTGTTACACATTTACTTAATGAAATTAACAAATATGGATAGATATAAATATAACAAAGACTAAAACTATGATCATAAACACATATATTTGACAAAACCTACAAGTATATATAAAAGTTGAAGGAATAGTACTGGAGACAGTTCAGAGCTACAACTACCTGGGACAAGCTATAACCAGTGATGGAAAATGTACATCTGAAATAAACAAAAGAAAAGAAATAACAAAAAAGCAATATTAATGCCATGAAAAGTTTACTATCATCAGGGAAAATAATAAGGGTTAAAACTAAGAGTAGCAAAATGTTATGTCTTCTCAACATTCCTGTTCTTTGGTTATGGAAGGCCCTGGTATCACTGCAAATGAATTATAATCCATTATGGCTCAACTGACCATGCCAGCATAATCATTCAAATTAATATCTCATCTCCCAAACAAAGAAAGGTAACTGTAGTCCCCATCATTGCAGTCTCAGCACACACCAAAAGACATAAGGCAAAACCACACAGAAAGTGAACACAGCTGTTCCCTGTCATACGATAGCATCATTCATCATAAACAATTGGAGTATCGAAACATGATCAAAGCGGATGAAACACACAGCTCACAGTGTGCACAGAGCACCAAAATTAGTAGCTCCTGCAACAAGCTGGACTATGAGGAAACTGCAACAAGGAACACTTTCATACATAGCCTTCAATGGTTCCTGCCACCTATCCATCATATTGACTGGAAGTTCACGTCCTCCTGAAAATGATGTTAGTCATATTTTTTTTTTATGTATAGCGATTGATGAGAGAGGCAACCCGGCTCCCTCAATGAGATAAAGCTGCTTGCACAGAACAGATACAAATGGTGAGATTTGATAAAATATCTTTAAAAGAATTGAAAACTGCTAGAACAAAATTTCAGAAAAGAGAGGGAGTATCTTGGTCTACGCCCTATGGGCTGGCTACTGCTCGATAGATCAATATATAGATAGACAGCACACACAACAATGGCTGCGCCCATAGATTCCTGATTACTCTAGTGAATGCAGCCTACAACGAATGAATCAAACGGTGCAAATTCACGAAAGAGATAAAACTTTGATTGACTTGATGGATCAGTCCACATTAAAGAGTTGTAACATGAAAATAACTTGCGTCAAACAATTCCAACAACGGTCATTGAACAGCACTCAGTCAATGTGACGTAAAACACACAACAACTCTAGACGGTGGAAGGTCGCATTCACAACACTTGATTTGTCAAATGGAATATTGATGTGCTTACGACTCTGCTTCATCGGCGCAGATGGGTTAAGTAGAACATCATTTTGACATTAACGCAGAAAATTGCAACGGAGAGCCGAAATTAATCAGGTCCAAAATGCAATTTCTGCAGCGATCGAGAGAACATGCACTAGTTCCGCCATCTTGGAAACGGAAGTCCAACATTTAAATGTGAACATTGCTGTATGTTGCAGAAACATGGAGTCAGTCCACATCAACCAACACTATCAAAGCAAGAGACAGAGCGGAAGACAGTTGGCGCTCCGTGGCAGCCAACCTTCAATGCTGAGATGTCACTCAATGATGATGATGATTGTGTGTGAAAAATTATTCTGTCTTATAATCATCATTATCATCAAGTAGCAAGCCTGCAGGCATAGGTGATCATGTCTCTCCACAACTTTCGATCACGACAGTGATTGAAATTCATTTCAGTCTTATAATATTTTTAATTATTTCCTCTAAAATTATTGCAACATCTAACATGTCAGCCAATAAGTTGTGAAGCAAGTAACATTAGAATGTGTTTTGTTTGATTATTTGTTGCTTTTTCAATTTTTGTGTCAATGTTTCTTCATGTCTGTTTTTGTGCTCACTTTGTTTTTGTATGTCTACTTTTTATATAATAAAGAAATACATCACCATACAATTTTACTTTTCTATATGCAACATGTTTCAGTATTGTTGTTTTCATCTCTATGTTTCTACTTCTCTATCTGAACCCATGTTTCTACTTCTCTATCTGAACCCATGTTTCTACTTCTCTATCTGAACCCATGTTTCTACTTCTCTATCTGAACCCATGTTTCTACATTTCTATTTGTTTTGTTGTTGAAGACTCAACAGTGCAACAAATGAGGAAGTTGATGAAGGTTTGTTATTGCTGGTGTGCTCACACTCACGGAGACACCGACGGTACTAATGGGCTCTGAAGAGGTGACCAGTGAAAGGTTGATTGCAGCCTGTGTTTTAGGAACCACATCGACCATGTGATAACAAAACCCCGCTAAGGATTAGCCACCTTGAAAATCATGGCAACATTGAGCAGAGGCTACTTACCCTTCTGTTCCAGGGACCAGTCGAGTATACCCTAACAATTCATACTGCCAGTATGACTCAAATTGACAAGCTGGAGAAAATACAGAATGACGCTATGCGCATTATCTTGGGTGTACGATGGGCACTCCCTGTGTAGCAATGAGGTATCTTCTTGACCTTCCAACAATAAATGACTGGATCAAGATCTGGAGGGCATGAGCATACCTGAAGATAAGTGCAGATAAAGATAATCACGAACTCAACACGGGAAAGGTGTCAGGCTACAAAGAAGCAATCATGGGTGGGCCGAGCAGAAGATATGAAACAGGTCTGTGGTCTCACCAGTATCAACGTTCTTGTGTATTGTCACACTCGAGAGGAAATGTAGGGAGCAGAACTCAGTCGTGGACAATGCTGAGATCAACGCTCTTATCTGAGACAACACCGATGAGAAAGATACAGTTATCTATACAGACGGATCTGTAATATGACACCAAAGGAGGGCATGGGGATTTACAACACGCTCAGCAGGCAGTATAGTCATGGAAGACATTAGTGCATACGTTATGACCACGAGTAGCATGACGATGGAGGTGATAGCAATGACCAAGACATTCATCTGGTTAGAGTCACAAGACTACACCCACGCCTGCCTACTGAGCGATTCGATGAGCATGTAAAGAAAAGTGCATGCGGGCTATATATGCAGGCAGTGGGTAGAATCATTGCAGAAGTAAAAAATACATAAGGTCACCTTTGTCTATGTCCCTGGACATGCGGGAGTATGGAGAAACGAATGAGCCTTAAGGTTGGCAAGCTATGCTGTAGTTGAAAACGGTCAACCAATGGATCTGGCTGATGCCATCAAAGCCCTCCAAGATGTGGGAAGGGCACAGGACTTTGACAACCATGAGTCCACGTCACTCCTTCGGATGAAAGAGATGGGATTTAAGATGGGCACAGCCAGAAACGAGGGCGAAGACATAAACCAGCTCATGACTGGAGTCGTCAGTCGCTGGACACTGTGGGACTTACTGAGGAGGGGCATTTGAGTACCTGTGTACATATTCAGAGTTCAATGATGATGACTCGCAAATAACTAAATGAGGGAACATCTGAGAGGACCCATTGAGATATGAAAAATAACTCCAATGATTACGCATTACACCAACACAAGGAATGGCCTGAATGTGTCAGTAAAGTAGAACGATGATAATTGACTTGTGTCGATTCCACCTTAAGAATATTGTAAAGTGTTGACTTCTACACTTATGTCTTGATTGTTCTTGTATCTTTGGAGGATATTAGTCCGCCAATCTCTGGTTGTGAGCTGTTAATTTACATCTCTAATCAGGAGTTCAGGCTATGACCCCTCTTATACCTGTAGCTGTTCTACATTGAGTCGTCTTTTCTGTATCGCCCCCGGTTAGTCACCTCTGGTCAGTCTGCTATACTTGCACGTGACATGACATCAACACACGACAATGAGTGACATGAACACAACTCTTGTGTAAAAGCATGCGAAAATAGGTAGCTGGTCAAATCCATAGTCCTATCGGCTGCAAGCAGTCATTCTCTACTCCAGTCATCGCTATCCAATTTAGTTTTATTGGGACTACCTAAGCCCCTTCACGTGCCTGTGTGGACAAAAGAATATTGATCTATTCATTGCTCTCACTAGTGATTATCTTTGCTTATTTAAATCGAATCATTCTTCTCCAGCTAACTATCATCTTCTCAAGATTGTCTCACATTTTTCCATAATTTTGGTGTATAACTTTTCTACATTGCTGAGAAGCAATATACTTCTATTTTGATTTTAATCTCTCTTGCTACCTTTCCTTTTCCATAATGATATGATGATTGTCTGTGTCCAGCCTTTTGGGGCTTTTTGTTGGTGCCATGATGCATTGAATATTCGGTACAGCCATGCAACACCTGTTCCCTGTTGCTGTTGTTTTATATATACTGCTATGCTATCTTTCCCCGATGCTTTATTTCGTGGTGCATATTTGATTACTTCTTCGACTTCATCTTTCATGATGTTGGGTCTGTTGTTATGCATTCTTGCGTGTTGTGTTATTGTTAGTTGGTGACGTGTCTATTAAGTCTTCAAAATATTCTCCATCACTGTAACAACAACCACAATATGGTGGTTATTTAGTACTGCCTGCTCGTCTTTATCATTTATGAGCTCAGTAGGGTCGTGGTTCTATTTTTTTGTTTGTTTTGCCCTTGGTGCTTTTACTGCTTTGTAGAAATCTCTTGAGGATGTCTTGAAGTCCCTGCTCATCTTTTTTTTTTTTCCCGAATTCTGTCCATTTGTTTTGTTTAGCTTCTTTGATCAAAATTCTAACTTTTTTTTTCCCCCAAACTAAGGCATATTTTTCATATAATTTTTGGTTCTCTTTCTCTCTCCAATTTTAAAATAGTCTCCTTTTCTTTAATTGCTTCTCTGATTGCATCATTCCACCATGGGTTATATTTTTTCGATTCTTATGTCCTTTAGTTTTGTTCCACATACTGGTGTTGCGGTGTTGGTTATTGTTTTCTTAAACTTCTTCCACTCTTTTTCTACTGTTCTTCCTATGTTAAGGTGTTTCTTGAATTCCTCTGTTTGTCTGCTACGTTTTCCCTACGGGATTCTTGATCTTTTAATTGTTATATTGTTATTGACCTTTCTTTTTGATTATTTTGTATGTTGGCGTATCTTATCTTTGATTTTGGCTGTCCTTAGATCAACCATAATCATTGTATGGTCCAGTACTACAATTACAAAAATTAGTACAATTCTATCATGTGCCCATGTTACTACTCCTCTATTTGTGCCCATGTTTCTACTCCTCTATTTGTGCCCATGTTTCTACTCCTCTATTTGTGCCCATGTTACTACTCCTCTATTTGTGCCCATGTTTCTACTCCTCTATTTGTGCCCATGTTTCTACTCCTCTATTTGTGTCCATGTTTCTACTTCTCTATTTGTGTCAATGTTTCTACTCCTCTATTTGTGTCCATATTTCTACTCCTCTATTTGTGTCCATGTTTCTACTTCTCTATTTGTGTCCATGTTTCTACTCCTCTATTTGTGTCCATGTTTCTACTCCTCTATTTGTGTCCATGTTTCTACTCCTCTATTTGTGCCCATGTTTCTACTCCTCTATGTGTGCCCATGTTTCTACTCCTCTATTTGTGACCATGTTTCTACTCCTCTATGTGTGCCCATGTTTCTACTCCTCTATTTGTGCCCATGTTTCTACTCCTCTGTTGGTGCCGATGTTTCTACTTCTCTATTTGTGCCCATGTTTCTACTCCTCTATTTGTGCCCATGTTTCTACTCCTCTATTTGTGCCGATGTTTCTACTCCTCTATTTGTGCCGATGTTTCTACTCCTCTATTTGTGCCCATGCTTCTACTCCTCTGTTGGTGCCGATGTTTCTACTCCTCTATTTGTGTCCATGTTTCTACTCCTCTATTTGTGCCGATGTTTCTACTCCTCTATTTGTGCCCATGTTTCTACTCCTCTATGTGTGCCCATGTTTCTACTCCTCTATTTGTGCCCATGTTTCTACTCCTCTATTTGTGCCCATGCTTCTACTCCTCTGTTGGTGCCGATGTTTCTACTCCTCTATTTGTGCCCATGTTTCTACTCCTCTATTTGTGCCCATGTTTCTACTTCTCTATTTGTGTCAATGTTTCTACTCCTCTATTTGTGCCGATGTTTCTACTCCTCTATTTGTGCCCATGCTTCTACTCCTCTGTTGGTGCCGATGTTTCTACTCCTCTGTTGGTGCCGATGTTTCTACTCCTCTATTTGTGCCCATGTTTCTACTCCTCTGTTTGTGCCGATGTTTCTACTTCTCTATTTGTGCCGATGTTTCTACTTCTCTATTTGTGCCCATGTTTCTACTCCTCTATGTGTGCCCATGTTTCTACTCCTCTATTTGTGCCCATGTTTCTACTCCTCTATTTGTGCCCATGCTTCTACTCCTCTGTTGGTGCCGATGTTTCTACTCCTCTATTTGTGCCCAAGTTTCTACAATTCTATTCTGTGCCCATGTTTCTACAATTCTATTCTGTACCCATGTTTCTTCTCCTCTGTTGGTGCCGATGTTTCTACTCCTCTATTTGTGCCCATGTTTCTACAATTCTATTCTGTGCCCAAGTTTCTACAATACTATTCTGTGCCCATGTTTCTACAATTCTATTCTGTGCCCATGTTTCTACTCCTCTGTTTGTGCCTATGTTTCTTCTCCTCTATTCTGTGCCCATGTTTCTACTCCTCTATTCTGTGCCCATGTTTCTACTCCTCTATTCTGTGCCCATGTTTCAACTCCTCTATTTGTGCCCATGTTTCTACAATTCTATTCTGTGCCCATGTTTCTACAATTCTATTCTGTGCCCATGTTTCTACTCCTCTGTTTGTGCCTATGTTTCTTCTCCTCTATTCTGTGCCCATGTTTCTACAATTCTATTCTGTGCCCATGTTTCTACTCCTCTATTTGTGCCCATGTTTCTACTCCTCTATTCTGTGCCCATGTTTCTACAATTCTATTCTGTGCCCATGTTTCTACTCCTCTGTTTGTGCCTATGTTTCTTCTCCTCTGTTGGTGCCGATGTTTCTACTCTTCTTTGTGTGCCCATGTTTCTACTCCTCTATTCTGTGCCCATGTTTCAACTCCCCTATTCTGTGCCCATGTTTCTACAATTCTATTCTGTGCCCATGTTTCAACTCCTCTATCTGTGCCCATGTTTCTACTCCTCTATTTGTGCCAATGTTTCAACTCCTCTATTTGTGCCAATGTTTCAACTCCTCTATTTGTGCCAATGTTTCAACTCCTCTATTTGTGCCAATGTTTCAACTCCTCTATTTGTGCCAATGTTTCAACTCCTCTATCTGTGCCCATGTTTCTACTCCTCTATTTGTGCCAATGTTTCAACTCCTCTATTTGTGCCAATGTTTCAACTCCTCTATTTGTGCCAATGTTTCAACTCCTCTATTTGTGCCAATGTTTCAACTCCTCTATCTGTGCCCATGTTTCTACTCCTCTATTTGTGCCCATGTTTGTACAATTCTACTCTGTGCCCATGTGTCTACCTTTCAATTATTACCCATTCATCATTCACCCTAAAATTAAATTAATTGGGCGAAGTTGTGATGTGTTGTCACTAGAAACGATATTTGCGACTTTTGTACCAACACATTCCACATTTTTGAGTACCGGGTTGCCTCCCCTCTCCCTAATCGCTTACAGTTTTGTTAGTCTGCTTTTAGGAGTACTTCTTGGAGGTGGAGTATTGTCTAGATCAGCATTGTTGTTTACCGTTCTTGACACACATGGGTCGCTGATACCTCTCATCTTAGCTGCTGCTGGAAGTCATCACCTGTACATAGTTATAGTTATTTGAAGACCCCGATATCACTGCAAACAAATTAAAATCCATAATTGCTCAACCGTCCGTGCCAGTGGAATGATCAGAATTATCATTTCATCGAATATGCAAACAAAAATAGAAGTTGCAGTCCCCATCGTAGCAAAACATAACACACGTCAAAAGACATAAGGCATAGTATCATCTATAGTGAACGCAACTGAACTGTTCTTCGTCATACGATATCATTCATATCAAGCCAAATGAATATATAAACACCATTCAACGAAACACACAGCTCACGATGTGCATAGAGGACTAATCTCAGAAGCTCCTGCTGCAAGCCGGAAACCTGTACATATATTGCAACAAGTATAGCAAAATTGTGTCCTGTCTTAAATAATCACATGAAATGTGAATATTGACGATCTGATAGAGTAAGTATAGCAGAATTGTGTCCTCTCTTAATTACTCAAATGAAATGTGAATATTGACAATCTGTATGGTTTATGTTATAGTCCATCCGTGAAGTTGTGGAACCAGTTTGACCACGAATATGTTAGAAAGTATGTTCCAGAATGTTATGATAATTTGACACAGTCTTATATGCTAATAAAACATTCCCTTTTCACAATTTGTACATTTGTAGGACAACATGTTGTTGATATGTTGTATAATAAATATATAATATAATATATATATATATATAAATATATATATATAATATATATAATATAATAAATATGTATAATAATATAATGTACTATCAACCCTTACGTATGCGTGTGAAAGCTGGAAAACAACAAGAGATATAGAAACAAAGTTGAACGCATTCGAAAATAAATGTCTAAGGAAAATACTTGGTATAGAATGGAACGAATTCAAAACAAACGAGGAAATTAGAGAAATCGCCAATCAACCACTAATATCTTCAGTAATAAAGAAAAGACGATGGTCATACGTTGGACACTCATATGGGAAACAACAGGTAAAAGAAAAAAGAGGAAGACCCAGGGAGACACTGAGAAGAACATTGATGAGAGAGGCAAGAGCAGCAGGAATCGGCTCCCTCAATGAGATAGAACTGCTTGCACAGAACAGAGACAGATGGCGAGATTTGATAAAATATCTTTAAAAGAAAACTGCTAGAACAAAAATTCATATAGGAGAAGGTGTATCTTGGTCTACGCCCTATGGGCCGGTTACGGCTCGAAAGGTCAATAGATAGATAATAAATATAGGAAATCGTGTTGTTGAGGGATCAACACAATTGACAGTGATTGCACAATGTGGCATGTCAAGTTCCATTGGTGTATCTTTATTGATGTCAACGTAATAGATTTCATGTTCAGAGCCATCACTGAAGCTTCCACGCTACCTCAGATATGAGTATGCGCCTCTGGAATTATCACTTGAAAATAACATCGACTGTTCGACGTCACTCATTCAGTGCTAACTGGTGCGACAGAGTGAAACCATGAACATGGCAAAACGATCCTATTTGATCTACGTCGCTGGGCACGTCACGAGTCGCTGGGCAGAAGAAGCTCAAAGACCCTGTGAACGTCCTACCTGGTGCCCGGATGAACCTCTTGCTACAAGAGTGGATGGTTATCAGCTACAGGATCCTCTTGCCGGGTCGAATATAGTCTCCCGGAATATCTCGGTGCAGAGGGGTTCATGAAGACCAGGTTTGACTCTATTATAAATTTGTTACTTTTTTTTCTGGAGAAACTGGTTAAAAAACAAAAAATTTAATCTTTAAAAGGAGTGAAAAGTTAGAAAAAAATGTAAATAAAAAAATTAATTTTAAAAATATTTTTAAAATAAAAAAAAATAAATGAATAATTTTTTTAATATAAAAAAAATAATATACAAAAATTAAAATATATTGTAAAAAATAATTTTAACAAATATTTTTAAAAGTAAAAAAAAAAAACAATATAAATAAAAAAAATTAATTTTAACAGGGAAAAGTCTAAACACCGAGACATCCTGTGATGTCCAGCGGTAGAAAACGCCGAGTTCCCTCTGAGGTGTAGGAGATCAAATAATGGGATTCTCAGAATAGTATTTCAAAGAGCCATGTCTAGCACGGATATACACTAAGATATGAACCATGGCCAGCACAGACACATTAAGATATGAATCATGGCCTGGCCAGACATACATTAAGATATGAGCCATGGACACCCACTAAGATATCAGCCATGGCTATCGCAGACACCCACTAAGATATGAGCTACGACGAGCACGGATATATACTAAGAATTGAGCCATCGCTCAATTCAAGAGAAGCAGAAGAGGAGGTACAAGAGCAGCGATCGCGAAAGGTATCCATATGCTTGGGTTTGTTGTAGTCGGCAGACTCTTCTTAACGTGGGAATCATCGACATACGAGACGCAGGCCCCGGTTAACTGTTCACAGGTTACGTTCAAACAGTTGTACGGAGATTTGAGAGTGCAGTCTGACCCGTAGAACGTTCCCTTGCATGTACAGTTCCCGGTTGACTGTTCACAGGTGTCGTTGAAGCAGTTGTCCGGACATTTGAGAGTGCAGTCTGACCCGTAGTACGTTTCCTTGCACGTACAGTATGCACTTTCCGGGTCACATATGATGTCACAGCCATCACAACACGTCTGTTTGCACTGTAGCCCAAAATTACCATCGGGACAAGTGTCATTATAGGTATAGCCAGAATGTTTACATTGTAGACATTTTCTGGATTTTTCTCACATAAAGGACAAACACTGAGCATTGTTACATGAGGCAGAACCATTTAGTTTTACTGTGAAACTGTCCGGATAAGTTAAGTCATTCACATAAATTCTAAACCAGGAGAACTGCAAAGGTTGATTGAGAGTTGCCTCAACTGATGTAGAATTTGTGTCCGGATTACATGTGGTGTCGTTGTTATCAAACAGGATAGTCGGTTCAGATTTTTGGGCGTATTTGTACACGAGATCCAAGTACTGACACTGGGGTGGAAATATTCGTGCTGACAACTGTCATTGTTTGGGCATGTCCCTGTAGTTTTGTCACAAACTGAGTATTTATAGCAGGTGACATTGTAACGTACGATTTGCCCCAAACCAACCGTCTGCACAAGTTAGGTCATTAGCTTCCAAGGCCGCGAACGAAGCTAGCAGAATAAAGACTTGATCTACAGCGATGGTTAACGAACTGTGTAAAAACATTTATTATCAAACCCGTGATTACATTTCTAAAAATCCTGATGTTCTCTAATAGAATGAGACAATCCGTTGGAGACAAGCAAAGTCGACATTGTTTGCATCATGGCTCGAACTCAAGCGTCCATCTTGGTGCCGTATTAGATTTCAAGAAATATATACAACTCTGTAACAATGTAAACATCGGTATCATTCAACATAATCGCTATCCACATGTACAGATTTACGCCTGCGCGCAACAAGTGCATGTATTTATAGCCTGTTTCAATCTTCGTCTTGATCATGTAGCCATTTCTTCGCTGCATGAATCACTCCTTCGTCATCTTCAAACATTGTTCCACGGAGGTCATCTCTATGTGGACCAATGATATAGAAATGAGAGGGTGCCAAATCAGGGCTGTAAAGTGGATGGGGGAGTACAGTCCAGCCCAATGTGGTGACTGCTTCCCGTGTTGCCAGAATTGTCTGAGGGCGTCTATTGTGGTGAAGGAGAAGCAGGTCTGCTGGAATCTTGTGCGGCCAAACTGCAAAAACGTCGATTTTTTTTTTTCAATGTCTTAATGTAAGATTGCGAATTGAATGTTCCTCCTTTTTGCATAACATCCACAAGAATCACACCTTCAATGTGTCAATGTAAGATTGCGAATTGATTGTCTCTCCTTTTTGCATGACATCCACAAGAATCACACTTTCAATGTTCCAAAAAACAGTGATAATGAATTTACCAGCTGAAAAAGATGTCTTGAATTTCTTTCTTCGTGGTGAGCGCTTTTATCCCACTCCATTGACTGTCTTTTTGTCCCAGCTTCAAGTGATGTGCCAGGGTTTTGTCATATGTAACAACTTTAGCCAAAAAAAGTATATAATATCCATCAATATTGAAATTATCCAACAGTTCAGAAAAAAAATTACTTTTCTTTGCAATCGTTGCTCATTTGTGAGATTTCTTGGAACCCATCTTGCACAAACCTTAGAGAATCCGATAGGTTTTATAATTACATTTACACAACCAATGCTGATTGACAACTTTAAGGCCAATTGTTGAGTCGTGAGACACCTACCCGGAAGAATAATGCCCCCATTGCGTTTCAACATCTCTGTATTGGTGGCTGTGGTAGGGCGTCCACAAGGCGGCCGAACAAGAATCTCTGTTTTCCCGCTTTCCGATTCTTTTATTCCCTGAACCCAACGACTTACTACAAAACTTCCAAACACATCACATAGGGGCTTGTGAATGTTCACAACAGTTTCCTTCTCTAAAATGAGAAACTGTATCACAATTCGCTGCTTATAAGGAAGGCAAGTTGCTAACATGCTCCATTTCAACGGTGTAGTACAATCGTATTATTTGGTCGATTTCAATGCAATGTGGTGCACACTATCGACACATGCCATATTTACAGTTTGCAAAATATTATGCTTCTATGTTTATAATTAGCTGAGAAAACCGATGTAGTGCATTACCATATGAACGCCTCTCGCATGTTGGCCATGTGATGTAGAGACAAGAAACGAATCTCAAAACAGGACCCCAAAAGGAAACCGGAGGGTACAAGTAAAAGAGGTCGACTTAGAGAAATATTAAAACTCTATTAAAAAAACATTAAAACCACAAGCAACAGTCATCATCCCGCCGACTGAGAATGTACAACTCGCCCAGAACAGAGCCGTGCGGTGAAACACAATGCAGGTCCTGTGCAAGGTCTGACAGCTGAAAGATCGTCAGACACAACAGAATTTCAGGAATATGTGCTGTCTTCGGCTCGATAGGGGGGATAGATAAATAGACAGATAGATAGAAAGATAGATAGATAGATATAATGTTTGGCTTATTATGGCTGTTGTCAAGCCATGATTGGCCATGTTTTATGAATGTCACCTGGTAGTCACTATCAGTGACGTCATTTCCTGCAAGCAAGAGGCAGACCAAAGGACGAGATTAGTGAGTATTTAATCTTGCTGGCTAATGAGTTTGAGACTTTAATCTTGCTGGCTAATGAGTTTGAGACTTTAATCTTGCTGGCTAATGAGTTTGAGACTTTAATCTTGCTGGCTAATGAGTTTGAGACTTTAATCTTGCTGGCTAATGAGTTTGAGACTTTAATCTTGCTGGCTAAATACTAAAATGTCATAGTCACTGTGTTCCAGGCAGGTCATAGGACTAGATTAGTGAGTATATAATCTTGGTGGCTAATGAGATTTTAATCTTGCTCACAAATGGAATTATAATTGAAACCTCTAAACAAATTCAACAAACAATGATAATCTGAAGTGGATAATCCGCAGCACACAATCTGACAATGATCATAATGATGATGATGACCGTCTATTTGTCATTTTCAACTGTTGTTTCTTTATGTATTTAATAGTGGAAATTATTCTTAACTTTTTCCCTGCTCTTCACTTCTGATCTTGTGATTACACCTTTCATTTTGTGCAGTGTTTTTTTTTTGTAATTGGTTTTACCATCCAGGTTTTTCGTTAGTAGCCTCTGCAAACCAATGAATGTTTCAATGTTGGATGGAATGAATGAAGATTGTGTTACCAAGTCCATATCACCTCTATTGCCTATTTTACCTCTGTTCCTAAGTCTATTTCTGCTGCTTGTGAATTATCATGTCACTAGACTTCCAAGGTATTTAAATTCTTCCACTTGATTTAATTATATACTCTCTATGGTTATGTTGATTTTCTGTTTTTCTTTTGCAATGCTCATTACTAGTATCATCAAAGTTCCCCTCCCCCCCCCCAAAAAAAAAAATAAATAAATATGTACATGTATAAATTAATGAAGGAATCAAGCAAAGATTCTAAACACAGACATTTATACACAAACTCTTCTAGCAAACACACATCATGTAAGGGACATAACTCATATCTTCAGATTATTCTGATGACAATAACAATACAACAAATATTTGAATAAGGCAATTAAAGAATAATTCAGTGCCAACTTATGTCTACTCATAAGACCTCTATATATGTCCAATGACTACTCTTATCTTGTTGTCTTCACTTAGAAGGATATGAGCAGGGTGTGGATACATAGTGTTGTGGCTTCAGCAGGCTGTGATATTTGGACCTTTCAGCCCTAAACATAAGACTTCTGCACAACATTTTTGGTACAAGGTTGCTTTTCCTCTTAGATCCCTAATTGTTTGTCCAGACAGGTTAGATTTGGGGCCTACCTCAAGTAGGTTGGTTAGGATCTAAACTAATTGTTGTTCCCTGAACCTGATACAAATGGTCAGCTATGAGTCCCTGGCCACTTTCTACTCAAGTGCTGTTGGGTATCATGGGTCTTAAAAATCAAGTTTAGAAGTATATAAATAACTGCAATAAATTCATGAGAGGAAAGCATAGAAACATATAAACTCTAGGCAAAGCTGAGGAGTTCAGTGAGATATTTTTTATAAACACCATGGTAGTTATACATTTTAACAAATAAAGACAATCCACTTATTTTGTGTGTCATACACCCACAACAAATTTACAGGCTCACATATTCCAGTATTATTATTATGATCTCTCATTAACTTTATTATGACACTATTCCAGTATTAGTATTATCATCTCTCATTAACTTTATTATGACACTATTCCAGTATTGATATTATCATCTCTCATTAACTTTATTATGACACTATTCCAGTATTAGTAGTATCATCTCTCATTAACTTTATTATGACACTATTCCAGTATTAGTATTATCATCTCTCATTAACTTTATTATGACACTATTTCATTATTAGTATTATCATCTCTCATTAACTTTATTATGACACTATTCTAGTATTAGTATTATCATCTCTCATTAACTTTATTATGACACTATTTCAATTTACTGAATATAAATATATATATGTAATATTTAATTATGAATAAAATATTAAATTTATTATTATATTAAATTATTATTTAAATATTAAACACCCATCATTTCTCTTTGACAGTCAAAAATATGGATACAAAGAGTTACATTCCAGTCTGGAATATAAAACAAGAGCCAGATAATGAAGTGAGTTGGATCTATCCATTTATTGTCCTTTCAAGCCAAAGATGTCACATAAGACAGCACATTAAAAACTCTCCCATGTTTGATGATTTTTTGTTTTTATTTCTCAGATTTTACACTGGGTCTGTAGTTCGTTTCACCACATGTTGTTGTTCTGGTTGTGCTTCTCTGTCTTGGTGAGGGAAATAATATTGCCTCTCAGTTAATGTTCTTCTTTATATTTCTCTATATTCTATGTTCTACTTAGTGTTTCTCTATGTCACATGTTCTGCTTAGTGTTTCTATATATCGCATGTTCTACATAGTGTTTCTCCATGTCACATGTTCTACTTAGTGTTTCTCTATGTCACATGTTCTACTTAGTGTTTCTCTATGTCACATGTTCTACTTAGTGTTTCTCTATGTCACATGTTCTACTTAGTCTCTGTTTTCATTTGCTCATTTTTCCTGTTGCTTTGTGATTCTCTTGGGTTATCTTCTCATCTCATGACTGACATATGCCTACCTTCTTTTCTTGATTACATTTATTGTTATATCAATGGCCAATTCTCTTATATCTGCTCTAGTCTTGAATTCATTCCATGGTACACAAAGTATTTTCTTAGTGATCTTAATCTAGCTTCTTGGTTATCCTTTGTCTCTTCAGAGACCATTGGAGTCAGGTAAATGTTGGTCTTTTAAAAATAACTTTCTGTCTCTATTTGGTAGAATATCTCAGAATTTCCTCTCCTCTCAATCTCATGACTCTGATCTTACCAATAGTTGAATGGCAGGTCAGGCTGCAGAATGAACAAATCAGTTTTATCATGCCACTGCGTCTGGCCTCATGCCACTGGTGTTCTTTCACTTTGCTTTCTTATCTTGTCAAGCCAACACCTGAGCCTCAAATAAATAAAGACAATCTTGAAACAAGCTAGGAAAACAGAATGTAGAGAGTTACATGGACGATATTAGCCAGAACATGACAGCTTAAACAAGCTAGGAAAACAGAATGTAGAGAGTTACATGGAAGATATTAGCCAGAACATGACAGCTTAAACAAGCTAGGAAAACAGAATGTAGAGAGTTACATGGAAGATATTAGCCAGAACATGACAGCTTAAACAAGCTAGGAAAACAGAATGGAGGAAATAACATGGAAGATATTAGCCAGAACATGACAGCTTAAACAAGCTAGGAAAACAGAATGTAGAGAGTTACATGGAAGATATTAGCCAGAACATGACAGCTTAAACAAGCTAGGAAAACAGAATGTAGAGAGTTACGTGGAAGATATTAGCCAGAACATGACAGTTTAAACAAGCTAGGAAAACAGAATGTAGAGAGTTACATGGAAAATATTAGCCAGAACATGACAGCTTAAACAAGCTAGGAAAACAGAATGTAGAGATTTACATGGAAGATATTAGCCAGAACATGACAGCTTAAACAAGCTAGGAAAACAGAATGTAGAGAGTTACATGGAAGATATTAGCCAGAACATGACAGTTTAAACAAGCTAGGAAAACAGAATGTAGAGAGTTACATGGAAGATATAAGCCAGAACATGACAGCTTAAACAAGCTAGGAAAACAGAATGTAGAGAGTTACATGGAAGATATTAGCCAGAACATGACAGCTTAAACAAGCTAGGAAAACAGAATGTAGAGAGTTACATGGAAGATATAAGCCAAAACATGACAGCTTAAACAAGCTAGGAAAACAGAATGTAGAGAGTTACATGGAAGATATTAGCCAGAACATGACAGTTTAAACAAGCTAGGAAAACAGAATGTAGAGAGTTACATGGAAGATATAAGCCAGAACATGACAGCTTAAACAAACTGAACAGACATCAGCAGACCAAGAATTTCAGACTCTAGAATAGTTCATTGTGGCCTCAGAGAACACCTACACAAGATAGGAGTCAGTGACCTAGCAACATGTGACTGGGGAGCATCCAGACAAACTCCTACAGAACTGCAGTACCCTCAACACACTAAGAAAACAAATATGAGCAACAGTAACAACCATGCATGAGAAGATATGGGTAACCAGTGAAGACCTCAAACACACCATCTTGATCCAGGCTGACACTTCTTCTTTCTCTTATTGACACAGTTTGACAACTTTTCTTCTTTCTCTTATTGACACAGTTTGACAACATTTCTTCTTTCTCTTATTGACACAGTTTGACAACTTTTCAGATAATAAATTCTCAGATATGATTGTCAGAATGAAATAGGGGCAAGGTCATGTTGTGCCTAAATCTTGTTGAAACCAAAGACTAAGAAAGTGGTCAATGACTGAAACATTTTGTGGCATCTGTCAGAGCATCAATCAAATATCTACTCTCTGATGTTCCCTGACATTTCCAAAATGACCCAAATTTGGCCTACTCCATGCATTTTCATTCCAACTACCAGTTTGTCTTTAGTCTTCCTCTCATTCACTTTCCATTCCAACTACCAGGTTGTCTTTGGTCTTCCTCTCATTCACTTTCCATTCCAACTACCAGGTTATTTGTGAACTTCTACTCAATCAATTTCCATTCCAACTACCAGGTTATCTTTAGTCTTCCTATCAATCAATTTCCATTCCAACTAGCAAGTTGTCTTTGGTCTTCCTCTCATTCACCTTCCAACTACCAGGTTGTCTTTAGTCTTCCTCTTATTCGCCTTCCAACTACCAGGTTGTCTTTAGTCTTCCTCTCGTTCACCTTCCAACAACCAGGATGTCTTTGGTCTTCCTCTCATTCACCTTCCAATTACCAGGTTGTCTTTAGTCTTCCTCTCATTCACCTTCCAACTAGCAGGTTGTCTTTAGTCTTCCTCTCATTCACCTTCCAACTAGCAGGTTGTCTTTAGTCTTCCTCTCATTCACCTTCCAACAACCAGGATGTCTTTAGTCTTACTCTCGTTCACCTTCCAACTAGCAGGTTGTCTTTAGTCTTCCTCTCGTTCACCTTCCAACTAGCAGGTTGTCTTTAGTTGTCCTCTCATTCACCTTCCAACTACTAGGTTGTCTTTAGTTGTCCTCTCGTTCACCTTCCAACTACCAGGTTGTCTTTAGTTGTCCTCTTGTTCACCTTCCAACTAGCAGGTTGTCTTTAGTTGTCCTCTCGTTCACCTTCCAACTAGCAGGTTGTCTTTAGTCTTCCTCTCGTTCACCTTCCAACTACCAGGTTGTCTTTAGTCTTCCTCTCATTCACCTTCCAACTACCAGGTTGTCTTTAGTTGTCCTCTCATTCACCTTCCAACTACCAGGTTGTCTTTAGTTGTCCTCTCGTTCACCTTCCAACTACTAGGTTGTCTTTAGTTGTCCTCTCGTTCACCTTCCAACTACCAGGATGTCTTTAGTCTTCCTCTCATTCACCTTCCAACTACCAGGTTGTCTTTAGTTGTCCTCTCGTTCACCTTCCAACTACTAGGTTGTCTTTAGTTGTCCTCTCGTTCACCTTCCAACTACTAGGTTGTCTTTAGTTGTCCTCTCGTTCACCTTCCAACAACCAGGATGTCTTTAGTTGTCCTCTCATTCACCTTCCAACTACCAGGTTGTCTTTAGTTGTCCTCTCGTTCACCTTCCAACTACTAGGTTGTCTTTAGTTGTCCTCTCGTTCACCTTCCAACTACCAGGATGTCTTTAGTTGTCCTCTCATTCACCTTCCAACTACCAGGTTGTCTTTAGTTGTCCTCTCGTTCACCTTCCAACTACTAGGTTGTCTTTAGTTGTCCTCTCGTTCACCTTTCAACTACCAGGTTGTCTTTAGTTGTCCTCTCATTCACCTTCCAACTACTAGGTTGTCTTTAGTTGTCCTCTCGTTCACCTTCCAACTACTAGGTTGTCTTTAGTTGTCCTCTCATTCACCTTCCAACTACTAGGTTGTCTTTAGTTGTCCTCTCATTCACCTTCCAACTATCAGGATGTCTTTAGTTGTCCTCTCATTCACCTTCCAACTACCAGGTTGTCTTTAGTTGTCCTCTCATTCACCTTCCAACTACCAGGTTGTCTTTAGTTGTCCTCTCATTCACCTTCCAACTAGCAGGATGTCTTTAGTTGTCCTCTCATTCACCTTCCAACTAGCAGGTTGTCTTTAGTTGTCCTCTCATTCACCTTCCAACTAGCAGGTTGTCTTTAGTCTTCCTCTCGTTCACCTTCCAACTAGCAGGTTGTCTTTAGTCTTCCTCTCGTTCACCTTCCAACTACCAGGTTGTCTTTAGTCTTCCTCTCGTTCACCTTCCAACTAGCAGGTTGTCTTTAGTCTTCCTCTCATTCACCTTCCAACTACCAGGTTGTCTTTAGTCTTCCTCTCATTCACTTTCCAACTACCAGGATGTCTTTAGTCTTCCTCTCGTTCATCTTCCAACAACCAGGATGTCTTTAGTCTTCCTCTCGTTCACCTTCCAACAACCAGGTTGTCTTTAGTCTTCCTCTCATTCACTTTCCAACTACCAGGTTGTCTTTAGTCTTCCTCTCATTCACTTTCCAACTACCAGGATGTCTTTAGTCTTCCTCTCATTCACTTTCCAACTACCAGGATGTCTTTAGTCTTCCTCTCATTCACTTTCCAACAACCAGGTTGTCTTTAGTCTTCCTCTCATTCACTTTCCAACTACCAGGTTGTCTTTAGTCTTCCTCTCATTCACCTTCCAACAACCAGGATGTCTTTAGTCTTCCTCTCGTTCACCTTCCAACTAGCAGGTTGTCTTTAGTTGTCCTCTCATTCACTTTCCAACTACCAGGATGTCTTTAGTCTTCCTCTCATTCACCTTCCAACAACCAGGATGTCTTTAGTCTTCCTCTCGTTCACCTTCCAACTAGCAGGTTGTCTTTAGTTGTCCTCCCATTCACTTTCCAACTACCAGGATGTCTTTAGTCTTCCTCTCATTCACCTTCCAATTGCCAGGTTGTCTTTAGTCTTCCTCTCATTCACCTTCCAACAACCAGGATGTCTTTAGTCTTCCTCTCGTTCATCTTCCAACAACCAGGATGTCTTTAGTCTTCCTCTCGTTCACCTTCCAACTAGCAGGTTGTCTTTAGTTGTCCTCTCATTCACTTTCCAACTACCAGGATGTCTTTAGTCTTCCTCTCATTCTCCTTCCAATTGCCAGGTTGTCTTTAGTCTTCCTCTCATTCACCTTCCAACAACCAGGATGTCTTAGTCTTCCTCTCGTTCATCTTCCAACAACCAGGATGTCTTTAGTCTTCCTCTCGTTCACCTTCCAACTAGCAGGTTGTCTTTAGTTGTCCTCTCATTCACTTTCCAACTACCAGGATGTCTCTAGTCTTCCTCTCATTCACCTTCCAACAACCAGGATGTCTTTAGTCTTCCTCTCATTCACCTTCCAACAACCAGGATGTCTTTAGTCTTCCTCTTGTTCATCTTCCAACTACCAGGATGTCTTTAGTCTTCCTCTCATTCACCTTCCAACAACCAGGATGTCTTTAGTTGTCCTCTCATTCACTTTCCAACTACCAGGATGTCTTTAGTTGTCCTCTCATTCACTTTCCAACTACCAGGATGTCTTTAGTTGTCCTCTCATTTACTTTCCAACTACCAGGATGTCTTTAGTTGTCCTCTCATTCACTTTCCAACTACCAGGATGTCTTTAGTTGTCCTCTCATTCACTTTCCAACTAGCAGGTTGTCTTTAGTTGTCCTCTCATTCACCTTCCAATTGCCAGGTTGTCTTTAGTCTTCCTCTCATTCACTTTCCAACTACCAGGATGTCTTTAGTCTTCCTCTCATTCACCTTCCAACAACCAGGATGTCTCTAGTCTTCCTCTCGTTCACCTTCCAACTACCAGGTTGTCTTTAGTTGTCCTCTCATTCACTTTCCAACTACCAGGATGTCTTTAGTCTTCCTCTCATTCACCTTCCAACAACCAGGATGTCTTTAGTCTTCCTCTCGTTCACCTTCCAACTAGCAGGTTGTCTTTAGTTGTCCTCTCATTCACTTTCCAACTACCAGGATGTCTTTAGTCTTCCTCTCATTCACCTTCCAACAACCAGGATGTCTTTAGTCTTCCTCTCTTTCACCTTCCAACTACCAGGTTGTCTTTAGTCTTCCTCTCATTCACCTTCCAACTACCAGGATGTCTTTAGTCTTCCTCTCATTCACTTTCCAACTACCAGGATGTCTTTAGTCTTCCTCTCATTCACCTTCCAACTACCAGGATGTCTTTAGTCTTCCTCTCATTCACCTTCCAACTACCAGGTTGTCTTTAGTCTTCCTCTCATTCACCTTCCAACTAGCAGGTTGTCTTTGGTCTTCTTCTCATTCACCTTCCAACTACCAGGTTGTCTTTAGTCTTCCTCTCATTCACCTTCCAACTACCAGGTTGTCTTTAGTCTTCCTCTCATTCACCTTCCAACTAGCAGGTTGTCTTTGGTCTTCTTCTCATTCTTTTTTCACTCAAATTCCACCTCACTACATTTCTTGTGATGGTTTCAGAGTCTCATTTTGGTGACTTACTGTTTTGTTTGCCACTCAAAACTTCAACAAATTTAATTCACCATCAAAGTGTACACAATATTGCCATCATGTACATAAAGAACTACTTTGTTGTTTATTTTTTATTGTGACTAGTATATAAAAAAAAAAATTAAGTTTTATGCATGTTCTCAAAAAGTTTTATATCAGATTATTTTTATTTATAGGAATTATCTGTCCCTTAATTAACAGGCACATTTTGTCAATAATGAAAGATTTATTCTTCCTCTTTCCTTCTTCATTTGCCTTTTAGCGTCGAGGGGAGATATAATTTGCAGTCTTTTGCTCTTCTGTTCGCCTCTCCTGCTGTAATGTTTCCTACTGCTTCTAGTATTCTGTCGATCCATCTTGTTCGTCGTTGACCCTTGGGTCTGGTATTCTCATAATGTTTATTGAGGGCTCGTTTTGATCTTTCTGTCATGTCACATGGCCAAACCATTTTATATATTGTTTCCTTATATATTCTATGGTGGGTCTATTCCTAGCTTTTTTCTCAGTTCTTCATTTCTGATCTTATCTCTTAGACTGTTTCCTGTTATTCGTCTAACACATTTCATCTCAGTAGAGATTACCTTTCTTATTGTTCTTGCAGCTAGGGTCCAGGACTGGCATTGGTAGGACAGCGTTGAGTTGAAGATTGTATTGTAGAGTGCCCATTTTGACTCTAGAGTTATTTCCTTGATGGACAATAGTGGTGATAACTGTCCAATGATTTGACAAGCTTTGTTGCATCTTGATTCTATCTCTGCTGTTTGTGAATTAATGTTTGTCACTAAACTTCCTAGATATTTGAATTCCTCTACTTAAGTGAAAGATGTGACAGTTCAAATGTTCATATTAAATATAACTATGTTCATTGTGTCCTTCATTGGTCTCATTATTCCAGTATTTGCTCTCACTAACATGAGATCTTATTCTTTCATTCTCAGACTGACAGAAATATGGAAACTCAGAATTTGATTAAAGTGGAAAATGTTAAAGAGGAACCAGAAAATAAAGTGAGTTGATTGTTTGGTATTAAAGACATGCAGTAACAGATGTACTTTATCAAATTGTGGAAGTAATTTGTTGTACAGTGAGATTGGTAAGAGAAAGGGCAGCAGGCTCAAAAGGGGAAAATCCTGGATGGTGCTGGCTGAGGTCAGTGTTCAACAGCCACTTAGGGACATTGAACCTGGGGAAGAGTGAATATGGGTGCCAGCAGAGTGCTCTAGGTCCTTTTTGGTTTGCATCACTTTGAAGTTTTCTCTCTTGTTGTTCAGAATTGTTTATGTTGGCCAATGTTGGTAAAATGGGTAAATGTTTGGGTGATTGTTTCTGGGGATATTTGAGCAACATTTTTTGTTACTCTGGTACTTTGATGACAGCCAACTTCAGTGCTCCTGAGGTCCCTTAGACATGAGCATTGTCTCATGCTTGCTTGGATGACCAGAGTTGGTTCACCCTTGAAAACCTTCTCATAGATTGTCATGATTTATTTTTTAAACCTTAGGGTTTTAAATTTCTTTCCTTGTCTCTAATGGCACAATATGTGTCTTTATATGCATTTTATTCTCTTTCTCATCTTCTCTTCTTTGTAATTCATTTGTCTTTTCTTTTTGGACCAGAACAGGAAACACATTACTTTTAGGCTTGGACCAAATTAATTGTCCTGTGTCAAAAAATCTCACCACATACCTTTTACGTTTGACTACATCACACAATAATTTAGATAAATATGGCATGTGTTATACATCACTGGAAAGGAAATGGATACAGAAAATGAAAATAACAATATATTTATAATATGTGATCATTTGAAGGAATAAATATATTTTTTTAAATATAAAATATTCAAGGCTGATCATTTTTATTTCAAAATATTGTAATTCACTTACCTTTTTCCTTGGTTATAAGTGCTGCTGTTCATTTGTCTTGAAATATTACACAACATAATCCAAATTCCTCCAAAATACAGTTTATTTGATGAATTTATGTCCACAAGTAACAAAATTATGTACATTTTTGTCAATGATCCCAGAATGAAAAATATGACATCTATGTTACATCACAACTAATATTATTGACAAGTCAAGTTTTTCATTTTTATTTACACAACTGGACTTATTTTGTTTGATATGCACTAAAATACCAATTTGGTTATCAGAACACTACCACACGATTCCTCAGAGGCACTGATAGTGCTGGAATAGAGACATCCACTGGCTAAACCTAGCATTCTGTTAATAATATTACAACCATCACCATTATCACAATAAAAGAATTATTGTCCAAGTCTAAATACTATGAATACTCTTTCTGAATCACTCAATAACATGGTTTAGAACATAGATCTAGCTCGTTCTGCACTATATTGTTTTGCTCGACTGCAAGATGTACCAGCAGTGGGCATGGCCATTATGTGGCAGAAATTTTTGAAATAAACAATGAATATAAATTAACAATTTTGTAATGTTCAAGCTTTGAAACCATGAGGTATCAACAGGAAGTTCTAGTGTAAACTCTCCTACATTCGGAAATCAAGTATTGGTTGAAATAAAAACAAAAAATCAATGAAAACGAAACAAATATTCATCTACACTCATCAGAGCTGAATTTTCAGCAAATGGCTAGAAATAAATGCATATTATCAAACTGACGTGTCAGATAATAATAGTACTGCAAGTTTTAAGCTTATTTGTCTTTTTATTTCAAGGGAAGCAGTATTGGGTCAGTATTTATTACAGGGCAAGTTCTTTTTTCCAGGGCAAATATTTGATTCTTTTTATTTATTAGATGAGCCTATCTTGTTTTAGACCTGATATGATTTGGAGAATTGACCTTACAAAATTTAGCTTCATAGTATTTTTAGATATATTTTATTTATTAATTAAAAAAAATATATAACAGCCCAGATAATAAAAATTAATAATTAATAAAAAATAATCAACGGCCCAGAAAGCGAAAACAGCAAAATGTGTGGTACACATGAGGCATAGAAAGACGAATATAGCAGACCACCGTGAAAGAGATTGGAGCCTCATCATGTAACAATCCAAAGAAAGCCAAGGCGAGAAATTCTAACTACTGTTTTAGGAACGAAATAAAAATAGCCACATGGAATGTTAGGACCTTATACCAACAAGGAAAACTAGAAAATCTTATGGTAGAAGCAGAGCGATTAAACATAGATATTTTAGGCATATCAGAAACAAGATGGAAGGAAAGTGGATACATACAAGATGATAAATATACATTTATATACTCAGGTAGCACTACAGAACACCAAAGAGTGGTAGGCATACTAATAAAACGAGAACTACAAAAATATATAAATACTCACTTGACATACAATGATAGGATTATATTAATAAAATTGAAAGCAAAGCCATTTGACATAGCAATAATACAGTCATACGCACCTACTCAAGACTATACAGATGAACAAATAGAAGCATACTATGAAGATCTAAATACAGTTATGAAGCAAGTGAAATCTACAGACATCTTGATTGTAATAGGTGACATGGACGCAAAAGTTGGAAAAGGCAGATATAAGACCATTATAGGAAATCATGGTTTAGGAAAAAGAAATAACAGAGGAGAAAGATTAATTCAATTTTGTGAAGAAAACAGGCTAATAATATGTAACACCTACTTTGAGCAAGAGAAAAGGAAATTATACACATGGAAAAGCCCTGGAGATGGAAAGAGTAATCAAATAGATTATATAATGATAAAAGACAGATTCCGGAACAGCGTCAAGAAAGCCAAAACCTACCCAGGAGCAGATATTAATTCAGATCACAATCCTGTAATGATTAAAATGAAAATCAAATTAAAGAAAAGAAACAAAATACTACTTCAGCAACACCAATAGATATAACAGCATTAAATCAGAAAGATGTAAAAGAAACTTATACTGTACAAGTAAAGAACACATATCAGAAGCTGCTAGAAGAAGGGATTGAGCAGTACAGAAGAGAAAATCCTGAAGAAAAAGTCACAACCAAATGGCAATGCATAAAAAAACAGCATACAAGAATCCTGCATCACCTTACCCAAAAAGGAACGTAACAAAAAAAAAAATGGATAACAGACAACATTTTAGAAAAAAATGGAAGAGAGAAGACAAGCGAAGAACACAGCCAGATACAAGGAAATTGATAGTGAAATACGAAAAATGTGCAAAAAATCAAAAGAAGACTGGCTCAACCAAAGATGTCTAGAAGTCGAAACTATGGAAAGTAAACAAAATTTAAGAGGAATGCACACAGAAATAAAAAGAATGACTAATAAAGACAAAAAAGCTGCAGGAAACGGATGTATAGCAAACAAAGAGGGAAGAATGCTAACAGACAACAAAGATATAATCGATAGATGGCAGGAATACATAACAGAATTATTTCACGACGAAAGGGACAAAAAACCATTTATAAAATGTACATTCAGCTATAAAATCCTGAAATCTGAAGTAGAAAAAGCTATCAAAACAATGAAAAAGGGAAAAGCAGCAGGACCTGATAATATACAGATAGAGATGATACAAGCACTAGAAGATTTTGGAATTCAAGTGATCACAGACACATGCAATGACATATACCATACAGGATACATACCAAATGAACTAAAAACATCTACTTTTATTGCATTGCCTAAAAAGAATGGTGCAGTTGAATGCAGTGATTTTAGAACAATAAGCCTAATGAGGCAGGTAACCAAATTTTACTAAAAGTTATTCAAGGAAGGATTCAGAATAAAATTAATAATGAATTAGATGAACAGCAATTCGGATTTAAGAAAAACAGTGGAACAAAAGAAGCCATATTCAGCATGAAGATATTGATAGAAAAAGTACATAGAAGTAATCAAACCAATATATGCCTGCTTCATAGACTACACCAAAGCATTTGATAGAATACACCATAATCAACTTATAGACTGCCTAAAAGATATAAATCTGGATGACACAGACATATGACTGATAAGTAATTTGTACTGGGAGCAAACAGCAATAATAAAATATAACAAGGTGAACTCTACACCCATAAAAAGAGTAGTAAGACAAGGATGCATCCTATCACCAAGCTTGTTCAATTGATACACTGAGCAAATCTTTAAAAACATCTCAGAGATGCCAGGCCTAAACATTAATGGGAAGATAATCAATAACCTAAGATATGCTGATGATACTGTTCTACTAGCAGAAAATCCTAAAGACCTACAACAATTACTTAATGAAATAAACATGACAAGCAAAAAATATGGACTAGATATGAATATCAAAAAGACTAAAACTATGATCATAAACAAAGGAAATTCTTAAGACCTACAATTAAATATCACAGTTGAGGGAATACACCTGGAGACAGTCCAGAGCTACAACTACCTTAGACATACTATAACCAATGACGGAAAATGTAAAATTGAAATAAACAAAAGAATAGGTATGGCAAAAAGTAATTTTAATGTCATGAAGAAAATACTAACATCAAAACAAATATCAGCAGGGCTAAAACTAAGAATAGCAAAATGTTAAATCTTCTCAATATTCCTGTATGGTGCAGAAACATGGACATTAGACCAGAAAACAGAACAGAAAATTGAAGTCTTTGAAATGTTGATTTATAGAAGAATAGGTAGAATTGGATGGAAAGAAAAGAAAACAAATTATGAAGTTTTAAAACAACTAAAAATGAAAAGAGAACTACTAAACAAAATTCAAACAAGACAAATGAAATTGTTGGGGCATGTTAAAAGACACAACAGCCTACTAAAAGTAATGATTGAAGGGAAAATACAAGGTAAAAGAGGCAGACCAAGACCAACATGGACGAGTAACATCAAAAGATGGACAAGTCAACCTATGACAATCTGCACTATCAAAGCAAGAGACAGAGTGGAATGGCATTCCATGGTAGCCAGCCTTCGATGCGGAGACGGCACTTAATGATGATGATGATGAGCTTCAAAATATGAATGTCCCAAAATCTCAGATTTTGTACACCTGTTGTAACCTGAAACCATTCTGACAAACCCTCCGATGTTCTAACGGCACTTTGACGGGATTTCTGGTGTGTTACTGTGCTTGCAACACAATGCATTTTTTGTGATGTGAGTCAAATTAAAAATTATAAATGAATTTCATTGCCCGTAGTAAAAAGAAATTCAAATGTTCTTGTGTGCGATTTCGAACAGATTTATTTTTTATTTATTTTTGATCAATATTCGAACGGAAACAGTGACAGTTTGTGCTAGAAGAGTAGAATTCCATCCATTGTGCTAGTACACTTGAAAAAATAAAACTCTCACCTTATGATCATCATAAAGTACTGGGCCTGCTGGCGTAGGTGATCATGTCTCTCCACAACTTTCAATCATGACAGTTATTTATTATTTATGTTGTTGACTTTCTGCCAAATCTTTGTTTCCCTCTATCTCTTAGTCCCTCAAGTTTCCCAGCTGTTACAATATATTCCAGCTGTTCCGTGGCCAAAATATGATGATTATTTCTTCCTAATATTGGAAATTAGCTCTCCTTTTGCTTTGACCACTTTCATAACGTTTTCATTACTCTTCTTAGCTGTCCATCGTATTCTCAACATTCTTTTGTACAACCACATTTCTACAGACTCCAGTGATTTCCTTGTCTGTTGTCCATGATTCACATCCATATGTTAAGACTGGCTTAAAAGCAGACATAGAAGATAGAAAAGAAAGCTCCACATATTCTACTACGAGAGTCTCAAACATTGAACCCGTGTAGATTAAACAAAAACTGAAGCAACCTGTATTGTAAATATTGACATCATTTTTATTTTTTATTTTTAGGCCATGGTGAAAGTAAAGATAGAAGCAAATATTCCATTCTTACAAGACTATATAAAAAAACAACTTGCTGGTGATGTGAGTTCATTTATTTATCTGTTTGCAACAATATTGCTATGTTTATAAACCAAACAGGGATACCAAATTTTGTTCCACTTTAAACTCAGTATTGCTGGATTGAAAATGTAGCACACTTCTTTTGTATTTACAATTCTTACTGAGAAACTAATTGTTTGGGATTATCAACAAATGTGATATGATTCTCTTAATAATGGATTATAACATCTAATTTAACATCATATTTTACACTGTAATCACATATCCACCTTGGGCCTGGAATCGATGTATCTAGATCAGCAATTTCTTCAAGTGATCTTCATCTTTGTTGTTGATGTTATGTTAGGAAGTTAGTTGAAGTACTGTCTTCATCTTTGTTGTTGATGTTATGTTAGGAAGTTAGTTGAAGTAATGTCTTCATCTTTGTTGTTGATGTTATGTTAGGAAGTTAGTTGAAGTACTGTCTTCATCTTTGTTGTTGATGTTATGTTAAGAAGTTAGTTGAAGTCTTCATCTTTGTTGTTGATGTTATGTTAAGAAGTTAGTTGAAGTAATGTCTTCATCTTTGTTGTTAATGTTATTTTTAGAAGTTAGTTGAAGTCTTCATCTTTGTTGTTGATGTTATGTTAAGAAGTTAGTTGAAGTACTGTCTTCATCTTTGTTGTTGATGTTATGTTAAGAAGTTAGTTGAAGTAATGTCTTCATCTTTGTTGTTGATGTTATGTTAAGAAGTTAGTTGAAGTCTTCATCTTTGTTGTTGATGTTATGTTAAGAAGTTAGTTGAAGTCTTCATCTTTGTTGTTGATGTTATGTTAAGAAGTTAGTTGAAGTAATGTCTTCATCTTTGATGTTGATGTTATGTTAAGAAGTTAGTTGAAGTAATGTCTTCATCTTTGTTGTTGATGTTATGTTAAGAAGTTAGTTGAAGTAATGTCTTCAACTTTGTTGTTGATGTTATGTTAAGAAGTTAGTTGAAGTAATGTCTTCATCTTTTGTTGTTGATGTTATGTTAAGAAGTTAGTTGAAGTCTTCATCTTTGTTGTTGATGTTATGTTAAGAAGTTAGTTGAAGTAATGTCTTCATCTTTGTTGTTGATGTTATGTTAAGAAGTTAGTTGAAGTAATGTCTTCATCTTTGTTGTTGATGTTATGTTAAGAAGTTAGTTGAAGTCTTCATCTTTGTTGTTGATGTTATGTTAAGAAGTTAGTTGAAGTCTTCATCTTTGTTGTTGATGTTATGTTAAGAAGTTAGTTGAAGTAATGTCTTCATCTTTGATGTTGATGTTATGTTAAGAAGTTAGTTGAAGTAATGTCTTCATCTTTGTTGTTGATGTTATGTTAAGAAGTTAGTTGAAGTAATGTCTTCAACTTTGTTGTTGATGTTATGTTAAGAAGTTAGTTGAAGTAATGTCTTCATCTTTTGTTGTTGATGTTATGTTAAGAAGTTAGTTGAAGTCTTCATCTTTGTTGTTGATGTTATGTTAAGAAGTTAGTTGAAGTACTGTCTTCATCTTTGATGTTGATGTTATGTTAAGAAGTTAGTTGAAGTACTGTCTTCATCTTTGTTGTTGATGTTATGTTAAGAAGTTAGTTGAAGTACTGTCTTCATCTTTGATGTTGATGTTATGTTAAGAAGTTAGTTGAAGTCTTCATCTTTGTTGTTGATGTTATGTTAAGAAGTTAGTTGAAGTCTTCATCTTTGATGTTGATGTTATGTTAAGAAGTTAGTTGAAGTCTTCATCTTTGTTGTTGATGTTATGTTAAGAAGTTAGTTGAAGTAATGTCTTCATCTTTGTTGTTGATGTTATGTTAAGAAGTTAGTTGAAGTAATGTCTTCATCTTTGTTGTTGATGTTATGTTAAGAAGTTAGTTGAAGTACTGTCTTCATCTTTGATGTTGATGTTATGTTAAGAAGTTAGTTGAAGTCTTCATCTTTGTTGTTGATGTTATGTTAAGAAGTTAGTTGAAGTAATGTCTTCATCTTTGATGTTGATGTTATGTTAAGAAGTTAGTTGAAGTCTTCATCTTTGTTGTTGATGTTATGTTAAGAAGTTAGTTGAAGTAATGTCTTCATCTTTGATGTTGATGTTATGTTAAGAAGTTAGTTGAAGTCTTCATCTTTGTTGTTGATGTTATGTTAAGAAGTTAGTTGAAGTCTTCATCTTTGTTGTTGATGTTATGTTAAGAAGTTAGTTGAAGTCTTCATCTTTGTTGTTGATGTTATGTTAAGAAGTTAGTTGAAGTCTTCATCTTTGTTGTTGATGTTATGTTAAGAAGTTAGTTGAAGTCTTCATCTTTGTTGTTGATGTTATGTTAAGAAGTTAGTTGAAGTCTTCATCTTTGTTGTTGATGTTATGTTAAGAAGTTAGTTGAAGTCTTCATCTTTGTTGTTGATGTTATGTTAAGAAGTTAGTTGAAGTACTGTCTTCATCTTTGTTGTTGATGTTATGTTAAGAAGTTAGTTGAAGTACTGTCTTCATCTTTGTTGTTGATGTTATGTTAAGAAGTTAGTTGAAGTAATGTCTTCATCTTTGTTGTTGATGTTATGTTAAGAAGTTAGTTGAAGTCTTCATCTTTGTTGTTGATGTTATGTTAAGAAGTTAGTTGAAGTCTTCATCTTTGTTGTTGATGTTATGTTAAGAAGTTAGTTGAAGTCTTCATCTTTGTTGTTGATGTTATGTTAAGAAGTTAGTTGAAGTAATGTCTTCATCTTTGTTGTTGATGTTATGTTAAGAAGTTAGTTGAAGTCTTCATCTTTGTTGTTGATGTTATGTTAAGAAGTTAGTTGAAGTAATGTCTTCATCTTTGATGTTGATGTTATGTTAAGAAGTTAGTTGAAGTACTGTCTTCATCTTTGTTGTTGATGTTATGTTAAGAAGTTAGTTGAAGTACTGTCTTCATCTTTGTTGTTGATGTTATGTTAAGAAGTTAGTTGAAGTAATGTCTTCATCTGTGGTTGTTGATGTTATGTTAAGAAGTTAGTTGAAGTACTGACTTCATCTTTGTTGTTGATGTTATGTTAAGAAGTTAGTTGAAGTACTGTCTTCATCTTTGATGTTGATGTTATGTTAAGAAGTTAGTTGAAGTCTTCATCTTTGTTGTTGATGTTATGTTAAGAAGTTAGTTGAAGTAATGTCTTCATCTTTGTTGTTGATGTTATGTTAAGAAGTTAGTTGAAGTACTGTCTTCATCTTTGTTGTTGATGTTATGTTAAGAAGTTAGTTGAAGTAATGTCTTCATCTTTGTTGTTGATGTTATGTTAAGAAGTTAGTTGATGTACTGTCTTCATCTTTGTTGTTGATGTTATGTTAAGAAGTTAGTTGATGTACTGTCTTCATCTTTGTTGTTAATGTTATGTTAAGAAGTTAGTTGAAGTAATGTCTTCATCTTTGTTGTTAATGTTATGTTAAGAAGTTAGTTGAAGTCTTCATCTTTGTTGTTGATGTTATGTTAAGAAGTTAGTTGAAGTAATGTCTTCATCTTTGTTGTTGATGTTATGTTAAGAAGTTAGTTGAAGTCTTCATCTTTGTTGTTGATGTTATGTTAAGAAGTTAGTTGAAGTCTTCATCTTTGTTGTTGATGTTATGTTAAGAAGTTAGTTGATGTACTGTCTTCATCTTTGTTGTTGATGTTATGTTAAGAAGTTAGTTGAAGTCTTCATCTTTGTTGTTGATGTTATGTTAAGAAGTTAGTTGAAGTCTTCATCTTTGTTGTTGATGTTATGTTAAGAAGTTAGTTGAAGTAATGTCTTCATCTTTGTTGTTGATGTTATGTTAAGAAGTTAGTTGAAGTGATGTCTTCATATTTGTTGTTGATGTTATGTTAAGAAGTTAGTTGATGTACTGTCTTCATCTTTGTTGTTGATGTTATGTTAAGAAGTTAGTTGAAGTACTGTCTTCATCTTTGTTGTTGATGTTATGTTAAGAAGTTAGTTGAAGTAATGTCTTCATCTTTGATGTTGATGTTATGTTAAGAAGTTAGTTGAAGGTCTTCATCTTTGGTTGTTGATGTTATGTTAAGAAGTTAGTTGAAGTAATGTCTTCATCTTTGATGTTGATGTTATGTTAAGAAGTTAGTTGAAGTAATGTCTTCATCTTTGATGTTGATGTTATGTTAAGAAGTTAGTTGAAGTACTGTCTTCATCTTTGTTGTTGATGTTATGTTAAGAAGTTAGTTGAAGTACTGTCTTCATCTTTGGTTGTTGATGTTATGTTAAGAAGTTAGTTGATGTACTGTCTTCATCTTTGGTTGTTGATGTTATGTTAAGAAGTTAGTTGATGTACTGTCTTCATCTTTGTTGTTGATGTTATGTTAAGAAGTTAGTTGAAGTACTGTCTTCATCTTTGTTGTTGATGTTATGTTAAGAAGTTAGTTGAAGTAATGTCTTCATCTTTGTTGTTGATGTTATGTTAAGAAGTTAGTTGAAGTACTGTCTTCATCTTTGGTTGTTGATGTTATGTTAAGAAGTTAGTTGATGTACTGTCTTCATCTTTGTTGTTGATGTTATGTTAAGAAGTCAGTTGAAGTCTTCATCTTTGTTGTTGATGTTATGTTAAGAAGTTAGTTGAAGTAATGTCTTCATCTGTGGTTGTTGATGTTATGTTAAGAAGTTAGTTGAAGTAATGTCTTCATCTTTGTTGTTGATGTTATGTTAAGAAGTTAGTTGAAGTGCTGTCTTCATCTTTGATGTTGATGTTATGTTAAGAAGTTAGTTGAAGTAATGTCTTCATCTTTGGTTGTTGATGTTATGTTAAGAAGTTAGTTGAAGTACTGTCTTCATCTTTGTTAATGATGTTATGTTAAGAAGTTAGTTGAAGTACTGTCTTCATCTTTGTTGTTGATGTTATGTTAAGAAGTTAGTTGAAGTACTGTCTTCATCTTTGTTGTTGATGTTATGTTAAGAAGTTAGTTGAAGTAATGTCTTCATCTTTGTTGTTGATGTTATGTTAAGAAGTTAGTTGAAGTGCTGTCTTCATCTTTGTTGTTGATGTTATGTTAAGAAGTTAGTTGAAGTAATGTCTTCATCTTTGGTTGTTGATGTTATGTTAAGAAGTTAGTTGATGTACTGTCTTCATCTTTGTTGTTGATGTTATGTTAAGAAGTTAGTTGAAGTGCTGTCTTCATCTTTGTTGTTGATGTTATGTTAAGAAGTTAGTTGAAGTCTTCATCTTTCTTGTTGATATTATGTTAAGAAGTTAGTTGAAGTACTGTCTTCATCTTTGTTAATGATGTTATGTTAAGAAGTTAGTTGAAGTGCTGTCTTCATCTTTGTTGCTGATGTTATGTTAAGAAGTTAGTTGAAGTAATGTCTTCATCTTTGTTGTTGATGTTATGTTAAGAAGTTAGTTGAAGTACTGTCTTCATCTTTGTTAATGATGTTATGTTAAGAAGTTAGTTGAAGTGCTGTCTTCATCTTTGTTGTTGATGTTATGTTAAGAAGTTAGTTGAAGTACTATCTTCATCTTTTGTTGTTGATGTTATGTTAAGAAGTTAGTTGAAGTGCTGTCTTCATCTTTGTTGTTGATGTTATGTTAAGAAGTTAGTTGAAGTACTGTCTTCATCTTTGTTGTTGATGTTATGTTAAGAAGTTAGTTGAAGTACTATCTTCATCTTTGTTGTTGATGTTATGTTAAGAAGTTAGTTGAAGTACTATCTTCATCTTTTGTTGTTGATGTTATGTTAAGAAGTTGGTTGAAGTATTGTCTTCATCTTATCTCTATTTATTCTCAGTCCCAGCTTTTGTGATCTCTCATCAAGTATGCGCTCATTTTATCTTGCATCTGTTGATGATTATGTGATAGGAGAGCTATGTCATCAGCAAAATCTAAGCCAAGGTGCTGGGTCAATGACCACTAGATGCCATTTCTGTTGTTCTGAGTTATATTCATATTCCAATCTATGGCCAGCAGAAAGAGAAATAGAGATAGAAAGTATCCCTGCCTTACTCCTGTTCTTATTTCATATGCTTCTGTAAGCTGCCCTTCATGCACAACAATACATTTCATTCGTTCAAACATTTTTAAAAATCAGGTTAATAAACTTCATGTGGATTCCATAATAACTCAGCAACTTCCAAGGCATTCCTCTGTCTAAACTATCAAATGTATTTTCATAATCTATGTATCTGATACAAAGTGGGTACTGTAGTTCTAAGCTTTGTTCAATTATTATATGTAAGGTAGTTATTTTATTGGCACATGATCTGTTATTTCTAAAACCTGTATCCGGACTAGTTATTTCGTTGTTGTTATTATTGTGGGTGCGGCTTGACTGTCAGTTGATGCGCGTTCTACTCGCACGCTGTGTTGATATATCGATCATTACTTTATTGACAGCCTGCACCGCCCCTGTCAGTTCTCTGTTAGCATGTTACTGACGTGCTGCTGAGCTCTATTGGGGATAATTGTTGTTGCGCTATGTGGCGATACTTGTCATCCGTACGATACTTGTCACACTTGTCAGTTCTCAGCCCACCTATATTATCTAACTTCTACCGGTCCGGCTGTTTCTTGGCCACTGCTACTATCTCTTAATAGTGCTACTTACTAATCTGTCCACTTAACTGTTCTTCTCTAGTCTCTGCATCTCATAACTAACGTGTGTTCTTGCCTACTAAAATTCTATTACTCTTGCTTGGTGTCCTGACTCTAGATCGTCACTCCCTGCCAACTCAGTCTCTTCCAGTCATCGGTATCCAAAAAGTCCTCACAATTATTCTAACTCACATTCTAATCTAATTCTACTAGGCTAAGGTTAGCCTCTCTATGGGCTGACCACATGGTCGCCCGTCTCCTAACGAGCGTGTGTGCCCTGCCGACTACATTTCTCCAAGTGTCTGGTCTCCAAGTGCTTGTCAATCTTTTGTGTTTACCTCTTAAATTTGGACCTTGTCAGCCAAACAAAATTGACTTCCTACGCTTCTGTCTGCCCAATCACTTCTGAACATGGTCTTTATGTTTTGCATGTGCATTTCGACCCATAGTCTCATTTCTCTCCCGACTTCGTCTTAATGTCTTTTTCCTTTTTTTCTCCTTGACCTTGTTCTCTTGTCTGTTTACTCCTCTTGTCTCTCCTTCCTCCCACTTCTACACCTATGCATCTGTCAGCCCACATGGTCTTGACGTTTTCCCCATGCATTTCGACCCATCCTCTTATTTTTTCTCGTGACTTCGTCTTAATGTCTTTTTCCTTTTTTCCTCCTTGACCTTGTTCTCTCGTCTTTGTTTCCTCTCTACTCTCTCCACTCCTCCCCCTTCTACAAACCCACTTGTTCATCTCTAAAATTTGTCTCTATAACCTCTCTCTCCAGAATGATTCTGCTTAGTATTTTTCCTGGCACTTATAACAGCATAATTCCTCTATAATTTGTGCACTCCTGTAAACTTTCTTTCTTTGGTTGTTTGATCATATAACCTTCTTTCTAGTCTTGAGGTATTTCTTCAACTTCCCATTTTTTATCTAGTAGATTATGCACAATTTGGTGGAGGTGTTAATATCTACTTTGATGGCATCTGAAGGAGTTTCATCTGGTACTGTGGTTTTACCATTTTTATGGCTTCCTTGCTTGGCTTTCTACAGTAAATGGGTAACTCTTCTTCTGCTGGTTGTATACCTGGAGGGTTTATTTTGACCAGGTCTGTTTAAGAGTTCTTCATAGTGAACTTTCCATTTCTTCATTTGTTCCCTTATTTTACTAGACAGATTTTCTTTATTTTCTTTAATAAAGGCTTTGATTAATTTATATGTTCTGCTTAATTTCTTTGTGCTGTTGAACAGTTCTTTCATATTTCCTTTGTTTGCCACCTCCCTATGTATTTCATTTATATATTTTCTCTTTTAGTGAATCTTCTCACTTCTTTATATACTTTTGTGTATATTTTTTTCCAACATCACAGGTACTCTTGCTAGTAAGTCAATGTAATTTTGCCCAGTCAGTGGCCATTTTTTGCCTACTCTTTTGATTTACAACTGCCAAGGGTTCTTTAACATGCACACAGGACATCAGGAGATGTCACTCACCATGAGATGATTAACGATTTCTTTAAATGTATTTATATTGTATGCAGTAGAAGAAGAATTTGTTCTTGAAAAGTTTCCATTGGTTGTTGCTACTTCCAATTCTTGCTGTCATTGTTTAAATGCTTATAGCCTGTATGTTGTTGTTGTTGTTATGGATCCAGCAACCTTTGAGCTGATGCCCTGCGGCCCAATGCCATGTAGTAGTATCTGCAGGTATTTTTAAGCTCTGCTGTGGTTCTGTACAGAGTGTTACATTTGGAGGATCTTTGAGGAAGTAGTGTTGCTCTGATGCCAGTGAGCTTTGGACATTGAAACAGGTGATGTTCTACAGTTTCTTGTGGGTGATTACAGAGTGGACATACTGGGGTATGGTTTTGTTGTATCTATTAATGTGGTTATTTAGCATAACATGTCCTGTTCTCAGTCTGAAGATGGTGGTTTGGTCTCTTCTTGTTAGGTTGTTGATGTTGTCTTGTGGATTTGGTCTTGCCATATATTTAAAAAGCTCTCTCCCTGTTTTCCCTAAGGCCCATCCATTCCTACTCCCTACTGTTGGAGTTTATGACTTGTTTGGCTGTGTCTAGTGTGATGGGTGTATGTATCTGTGTTTGTCTGGATCCTCTCTTAGCTAATGTATCTGCCTTATCATTTCCTGGTATATTTGAGTGTCCTGGGATCCATTGCATTACCAATCTTATGTTATGTGTTTCAATGAGTTTGTCTATATCTATGATAAGCTGTGTGAGTTCTGGTTTGTTCGTGTTGTTTCCCAGTGCTTGCAGAGCCAATTTGGAATCCATAAATATGACTGTGTTTGTTTTCTTCGATGGTGTAGTATCGAAAATTGTATTTAAATGATAAATTGCTGTTTCAATAGCTGTTATTTCTGCTTCATAATTGTTACAGACTTCACCACAAGGTCCACATATTTCTTCTGCTGTTCCATCTGGATAATGTATTAATATTCCATATCCAGCTTTTGAAGTAGCGTTAGTGGCTGCACCATCTGTGTATATATGTATCCAACCCTCTGGATAAGTATCTATTGTTTTCCTTGCTGCTAGTGTTACTGATACTGGGTCTGCCCTTTTATCTGTTCTGTCACATATCTCTACATTTATTTCAGGATTTTTTAAATTCGTAATTGGTGGCATTTCTTTGATGACTCTTGATGTTTGTAGTCGTTTTTCAGGAAGATGGAATTTCTCTTGTATATTTCTAACATGTTGTAATACTGACATCTGCTTAATTCTTTGTTTTGGAGTCCATGTATCTACTAATTTTCTGTTAGGGTGGTCCTTCTCCATTCTTTTTTGTCTTTCATACAGCACCATAGCGGCCTTGTTTCTCCTCAACTCTAAAGGTTCCACATTGTAGTGAATTTCGCAGGCTGCAACTGGAGTGGACTTCATTGCACCGCTGATGAGTCGTAATGCATTATTTTGTATCTTGTCCAGTGACATGTTAGTTGTTTTGCTGCATGTCACCAGGAGCGAGCTACCATGATCCAAAACAGAGCGAACATATCCCAGATAGAGATTTCTAAGTGTTTCTTTGTCTGCTCCCCATAAGGTACTGGAAAGCCTTTTCATTAGTTGAAGTCTTTGTGTTGCCTTCTTAGTGAGATTCTCTACGTGTTTCTTCAGGTTCAGTTGTCGGTCTAATTGTATTCCTAAGTATGTAGGGTATTCCTCTTTTTGTAGGCTATTGTGTTGGAGATGAGTTTGATGTTTGCCGTAGCTATTTTGTTACTTCTAGTAAATACTGTATATACAGTTTTCTGTACATTTATTTTCATTTTCCAGGTATTACAGTATTCTTCTAGGTGCCTCAGGTCTTTGTTTAGTTGTGCTTCAGCTGTTCTAATATTTTCATTGTCCAGGTATTACAGTATTCTAGGTACCTCAGGTCTTTGTTTAGTTGTGCTTCAGCTGTTCTAATATTTTCATTGTCCAGGTATTACAGTATTCTAGGTGCCTCAGGTCTTTGTTTAGTTGTGCTTCAGCTGTTCTAATATTTTCATTGTCCAGGTATTACAGTATTCTAGGTACCTCAGGTCTTTGTTTAGTTGTGCTTCAGCTGTTCTAATATTTTCATTTTCCAGGTATTACAGTATTCTTCTAGGTGTCTCAGGTCTTTGTTTAGTTGTGCTTCAGCTGTTCTAATATTTTCATTCGTACTCCACATGACCAGATCATCCACATAGAGAGCTTTTTTATTTATCAGGGTTTTGGTCAGATCATTGATATATATCAAAAAAAGGGTACAACTGAGTGGTGATCCCTGTGGTAATCCTTCTTCTAGCACCTCTTTGTCTGAAATGGATTCATTTAATTTAGTTTATATTGTTCTGTCAACTAGGAAATATTTGACCCATTTGTACAGTTTCCCATGTATTCCGGCATCTCTCATCTTCACTAAAAGCCCCTTACGCCAGACTCTATCATAAGCCTGCTGCAGGTCTACTAGGATGGCTAGAGTATGTTGTCTCTTCTGAAATCCATCTTGGACCTGTTGTATTAACCTGAAGATTTGGTCTTCTATGTTATTGCCTGCCCTGAAACCAGCTTGTTCGTAGCACAGAGTATTAGAGGTTTCCAGATACCAGTATAGTCTGCTATTGACCATACTCTCAGCTATTTTACCTATGCATGATGTTAAGGATATGGGACGATAGATTCTGGGGTCATCTGGAGGCTTGTTCTTTTTGAGCAATGGCACTATATAGGCATTTCTCCATGTCTTGGGAATTTTGCTTTCTTTCCATGACTTGTTGATCAGTCTGAGTAATGTTTCTTTCCCTGACTTGCCGAGATGCTTTATCATCTCATTGTGTATCTTGTCAGGGCCTGGAGATTTTCTACATTTTAATTTTCTTAATGCCTTTTCTAGTTCCCTCATGTTAAAATCTTCTTCAAATATTCCAACATTTGTTGTTGGGGCTCTTTCAATTAATTTTAAATTGCGTAGATGGATTTTATCGCTATCTGTAAGTTTGTTCGCTCTGTTGACTGAAGCAAAGTAACTATTACATTTTTTAACTATTTTGTTTGAGCTGATGATTTCATTATTAAATTTGATTGGTTTAGGGTTTGGTTCTCTTTTATCACCAGACAAATGTTGCATAAGTCTCCATGCTTTATTTCCTTCATGTCGCAGATCAAGTTTATTGCATGTTTCTTGCCATTCTCTTTCTTTGCTGTTTTAGTTACTAATTTGACATAGACAAAACAAACCAGTGGAAGAGGTCGATCACTTTATCTATCTTGCAAGTCACATTGATCGAGAAGGGGATACAAGCAAAGAAATTGGAATCAGAATAGCTAAAGCAGCAATGGAAGCCTTGAAAAGTTGTGGAAATCAAAACTCATCGGCACAAACACAAAACTTAGACTATTCAAATCAAATATACTATCAACCCTTACATATGCGTGTGAAAGCTGGGAAACAAGAGACATAAAAACAAAGTTGAATGCATTCGAAACTAAATGTCTAAGGAAAATACTTGGTATAGCGTGGAACGAATTCAAAACAAACGAGGAAATTAGAGAAATCGCCAATCAACGACTATCTTCAGTAAAGAAAAAGACAATGGTCATATGTTGTACATGTGATGAGAATTCAAAGTTGGGTTCTGCTCAAGTATTGTTCTGGCTTTCTTTCTTTCTGATACTGCTGTCTCCATTTCTGTGTTCCAAAATGGTCGATATTGTGTTCTACATCCTTTAGGTATAGTTTGTTCTGCAGTGTTGAGTATTATTTGTGTGAACATCTCGTTTAATTTTTCCACGCTGTTGTCTGTCAGATTGTTCAGGAGTTGGTCGGATTTTTATTGATATAGCTTCCAGTCAGCTTTCTTGATATAGCTTCCAGTTAGCTTTCTTGATATAGCTTCCAGTCAGCTTTCTTGAAATTCCATCTCGTTCTCTGTTTTGTTTGGATTTTTGTTGTTTTTGTGTCTACTATGGTGACTATGGGTCTGTGATCACTGCCAATGTCATCAATAACTTCAATGTGGCAGTAGCTTATGAGATCAGCAGAGCAAATTGTCAAATGAGGTTTACTAAGGGAGAGATAGGCTCTATGTAGGAGAGTTGGTGTTGATTCTGCGTCCTGCATGATTGTAAGATTAGTTGATTGGCAAAGATCTTCTATGTATTTTCCTGTGGGATTTGAGTTAGAATATCCCCATTGTGTTGAATGTCCATTAAAATCTCCAGCCAAGATAGTTCTATGGTAGTTGACTTGATCAAGTTCTGTTATGTTACAATTTGTGCCTGGTGGATTGTAAACATTATAAATATTATATTTGCTGGATGCAAACCAAATTGTGGCCTTCTGAACATCTGTTAGTTCTGCATTATTTAGTGATGCTACATCTCCCTGTATATTGATTTTGATGTAGGTGATTATACCTCTGCAGTTGTTCGTACATTTACATGGATAGCTGGTGTAACCTGTTATATGTGTGTCTATGTTCTTGTGTAATGTTTCCTGCGGTAGGGCAAATATGGATCTGGTATTTGTACATGGTGTTGGTTAGCTCTGTTTTCTTGTTTTTGAGGCCTGAAATATTAAGTTGTTGTATGTTTAATTTATTTGTTTTTCCACTCCGACCAATCTTCATGCTCTTTCTTCCATTAAAATATTTATATATTGAAGTTTGTTGGATCCGAGGTTTCTGGTTTTTGTATGAGTTTGAGTTTCTTCCAGTAACTAATTTATCGCGCAGTCCAGCATGGTCGCTCACTGTCTTGTGCGGACCTTGTTGACAGAGACGGAGTCCGAGCTCGTATTTGTTTATAGTCTTGATGTACATGGCATTGTTAAAACTGGGGGACCTGTGGGCTATCTTCCTACCCCAGGGTGAAGGTTTTGCAAATCCTCGCCTCAATTCCACCCATGGCATGTATTGTGTCTCTGTCTCTGCTGACATATCATCCATCCATGTGTTCACTTTCTAGGCCCTGTATTCAAGCAGGATTCACAACAGTCCATTCCCCGCCACCTACTGTCACTGGCACTTACTCCGTTAATTTAGGCGTATCTCATGGGGGTCAAATGTATCGACAGAGGATCGTCATGTCCTGGGTCACTTGTGTCTGTGCGATGTACTACAGGACTGTTGAAGGGAACATGATGGACTCCTAGTCAGTACTAGAGTCATTTGTCTTCAAGTATTTCAGTAGATGGTCTCGAGGCAGTTTCGCGGAAGCTCTCACCCTGTCCACAGGGGGTTCCTATAATAAGATAAAAGACAAGACTCTCACTCAAGGGAGAGTGAGGGTGATTAGATGAGGGCCATGGAGTATACCACATGTTGGTTGGCTGTAGCCCTGTATCAATAGGGGCTCACCTCCTCCCGGCCCAGTTATACCTCTGGGAGCTTGGTCGCGCCCAAGACCAACTTTGCGATAACACAGGGGACCATGTGTAGGTGTGGCCTTAAACACAGTAGCCCAGTGGAGTTGAATTTAATCCATCAAAACTGGAGAGGATTTTGTCAAAACAGAGAGGTTTTGTCATCCGATATCTACTGAGCCTGGCAAATGAGAGGCCATGAACGCTTCAAATACCTTTTGGTGATGTCAAGAGCAGACATCACCCACCACTTATGTTTAGTACAGCTCATGGCTGTTCTCTGGTCTTTTCATTTTGTAAGTATGAAGTCAATCTGGCTTCTACACTCTAGGTTGTTCCACTTGTGATTTCCTGTGTTTAAATAAAAAATCATGTTTACATGTAGTGTACAAATCATATTGGTTGTACAGTTCTAAAAGTTTCCTACCATTTCTATTTATTTTGCTACAGGGATCTCCAGAAGCTCCTAGTTATTCTTCAACCTCTGTTCTATTGCTTCCAGGTCTTTTATTGAAGTTCACCTTGACAATTAAATTATCTTGTTTGTTCACTTCTTTTGTTGGTGTCACTGAGATCACTGTCAATTCTTCATATTCTTCCTTGTTATCAGCTTCATTGCAATGGGAATATATTTGAATGTATGTTCTATATCCATTTTTCTCAATAATGTGCACTGTCATTATATTTTTTTATTGCTAGACTACTTCTTCTATTTAACTTGCCATGTCAGGCTGTATAATTACCTCTACAAATCTTTCTATCTCTTTAACTCCTTAATGTTTAAAGGTAGATTTTTGCTGTAACTGTTTACACTTTTCACTTATTAGTCTGATATCTACTGTTACTGTTTGCACAACTCATTAGTCTGATATCTGCTGTTACTGTTTGCACAACTCATTAGTCTGATATCTGCTGTTACTGTTTGCACAACTCATTAGTCTGATATCTGCTGTTACTGTTTGCACAACTCATTAGTCTGATATCTACTGTTACTGTTTGCACAACTCATTAGTCTGATGTCTGCTGTTACTGTTTGCACAACTCATTAGTCTGATATCTGCTGTTACTGTTTGCACAACTCATTAGTCTGATGTCTGCTGTTACTGTTTGCACAACTCATTAGTCTGATATCTACTGTTACTGTTTGCACAACTCATTAGTCTGATATCTACTGTTACTGTTTGCACAACTCATTAGTCTGATATCTGCTGTTACTGTTTGCACAACTCATTAGTCTGATATCTGCTGTTACTGTTTGCACAACTCATTAGTCTGATATCTACTGTTACTGTTTGCACAACTCATTAGTCTGATATCTGCTGTTACTGTTTGCACAACTCATTAGTCTGATATCTACTGTTACTGTTTGCACAACTCATTAGTCTGATATCTACTGTTACTGTTTGCACAACTCATTAGTCTGATATCTACTGTTACTGTTTGCACAACTCATTAGTCTGATATCTACTGTTACTGTTTGCACAACTCATTAGTCTGATATCTACTGTTACTGTTTGCACAACTCATTAGTCTGATATCTACTGTTACTGTTTGCACAACTCATTAGTCTGATATCTACTGTTACTGTTTGCACAACTCATTAGTCTGATATCTACTGTTACTGTTTGCACAACTCATTAGTCTGATATCTACTGTTACTGTTTGCACAACTCATTAGTCTGATATCTGCTGTTACTGTTTGCACAACTCATTAGTCTGATATCTACTGTTACTGTTTGCACAACTCATTAGTCTGATATCTGCTGTTACTGTTTGCACAACTCATTAGTCTGATATCTACTGTTACTGTTTGCACAACTCATTAGTCTGATATCTACTGTTACTGTTTGCACAACTCATTAGTCTGATATCTACTGTTACTGTTTGCACAACTCATTAGTCTGATATCTACTGTTACTGTTTGCACAACTCATTAGTCTGATATTTGCTGTTACTGTTTGCACAACTCATTAGTCTGATATCTGCTGTTACTGTTTGCACAACTCATTAGTCTGATATCTGCTGTTACTGTTTGCACAACTCATTAGTCTGATATCTACTGTTACTGTTTGCACAACTCATTAGTCTGATGTCTGCTGTTACTGTTTGCACAACTCATTAGTCTGATAAAGGTAAAGGTAAAGTACGAGACTTGAACCGGCGTCTTAGCACGCGAGTATATACCCATATGTGCTCGGCCGCCTATCCAGAAATGTTCGGATATTTCTGTATAGTGTAGCCTCAAGCATCGAAACTCAGATGCGAAGCGACATTCCTCACCTTCCCAGGATGATATACCCTGGTACCCATTTCTGCCAACGGCTGGGTCGACCGTGGGGGTATTTTTTTTTTATTCCAACCACGAGTACAATTCACACTGCTCCCAGCGGGAATTGAACACGGGTTGTCCGAACGTCGGTAGTCTAGTCGGGTGGTTTTCCCAACTAGGCTACCGAGGCCCCCCATTAGTCTGATATCTACTGTTACTGTTTGCACAGCTCATTAGTCTGATATCTGCTGTTACTGTTTGCACAGCTCATTAGTCTGATATCTGCTGTTACAGCTCATTAGTCTGATATCTGCTGTTACAACTCATTAGTCTGATATCTACTGTTACTGTTTGCACAGCTCATTAGTCTGATATCTGCTGTTACAGCTCATTAGTCTGGTGTATAATATTTCTCCTATTTTTGTAACTTTATTTCTTTCACAACCTTTTCTTCCTCTCCTCAGATATCACATGTTAATTGTCATCATTTTAAGGGCAGCTCTACCTTTTGATCCATTGACATTGTCTCTTTCTTTATTATTGATGTCTATCTGATTTAGCTAGCTGTAGATGCTTATGTCCTGACCAATGGCTTCCAGGTTCACCCAGCCTTAAATGGGTACCAGATTTTTTTTTCTGGGAAAGTAAAGTGGCATGGGCATAACAGCATCCACATTACCTCCAAAATCATGTGCTACAGGTCTGTACAATTATGGTCACTAACACAATATTCCCTACACACCAACTAGGCATGATGGGGCTCTTTACATTTTTTACTTAGATGCTTATGTGCTCCCATAATTCTATTTTATTTTACTTGTGATGTGTTCTAAATGTACAAAATAATATTTCCAGGATCAGACAGTAAAGATGGAAGCAAACAGAGAGGAAGAAAGTGATGTGTCCACTGTTATTAAGATGGAACAGACTAATTCTCCATCTCTTTCTTGTCCTGACAATGACAGTTTTCTATGTAAGTTTTATCTGACAACTTGAGTATGTCTGTTTTTACTTGGTCAGTTCATGTTGATAATTATTTCACACTTTGTATCTCATTTCACATTGCCATCTTTGTCAGTCTGTATGTTAAAACCACTGCATTGATAATCCATTTCTTTGTTCAGATTGTGAGAAATGTCAGCAGAAATTTGAAGGAAGTTGTCCTGAGCATGGACCTTTTGTCTTTATTGTTAATGCTGAGGTAAGGTACACAATTACAGCTAACAACACTTGAAGTCATCTATTGATATTAAGATATTGATGTTACAATTTGCACACACAACAAGGTCAGTCACTCATTTAGATTGTCACATATAAATGTTATAGTTTTATTCCCACAATTCAAAGCTTCAAAATAAACAAAGACAATATTTTAGACTATAAGAGTTACATCCCACTTCAACATTTAAATTGATGATTTATTTTTATATTTTAATCTCTGCTTCTTCTCAGGCAGGTCAAGGTGATGGCTGCAGTCAAGATACTAATCTCCAGGTGGTAAATAAAAGTAATCCTAGACAAGTGATAGGGAAAGAGAAGGTGTTTCTGTGTCAAGTTTATTTGACTCGTTGTGATGATTATCAAGGTACAGAACTGAGAACATGCAAGAGAAAACATACAGGAGAGAAGCCTTACAAATGTGATGTGTGTGGTGTAAGTTTTACTAGAAATGACAGTCTAACAGTGCACAAGAGAAAACATACAGGAGAGAAGCCTTACAAATGTGATGTGTGTGGTGTAAGTTTTACTCGTAGTTACCATCTGATAACACACAAGAGAAAACATACAGGAGAGAAGCCTTACAAATGTGATGTGTGTGGTGTAAGTTTTACTCGTAGTAGCAGTCTAACAGTGCACAAGAGAAAACATACAGGAGAGAAGCCTTACAAATGTGATGTGTGTGGTGTAAGTTTTGCTGAAAGTGGCCATCTAACAGTACACAGGAGAAAACATACAGGAGAGAAGCCTTACAAATGTGATGTGTGTGGTGTAAGTTTTACTGAAAGTGGCCATCTAACAGTACACAAGAGAAAACATACAGGAGAAAAGCCGTACAAATGTGATGTGTGTGGTGTAAGATTTACCCATAGTGGCAGTCTAACAGTGCACAGGAGAAAACATACAGGAGAGAAGCCTTACAAATGTGATGTGTGTGGTGTAAGTTTACTCGTAGTTACCATCTGATAACACACAAGAGAAAACATACAGGAGAGAAGCCTTACAAATGTGACGTAAGTTTTACTCAAAGTGGCCATCTAATGAAACACAAGAGAAAACATACAGGAGAGAAGCCTTACAAATGTGATGTAAGTTTTACTCAAAGTGGCAGTCTAATAATGCACAGGATTAAACATACAGGAGAGAAAACTTACAAATGTGATGTGTGTGGGGTAAGTTTTACTCAAAGTGGCCATCTAATGACACACAAGAGAAAACATACAGGAGAGAAGCCTTACAAATGTGATGTGTGTGGTGTAAGTTTTACTAGTAGTAGCAGTCTAACAGTGCACAAGAGAAAACATACAGGAGAGAAGCCTTACAAATGTGATGTGTGTGGTGTAAGTTTTACTGAAAGTGGCCGTCTAACAGTACACAGGAGAAAACATACAGGAGAGAAGCCTTACAAATGTGATGTGTGTGGTGTAAGTTTTACTGAAAGTGGCCATCTAACAGTACACAAGAGAAAACATACAGGAGAGAAGCCTTACAAATGTGATGTGTGTGGTGTAAGTTTTACTGAAAGTGGCCATCTAACAGTACACAAGAGAAAACATACAGGAGAAAAGCCGTACAAATGTGATGTGTGTGGTGTAAGATTTACCCATAGTGGCAGTCTAACAGTGCACAGGAGAAAACATACAGGAGTGAAGCCTTACAAATGTGATGTGTGTGGTGTAAGTTTTTCTAAAAGTAGCAATCTAACAGTACACAAGAGAAAACATACAGGAGAGAAGCCTTACAAAAGTGATGTGTGTGGTGTACATATTACTCAATTAGTCATTTAATAGTTCACAAGAGAAGACATACTGGAGAGAAACCTAACAAATGTGATGTGTGGAGTAAGATCTTTCATGTTATAGATTTTGGAAAAATAGTGGGAAGTCATATTCTGTATCAGGATGTTAACCAAAAAGTACATAGAAGTAAACAAACCAATATATGCCTGCTTCATAGACTACACCAAGCCTTTTGATAGAATACAACATAAGCAACTTATATATAGTCTGACTAAAGGTTATACATCAAGATAACAATAAACATTTGACTAATATGTAATTTATACTGGGAGCAAATAACAATAAAACAATATAACAAAGAGAACTCTACACCCATTGATATAAAAAGAGAAGTAAGACAAAAATGCAAGACAGGCTTACTCAATCAAATACATGGAACAAATCTTTAAAAACATCACAGAGATGCCAGGCCTAAACATTAATGGAAAGGTAATCAATAACCTATGATATGCTGATGATTATTGTATAACTAGCAGAAAATACTAAAGATCTACAACAATTACTTAATGAAATTAACATGACAAGCAAAAAATATGGATATATATATATATATAAATATAACAAAGACTAAAACTATGATCATAAAGACATATGTTTGACAAAACCTACAAATGTATATAAAAGTTAAAGGAATAGTACTAGAGACAGTTCAGATCTACAACTACCTAGGATATACCATAACCAGTGATAGGAAATGTAAAATGAAATCAACAAAAGAACAGGAATTACAAAAAAGCAATTTTAATGCCATAAAGAGTGTACTATCATCAAGGAAAATAACACCAGGGCTAAAACTAAGAATAGCAAAATGTTATGTCTTTTCAACATTCCTGTATGTTGCAGAAACATGGACATTAGAGAAGAAAATGGAGCAGAAAACTGAAGCCTTTGAAATGTGGATTTATAGAAGAATTTGAAGTGTTGGATGGAAAGAAAGGAACTCAAATGATGAAGTCTTAAAACAACTAAAAATGAAAAGAGAACTAAAAACAATAGTAATATATTAGATTATTATGATTAATTAGTAATACAGTAATAATAACAATCATGGGTGATTTTGGGATAGAAATAATAACAAAAATATTGAATAATATCTACAACAGCGGATATATACCAGACAACATGCTCAAATCAATATTCATAGACCTACCAAAGAAATCGGGTGCTATTGATTGCGATGATCATCGCACAATAAGCCTTATGAGTCATATGACTAAGATATTACTAAGAATCATCATGCGAAGAGTACGAAACAAAATCAGTCCAGAAATTAGCGATGAACAGTGTGGTTTTGTTAGAGATAAAGGATCAAGCAATGCCATTTATATCATAAGATCTTTAGTAGAAAGAGCCATAGAGATGAAAACAGATCTGTACCTATGTTTCATAGATTACACCAAGGCATTTGACAAAGTAAAGCACCAAGAAATAATAAAAATTTTAGAAAGCATAAACGTAGACAGCAAAGATCTATGAATAATAAAGAACATGTTCCGGCAACAAACAGCAGCCATAAGAACTGGAAACTAATTGGGAATGTTTCAACAAATAAAACAGGGTGTTAGACAAGGTTGTGTGCTGTCACCAGATTTGTTTAATGTTTATAGTGAGATTATTTTAAGATCCATAAGGGACATGCCTGGAATAACAATTGGAGGTCATAATATAAATAATCTAAGGTATGCTGATGATACAGTATTAATCGCTAAGAGTGAACATGAGTTACAAGAAATGTTGGACATTATAGTGAAGGGAAGCAAAAATAAAGGACTCAGGCTTAATAGCAAAAAGACAGAGGTAATGGTAACAAGAAAGAAAAAGACATCACCTCAGTGCAAAATAGAGACAAGTGGAACAATATTAAAACAGGTAAATGAATTTAAATATTTGGGAACTTTGTTAACCTCAGAGAATGACTTGGCAGAAAGTCAACAACAGAAATGATAAATAGCTGCCGAGATCGAAAGTTGTGGAAAGACATGATCACCTACGCCAGTAGGCCCGGTACTTGATGATGATGATGACTAAAAACAATTTAAACATGACAAATGAGGTTTCTAGGACATGTTAAAAGTGACAGCAGCTTACTGAAAGTAAACTTGGAAGAGAAAATACAAGGTAAAAGAGGCAGACCAAGACTAACTGGACGAGTAGTATTAAAAGATGGACGGTCAGTCCACGTCAACCATGATAAATGGAGGCTCTACACTCCACTCCTCTACATCAGTAAAGATGTACCCATAAATGGAGGCTCTACACTCCACTCCTCTACATCAGTAAATATGTGCCCATGATAAGTGGAGGCTCTACACTCCACTCCACTATGGCAGTAAAATACTGCTGCTACAGGACATCTTTTCCTTTAATATTAATATCTTGATTTACTGATGATACAGTTGAATACCTTGATGAGACTGTACTTGTTCTAATTGGATCTCATGGGACTTAACTCCCATAACTGTATCTATCCATCTATCTATCGTCCTTTCGAGCCGAAGACGGCACATAGGGCAGAACCACAATCTGAAAAAACAGAAACCTTGCGTGCCAACTGTATACTTTCTGTAAATTATATCTTACTGGGGCAGTCAGTCTGTAAGTGCTTATGCTGAGATGGAAGTGCATGTACTTATCTATCCAATCTATCTATTGTCCTTTCGAGCCGAAGACGGCACATAGGGCAGAACTACAATCTCAAAAACAGAAACCTTGCGTGCCAAAGTGGCACATATTGCAGAGATCACTGCTTCTAAAATCTATGGTTCTGTTTCCATAACAATGCTTTTTACAATGACAGCTTGTCAAGCCATCGATCAACCTCCTTAGTCGCCTCTTACGACATGCCTAGAAGGTCACAGTGTCACTATTCTTTACTTCCCACATAGTGAGGCCCCGGTAACACGCGGGAGCATGTACTTATGCTGAACTCAAATTGTGACACTCAATTTATAAATAAATACTGTCTTGTCAGAGAATAGTCATTTCCTGACTCATACCTCCACTGAAATAAAACAACACATCTATGGTGTAGGCTCACTTGGTAACTCTCTGAGAACTAGGTCGTCTGCCATCGTTATAGTCTGCTCTAAATAATTTTCTCAGTTTAGTCTCAGAAACAAGTCTAATTTTCTAGGTGGAATCCCTTTCTAATTTTTGACAACTATTTGTCTCCCTTTCAACCTTCACTCACCCAAAATCTAGAGCTGATTCATGTCTCATTTATGTATTCAACTTTCTAAGTCATTTTCTCCCATTATTTCATGGTTTTCTCATCGTCCTCTATCTAATCCATTATACTGTAGATAACTCTCTTCATAATAATTTATAATCTGCTGGTGTCCCCTCCTTTATTCTCTCTCTCTCTCTCTCTCTCTCTCTCTCTCTCCCTCCCTCCCTCCCTCCCTCCTCCCTCCCTCCCTCCCTCCCTCTCTCTCTCTTTCTCTTTCTCTTTCTCTTTCTCTTTCTCTTTCTCTCTCTCTCTCTCTCTCTCTTTCTCTTTCTTTCTTTCTTTCTTTCTTTCTTTCTCCCTCCCTCCCTCCAGATCCACTCTGATTGAACACCCGTTAAAACGTTGCACTGTGTTCAGGTTTACGAGCACCATCTGCCCGAGTCACTAGAGGTGACTAACACATACATGCACACACAAAGATAGGAGATGTCACCAACACAGACATGCACACAACGATATGAGGCATGACTAACACTGACACACACTAAGATATGAACCATGGCCAGCACAGACACACACCAAGATATGAACCATGGCCAGCACAGACACACACCAAGATATGAGCCATGGCCAGCACAGACACACACCAAGATATGAACCATGGCCAGCACAGACACACACCAAGATATGAGCCATGGCCAGCACAGACACACACTAAGATATGAACCATGGCCAGCACAGACACACACCAAGATATGAACCATGGCCAGCACAGACACACACCAAGATATGAACCATGGCCAGCACAGACACACACCAAGATATGAACCATGGCCAGCACAGACACACACCAAGATATAAACCATGGCCAGCACAGACACACACCAAGATATGAACCATGGCCAGCACAGACACACACCACGATATGAACCATGGCCAGCACAGACACACACCAAGATATGAACTGTGGCCAGCACAGACACACACCAAGATATGAACCATGGCCAGCACAGACACACACCAAGATATGAACCATGGCCAGCACAGACACACACCAAGATATGAACCATGACCAGCACAGACACACACCAAGATATGAACCATGACCAGCACAGACACACACCAAGATATGAACCATGACCAGCACAGACACACACTAAGATATGAACCATGGCCAGCACAGACACACACTAAGATATGAACCATGGCCAGCACAGACACACACTAAGATATGAACCATGGCCAGCACAGACACACACTAAGATATGAACCATGGCCAGCACAGACACACACTAAGATATGAACCATGGCCAGCACAGACACACACTAAGATATGAACCATGGCCAGCACAGACACACACTAAGATATGAACCATGGCCAGCACAGACACACACTAAGATATGAACCATGGCCAGCACAGACACACACTAAGATATGAACCCTCCTTTGTTGATAGATATCAAGTCTAATCTGCCCTCTCTCAGCAATGCCCCCTTTTCCTATTATCTACTCTGTGACAATCATGTCTATGCTTTATTCATTTTTTTAGCCATTATTTTTGCTTAATGATTCAGTAATGTACTAAAGACCTACAAGAACACTTAAATAGATTAAACAGCACAGACACAAAACTGCAGCATGAAAATCAAGATAAAAAGAACAGAAGTCATGAATATTGCAAAAGAGAAACAAAATTATCAACATAAATATAGATGGCAGACAACTAAAACAAGTAGAGAAAATTAAAAACCTAGGAAGTCTAGTGACAAACAACAGTTCACAAGCAGTAGAAATAGACTTAAGATATAACAAAGATGGTAAAATCATTGGACAGCTGTGTTCACTATTGACCAACAAGGAAATAACTTTAGAGACAAAAACGAGCACTCTACAATACAATCTTCATCCCAATGTTGTGCTCCCAATGCCAGACCTGGACCCTAGAGGTAAGAACAATAAGAAAAGTAATGACCAAAGTTAGATGAATGACAGGAAACAGCATCAGAGATAAGATCAGAAATGAAGAACTGAGAAAAAACATAGGAACAATGCCCACCATTGAACATATAAAGAAACAACAGATAAAATGGTTTTGCTACGTAATAAAGCAGAAAGATTAAATCACTAACAAACCTTTAATAAACATTGCGAGAACACTAGACCCAAGGGCTGACTAGGAAACGATGGATTGGGGAAGTATTAGAAATACTAGGAAACAACATCAGCAGAGGCGAACTGAAGAGGAAAAGTCAGCAAATTATATCTGTGCTCAATGCTGAAAGACAAATGAATAAGGAAAGAAGAATTCAATATTTATTTGTCCAAATTCTTGTAACCTGTACTGGTAATTTATCTCTAATTTCACCAAATTTGGTATCAGCCATAAGCAAATTCATGCTGAAGATGGATGTATTGAACCACATGGAACAAAGCACCATGCATTGTTAAATGTGATTGAAAATAATTTTAAAAAATTAATCATGTTTGTATTGATTCTGAATGATTTAATTTCCTCTAAAATTATTGCAATATCTAACATGTCAGCCAATAAGTTGTGAAGCAAGTAACATTAGAATGTGTTTTGTTTGATTATTTGCTGCTTTTTTAATTTTTGTGTCAATGTTTCTACATGTCTGTTTTTGTGCTCACTTTGTTTTTGTATGTTTGCTTTTTTTTATATAATAAAGGAATACATCACCATACAATTGTACTTTTCTATATGTAACATGTTTCAGTATTGTTGTTTTCATCTCTATGTTTCTACTTCTCTATCAAAACCCATGTTTCTACTTTTCTATTGTTATTTCTATTTTTTGTTATTATGTTGAAGACTCGACAGTGCAACAAATGAAGAAGTTGACGAAGGTTTGTTACTGATGGTGTGTTCACAACATGAGAGGGTTGTTGACTTAAAGACGGTGTCCCTTTCACCATTTGACTGTGAAATTATTGGTGAAAGGGCACAATGAAGGAAATTTGCTGATGTACCTTTTGAATACCTCATGCACATGCTTCTCAAACTGGTGGTGCACACCTACCTCATCAGAATGGTCGCCGCAGCAATGTTTCAGAGGAAAAGTGTTAGTCTTATGTGGAATTTGTCATCTGAGCCAACATCAATCCACATATGTATTGCCAGAACATGCACGTATGCAGGGATAGGAGAACACGTTTGTAAATAATAATTAACAGAACACATGTAAATGGCTATAACCAGTACATGCATGTAAATAGAGGTTGCCAGAGGAAACATGTAAAGGACATTGAAAGAAAACAAGGATTCGTGGAATTCTCCATAATATTGTAAAGTAAAGTACCCCTGTCACGCCAAGTGGCGTATAGGGAATATGGTGTTAGTGACCATACATTTTACAGACCTTTGGCACATAATTTTGGGGGTCATGTGGTCGGTATTACGCCCGTGCCGCTTTACTTTCCCAGAAAAAAAATCCGGTACCCATTAAAGTCTGGATGAACCGAAAGCCGTTAGTGGGGATCGAACACTACCTCTCGTCCTTTGTAGTCCAGGTCACTAACCACGAGCTATCGCGGCTCCTCATAACATTGTAGTCGTCATTATTGTCATTGACAGAACATGGGGTCTGTGATAATAACAATACAGTTGTAACCGTGCTTATCATTGACAGAACATGGGGTCTGTAATAATAACAATACAGTTGTAACTGTGCTTCACGTTGACAGAACATGGGGTCTGTGATAATAACAATACAGTTGTAACTGTGCTTCTCATTGACAGAACATGGGGTCTGTAATAATAACAATACAGTTGTAACTGTGCTTCACGTTGACAGAACATGGGGTCTGTGATAATAACAATACAGTTGTAACTGTGCTTCACGTTGACAGAACATGGGGTCTGTAATAATACCAATAGTAGTAAGGGTGGCTGTGAACCCATACCAAAAGTGCACGTGCATGCACCGAAAGACAATAGATTTTGCACCGATACTGCACGAAACTTGCACCAAATCCGTGCAAAAAAAAATTTTTTTAAATTCGCTATTTTTTCGACATTGACTATTTTTTTTTTTTTGGGGGGGGGGGGGGGGGGTAATTTTTTTTTTTTTTGGTTCGTCAGTTTGTCGAAACGGTCTACTGTGTCTGAGAGATTAACGCAGGTAAATTGTAAAGATCGTGTCTCGCTGGTAATCGGCTTATCGTGTGGTGCCGTGCTTGTCGTGATCGCCTCTCGCGGTGTGATATTTGTGAAAGAGTATTTTAAAAGAGTATATTTGAGAAAGTAAAAATTCAGAATTATTTTTAAAAATATGTATTTGTGAAAGTAAAAAAAAACTCAGAATTATTAAAAATAAAAATAAAATAGTCTCCCACCAGGATTCGAACACGGGACTGCGTGACAGGCCAGGCACTTACCACACGGTCCACTTCGTCACTTTGTCGAACGGTCCACTGCGTCTGACAGGTAAATTGAAAAGATCGGCCGTCAAACAGTCCGGCTCAGGATATTTCAGTTAACCAACACAGGTAAAACCCCGATTGAAAAGAAAACGGACTTATGTTAAAAATAATAAAATATAATGATGAAAAATCAATATTTTTAAAAACTTAAAATGAAGGGAAATTTAAAATTATAGGCGATCTCGTAACTGATTGGGTCGTGGATCTCGCACTACATTTTTTTAGTGATCATGTACCACCCTCAACACCATCATCAACCCTTCATGTCATATCATCACCAACATACCACACAAACTATCAAACCGATTATTATTCGGAGGCGGTCGGCATGTGAGGTGGAGGGGGGTATTAGGCGACAGGAGGCGACGTGTAAAAAAATGCTGACAAGCAATGACGTTGAAAGGGTATTGTTAGGAAAAGGATTAGGTAAATACGACTAGCTCGCGGGCGGGAACGGGTTGGTCGGCACAGGTGTGTTATTGTAGTATCGCTAACATCATGTGCCAGGATAGCGGTTCTTGGGGAAAGATTATTGGTCGTGTGTGTTATCGCTACCAATATCATCATGTGTCGTGTAGTAAGGTGTGCTAATATTAAATAGTGACGCTCTTTCTTTCTCATTCAATGTAAAGCAAAACAAAATTCTATATTTCACAACTTTATTAATACAACATATATATATTACTGTCTGGTTGCTGATAATTTTAAGCGTCTGGGTTTCCTACACAACCGCCCTCCATTTTTACAAAACCTTGATCAAAGCTGGAATAGGTAATCGGTGACTCTGCTGAAACATCCGGGGCATCCATATTGGCTGCCGGATCTGTCCCCCTCTGCCTTCATGGCCTATCATCATCATCATGTGCCACCCTCAACACCATCATCAACCCTTCATGACCTATCATCATCATCATGTGCCACCCTCAACAGCATCATCACCCTTCATGTCCCATCATCAGCATCAAGCCACACCCTCAACACCATCATCAGCCCTTCATGTCCTATCATCATCATACCACACAAAGTATCAAACCGATTATTAGTGACTCAAAAAGTCGACCTCAAAACCATAAAAATCTACTCCCACACTCATCTAAAAGTTACACCAAAACCACACGAGATTTGCACCGTGCAAAAACATGCACAAGTTTGACACGCGCACAAGTTTGTCACAATGCACCAATAGACATCCCCATACCAAAAATTTACTTTGATAATCACTTTTATGATTGATACGCCCCTTACGAAGGCTGATTGTTACGCCCCTTACGAATGTGCAAGAGTATGTGCCTACATTTTTGTGATCTCAGAGATGAAATGTGTTAGACGAATGACAGGAAACAGTCTGAGAGATAAGCTCAGGAATGAAGAACTGAGAAGAAAGCTAGGAATAGCCCCCATCATAGAATATATAAGGAAACAACAGATAAAATAGTTTGGCTAGGTGACAGGGCAGACAGATCAAAAACACAACGAGCCTTCAGCAAAATGTTGTGAGAACACCAGACCCAACTGTCGACCACGAAAAAGGATGGGTCGATGTACAATTAGAAGCGCTAGGAAACATACCAGCAGCAGAGGCGAACAGAAGAGCAAGAGACCGCAAATTATATCTCTCCTCGACGCTGAAAGGCAGATGAGGAAAGAAAAAAAGAAGAAAAGGTGGTTTTTTGGTATGGGGATGTCTAAAATAAAGTTTTTGGACTTTGAATATAACTATCTGCTCGTTGTGTCTAACTAGTATGAGTATGGGAGTACATTTTTAGTGTTTTGAGGTCGACTTTTTGTGTATGAGCCTACATTTTTTGTGTTCTGGTGATGAAATGTTTTGCGATTTGGCCAAACTTTTTTTTGACATTGGATATAACTACCTGTTCGATGTGTCTAACTATTACGACTATGTGAGTAGCTTTTGGGATTTTTAGGTCGACTTTTTGAATATGAACCTATATTTTTGTGTTCTGTGGGTAAAATATTTGCGATTTGGCCAAACTTTTTTTTTTGGCTTTAGAAATAACGATCGGTTCGATGTGTCTAACAATTATGACTATGTGAGTAGCTTTTTGAAATTTTTAGGTCGACTTTTTTAATATGAGCCTACATTTTTGTGTTCTGTGGGTAAAATATTTGCGATTTGGCCAAACATTTATTTTTTTTGACATTGGATATAACTATCTGTTCGATGTGTCAAACTACTATGAGTATGGGAGTAGATTTTTATGGTTTTGATGTCGACTTTTTTAATATGAGCCTACATTTTTGTGTTCTGGGAGTAAAATGCTTGCGATTTGGTCTAACTTTTTTTTTGACATTGGATATAACTATCTGTTCGATGTGTCTAACTAGTATGAGTATGGGAGTAGATTTGTAGAGTTTTAAGATCGACTTTTTGAATATGAGCCTAAATTTGTGTGTTATGGTGGTAAAATCTTAGTGATTTGGTCCAACATTTTGGACCTTGAATATAACTTCCTGCTCGTTGTGTCTAACTAGTATGAGTATAGGAGTAGATTTGTAGAGTTTTAAGATCGACTTTTGAATATGAGCCTAAATTTGTGTGTTATGGTGGTAAAATCTTAGTGATTTGGTCCAACATTTTGGACCTTGAATATAACTTCCTGCTCGTTGTGTCTAACTAGTATGACTATGTGAGTAGATTTTTATGGTTTTGAGGTCGACTTTTTGAGTATGAGCCTATTTTGTTTTGGTTTACCATGAATGTGAGAGAGACAGACAGAGAGAGAGAGAGAGAGAGAATTTCGCTGGTTGATACTTTGTGTGGCTTGATGATAGGACATGAAGGGATGATGATGGTGTTGAGGGTGGCACATGATGATGATGTGTCACTAATAATCGTTTTGATACTTTGTGTGGTAGGATGATGATAGGACATGAAGGGCTGATGATGGTGTTGAGGGTGTGGCTTGATGCTGATGATGATGATAGGACATGAAGGGGTGATGATGCTGTTGAGGGTGGCACATGATGATGATGTGTCACTTTGTGTGGCTTGGTGATGATGATGATGATAGGACATGAAGGGATGCTGATGGTGTTGAGGGTGGCAAATGATGATGATGATAGGACATTAAGGGATGATGATGGTGTTGAGGGTGGCACATGATGATGATGATATGCCATGAATGGTTGATGATGTTGTTGAGGGTGGCACATGATGAGTATATTTGTAGAGTTTTAAGATCGACTTTTTGAATATGAGCCTAAATTTGTGTGTTATGGTGGTAAAATCTTAGTGATTTGGTCCAACATTTTGGACCTTGAATATAACTTCCTGCTCGTTGTGTCTAACTAGTATGACTATGTGAGTAGATTTTTATGATTTTGAGGTCGACTTTTTGAGTGTGAGCCTATTTTGTTTTGGTTTACCATGAATGTGAGAGAGACAGAGAGAGAGAGAGAGAGAGAGAGAGAGAGAGAGAATTTCGCTGGTTGATACTTTGTGTGGTTTGATGATAGGACATGAAGAGATGATGATGGTGTTGAGGGTGGCACATGTTGATGATGTGTCACTAATAATCGGTTTGATACTGTGTGTGGCTTGATGATGATAGGACATGAAGGGATGATGATAGGACATGAAGTGATGCTGATGCTGTTGAGGGGGGCACATGATGATGATAGGACATGATGGGATGATGATGGTGTTGAGGGTGGCACATGATGATGATGATAGGTCATGAAGGGTTGATGATGTTGTTGAGGGTGGCACATGATGATGATGATAGGTCATGAAGGGTTGCTGATGTTGTTGAGGGTGGCACATGATGATGATGATGATAGGACATGAAGGGTTGATGATGGTGTTGAGGGTGGCACATGATGATGATGTGTCACTAATAATCGGTTTGATACTTTGTGTGGCTTGATGATGATGCTGATGCTGATGATGATAGGACATGAAGGTTTGATGATGCTGTTGAGGGTGGCACATGATGATGATGATAGGTCATGAAGGGTTGATGAGGGTGGCACATGATGATGATGATAGGCCATGAAGGCAGAGGGGGACAGATCCGGCAGCCAATATGGATGCCCCGGATGTTTCAGCAGAGTCACCGATTACCTATTCCAGCTTTGATCAAGGTTTTGTCAAAATGGAGGGCGGTTGTGTAGGAAACCCAGACGCTTAAAATTATCAGCAACCAGACAGTAATATACAGGGTGTTTTTAAAGTCGCAGTGCAGTGAATATTTCTAATATTCAGTAAATGACGTAATCATCATCTACGTACCACAATTTTGTAAACCAAATTTATGAACAAACCGCTGCTTCCTTTAAGGTTTTATTTACGTAAAGGACGGGCACTACGCTACTTTCACTGTCTCATTGCTTGAAAGAAATGGTGTTGACGATTGAAAACATGGTATTTCTGGTTTAGCATGTCTTTCGTAATGGCGGTAAATATACGGATGAGGTCATTAGACAATTCGTGAGGAAATTTCCAGACTCACAAGTCCCTCACCGAAATTCTGTTACAAAATTGATCAAAAAGTTTCGTGAAACCGGTAGTGTGGTAGATGCATACCGATATGGAAGACCTTCAATTTCACAAGACCAAATTATGGAACTCCAAGACAGAATTACAATGAGTCCAAATGCATCTTTAAACCACTTGTCTCAACAGGTGCAAATATCTAAGAGTTCTGTTCACAAGGTTTTAAGAAGTGAACTACACTATCGTCCATACAAATTAACTGAAGTGTCTCAACTCCAAGAAAGAGATTATGAATCCCGTTTAAACTACTCCATGTGGTTTCAGAATTTTATTTATGAACATGGCGCTGCCATCCTTGACGTCACTTTTTTCACTGATGAGGCCTGGTTTCATTTATCCGGTTATGTGAACAGTCAGAACAATCGGCTGTGGAGCAGTGAAAACCCCCATGAATTTCATCAAGTGCCGCTTTACGATCAAAAAGTCGGAGTGTGGTGCGCTATAAGTCGTATGCGGCTAATAGGACCTATATTTTTTAATGAAACAATAAATGCAGAACGTTACCGTACTTTAATTCTGGAACCGTTCATAGCACACCTTACAGAACGGGAAATTATGGAATCCTGGTTTTAGCAGGATGGGGCAACAGCACACACAGCCACAACAACACTCAATTATTTAGAAAGCATATTTGCAAATCGCATTATTTCACGTGGAATCTGGCCTGCTCGTTCACCAGATCTAACACCCCCAGATTATTATCTGTGGGGGGCATTGAAGGGGAAAGTTTATGAAAATAATCCGCAGACAATTAATGACCTAAAGACTGAAATAGTAGACAAGATTAAACAAATATCACCAGACATTATTCTGAAGGTTTTCGCAAATATGGAAAGACGAATCACGACATGTCTTGAGGCCCGTGGTGGACATTTTCATCATATGCTTTAGGCACAACTTTATTGTGTTAATACCAACATTACCCATTATAAGCTCGCCGATAGCAGTCAAGTATATTTGAATAATACCATTTATTTTACAATTTGTGTGACGCATTAGTTAACCGCATTTCTGGTGACGTTTTTCTTCCGAGAGTAGAAATTCACTGCACTGCGACTTTAAAAACACCCTGTATATATGTTGTACTAATAAAGTTGTGAAATATAGAATTTTGTTTTGCTTTACATTGAATGAGAAAGAGCGAGCGTCACTATTTAATATTAGCACACCTTACTACACGACACATGATGATGTTGGTAGCGATAACACACACGACCAATAATCTTTCCCCAAGAACCGCTATCCTGGCACATGATGTTAGGCGATACTACAATAACACACCTGTGCCGACCAACCCGTTCCCGCCCGCGAGCTAGTCGTATTTACCTAATCCTTTTCCTAACAATACCCCTTCAACGTCATTGCTTGTCAGCATTTTTTTTTACACGTCGCCTCCTGTCGCCTAATACCCCCCTCCACCTCACATGCCGACCGCCTCCGAATAATAATCGGTTTGATAGTTTGTGTGGTATGTTGGTGATGATATGACATGAAGGGTTGATGATGGTGTTGAGGGTGGTACATGATCACTAAAAAAATGTAGTGCGAGATCCGCGACCCAATCAGTTACGAGATCGCCTATAATTTTTAATTTCCCTTCATTTTAATTTTTTAAAAATTTTGATTTTTCATCATTATATTTTATTATTTTTAACATAAGTCCGTTTTCTTTTCAATCGGGGTTTTACCTGAGTTGGTTAACTGAAATATCCTGAGCCGGACTGTTTGACGGCCGATCTTTTCAATTTACCTGTCAGACGCAGTGGACAGTTCGACAAAGTGACGAAGTGGACCGTGTGGTAAGTGCCTGGCCTGTCACGCAGTCCCGTGTTCGAATCCTGGTGGGAGACTATTTTTTTTAATTTTTAATAATTCTGAGTTTTTTTTTTACTTTCACAAATACATATTTTTTTAAATAATTCTGAATTTTTATTTTCTCAAATATACTCTTTTAAAATACTCTTTCACAAATATCACACCGCGAGAGGCGATCACGACAAGCACGGCACCACACGATAAGCCGATTACCAGCGAGACACGATCTTTACAATTTACCTGCGTTAATCTCTCAGACACAGTAGACCGTTTCGACAAACTGACGAACCAAAAAAAAAAAAAAAAATTACCCCCCCCCCCCAAAAAAAAAGTAAATGTCGAAAAAATAGCGAATTCAAAAATTTTTTTTTTTTTTTTTTGGGCACGGATTTGGTGCAAGTTTCGTGCAGTATCGGTGCCAAATCTATTGTCTTTCGGTGCATGCACGTGCACTTTTGGGGTGGGTTCACAGCCACCCTTACTACTACCAATACAGTTGTAACTGTGCTTCACGTTGACAGAACATGGGGTCTGTGATAATACCAATACAGTTGTAACTGTGCTTCACATTGACAGAACATGGGGTCTGTAATAATAGCAATACAGTTGTAACTGTGCTTCACGTTGACAGAACATGGGGTGTGTAATAATAACAATACAGTTGTAACTGTGCTTCACGTTGACAGAACATGGGGTCTGTAATAATAACAATACAGTTGTAACTGTGCTTCGCATTGACAGAACATATGTTACGTATGACTCTACCAATGTCGCCGATGTTACACATTGCCCTATTTGTAATTGACAGAAGATGGGGCGAATGTCAATACATGTATTGCTGTGTTTGTCATTGACAGAACATTGTGTGAATGTCAGTACAAGTGTTGCTGTGTTTGTCATTGACAGAACATTGTGTGAATGTCAATACATGTATTGCTGTGCTTGTCTTTGACAGAACATAGTGTGAATGTCAATACAAGTGTTGCTGTGTTTGTCATTGACAGAACATATTGACAAAATTGAGCGAAGCTGTCCCAAAACTGCGCCTGTTCAGTTTCTATTGAAGGTGGGCGTCTTTCCGCTTCCACCCGTCTGTGAAGACGTACACGGTCATGTATGTCAACTAAAATAGAAACGTCAGTAACCTCTCAATATTAGGTTATCATTTGTTGACCACCTTTATCTTGTCTGTGGAAGAATAGAAGAGAACATCTCCATGAATGTCTGTCTGTATTTTGAGCTGATTTTAAGATAAAAGAAAATGTTGACGCTGGAGTTGATGTTCTCAAATACCAGAGCCAGCGACCATCCGATTTTGTAATTGTTGGAGTAGATGCCAAATCGTGAAAATTGTGGTTCAATAACTGTGGTGACACTTAACAGAACAGGCGGCGTGTAACACACGACTAAGATGCTGGCTATCATCACAACCATAGTTATGGTAGCTCTGTCACGTTTAGACATAGATTTGGCCTTCTCCTGGTCAGCGTTTACCGTTTGTCTCCAGGCACTTTTCTGTCTCAGCTGGTAAATTAAGATCAAGGTGAAGGTGAGAACTAACAGACATCCCAACAACAAGATGAATGCGTGTGAGATGAAAAAGAAGGCTATCGCGTCGTCGTTATCTTTTGTGAAGGTTAGACCCAGGAGAGTTCTGTTAAGTCCTGGGTAAAACCTCCAGGTGTAGTAGGACGTGAAGTAGATCGGTGATAACAATATCACGTTGACAATATAAGTAGCAATGATAATTATAGTGGTTCTCCTGGGAGTGATAACTCGTTTGATGTGTGGAGGAAAGACAACACACAGACATCTCTCGGCGGTGATAAAGGCTGTTATGTGACAGGTAATCGATGCAAACACAACTCGGGGTAATGATGCTGTTTGAAACATGAGATCAGAGTAGGCAACTGGTAGATCCAAGCCCTGAAACAGGGGGTTGTTGTAGAGGTTGTAAAGCTGTTGTAAAACAAGGCAACACAGGTCAGAGATGGCGAGAAAGAAGAAGCTAATGTTGATGGTTGTGTCCAGACCTTGTTTATAAAACACGACTATATTGAACACGTTAGCTACTGTCCCGAATACACTGACAACACCGCACAGAATAACCACATTAATAACTACTATCAACTCTCTCTGACTGTCATTGATCATGTGCATTACATTTACAGCAGATTTGTATTGCGCGTTATCCATGTCTTATAGCATGCAGTCATAACTACAGTTGATCACAATCACCGAAATGGTGCCCACTCCCTACATGATTTCTCTCAATCAAAGCCTTAACGTTATCACCATCACTTCTATTGTCTCCCTTGAATTCTTTATTGAGAAAAGTCAGGCCTGTCTTGTGGTAATTAAAGTTATAGGAATGTTATGGGCGGATGGGGGACGGCGTGGTCTAGAGATAAGTTGTGGGACCTGGAGATGGATGTCCAATGTTTTAAACCCGCTATAGGTGGGAGGACATTTTCTCTTCGAATTCTTGTTTTTGAGTGACTGACCCTCCCTCAGTCTCTAGGCAGCGAGGTTCGATGCCTAGCCCTCTCGGATACTGACAAAAAAAAGCAGATTGTCACGTGTGCACTGTTCGTACATTAAAGAACCGTTGAAAATTCGGAAGTGGTAAGCTACAAGTGCTACAGTTTCTGTCTCATTGTTATCAGGTTAAAGATCTATACGTTTTATAGACGGACATGTCGCTGGTCGTTGGAGATATAGACATTTTATAGACGGACATGGCGCTGGTCGTAAACCATCGCAAAAAACACATCCTCGTCCACTTAATGGCTGAACGTTGAGCGAGAAGAATGTGTTAAATGTCCAGTTCTCTATTTGTTAACGTGAACAAATGCCCTCTATTTCTTGTGTTGCTATCTTCTTCCTGTCAATGACAATTGCATCAAGTCATCTTTCCACCCACTGCTGTCAATCTCTCACTCGAGAGCAACGTTGATAACCTAATGCAGACGTCAATGAGTGTGCCGCTGAATGAACTATCTCGCTCGTTTGTGTTGATGATAACCTAATGCAGACGTTACTGAGAGTGCCACTGAATGAACTATCTCGCTCGTTTATGTTGATGATAACCTAATGCAGACGTTACTGAGAGTGCCACTGAATGAACTATCTCGCTCGTTTGTATTGAAATTGAGTCGCTGACTCAGTGAGTTTGAGGAAAATTCCGTATCTTATGTTTTTTTCTTTCTTTTAAATGACGCCGGTCTACTTGGACACGTTCAGCCCCTCGTTGTGCTCTCGTCTCTTAGACGTTTGCTGACTTGACTTTTTAACTTGTAGCCTCTCTACACTGAGGCAAGAGCGAAAACATGAAACTGACGAGTAAACACGGAACATGGACAAGTCACGAGCATGCTGGCGAGGCAATATACTTTTCAGTTGATCTCTGGCAATCACGTAGCAGTGCCAATCTGCTCTCTGGAAATGTCGTAAATTGAAGCAATTTGATTCAAGCAGATACAGTATAAATCAATGTCGTATTTATCATACCGAAAATACTGAGAAAAATAAAGACATTACTTCCATTGCGGAAGTTACGTCATTAATTTTATTTTCGTGCCGCTACTTCTCACCCCACTTTAACCATAATAAGCTAAGTAAGAGCAATTTAATTCAAATATAAGTGGTTTTTTTTTTTTTAATCAGGGACGGCGCCGTTGTGCTAGAGAGATTAACGTTTATTATCGTTCAAATGTAATCTCAGAATAAACGGTTTCATATTTACGTCGTTCCGGTGCGATTATTCCAGGAAATAAACGGGTATTTGTCAACGTGAAAGATTAGCAATAAGTAAGATTTGATTTTCCGCGAGGCACAGACGAATTACTACTAGATGATATGAGTCTCTCAATCAATATGTTACATTTCACAAATAGACGATTCCTTTCTCGAGAAAACTCTCGTCCTACAACAGCTGTCTTCTCGCCTGTGCACATTCCCAACATGTGTTCATGTTTAAATGTATCACAACAGCTGTCGTTCAACTCTACATTTAATGCGGCAGTTGTGGTTCACTTTTACATTTAATGCAACAGTTGTAGTTCATCTCTACATTTATAACAACTGTTGTAGTTGATCTCTACATTTTTTACAACAGTTGTAGTTTATCTCTACATTTGTTACAACAGTTGTAGTTCATCTCTACATTTATAACAACTGTTGTAGTTGATCTCTACATTTGTTACAACAGTTGTAGTTCATCTCTACATTTATTACAACAGTTGTACTTCATTCTACATTTATAACAACTGTTGTAGTTCATCTCTACATTTATTGCAACAGTTGTGGTTCGTCTCTATATTTATTACCACCACCATCAAGTGTCGTCTCCGCAACGAAGGTTGGCTACCATGGATTGCCATTTCACTCTGTTTCTTGCTTTGATAGTGCAGGTTGTCATAGATTGACTTGTCCATCTTTTGTTGTTACTCGTCCATGTTAGTCTTGGTCTCCCTCTGCCTCTTGTACCTTGTATTTTCCCTTCCAATATTAATTTTAGTAGGCTGTTGTATCTTATAACGTGTCCCAAAAATGTCATTTGAATTTCTCTCCATGGCTTTCTTTGGAGTGTTACGTGATGAGGCTCCAATCTCTTTCACGGTGGTCTGCCATATTCGTCTTTCGTGTATTTATTACAACAGTTGTTTATCTCTACATTTGTCACAACAGTTGTAGTTCATCTCTACATTTGTCACAACAGTTGTTTATCTCTACATTTGTCACAACAGTTGTAGTTCATCTCTACATTTGTCACAACAGTTGTTTATCTCTACATTTGTCACAACAGTTGTAGTTCATCTCCACATTTGTCACAACAGTTGTTTATCTCTACATTTGTCACAACAGTTGTAGTTCATCTCTACATTTGTCACAACAGTTGTTTATCTCTACATTTGTTACAACAGTTGTAGTTCATCACTACATTTATACAACAGTTGTAGTTCATATCTACATTTATTACAACAGTTGTAGTTCATCTCTACATTTAATACAACAGTTGTAGTTCATCTCTACATTTATTACAACAGTTGTAGTTCATCTCTACATTTGTTACAACAGTTGTAGTTCATTTCTACATTTGTTACAACAGTTGTAGTTCATCTCTATATTTGTTACAACAGTTGTAGTTCATCTCTACATTTGTTACAACAGTTGTAGTTCATCTCTACATTTATTACAACAGTTATTTATCTCTACAATTGTCACAACAGTTGTAGTTCATCCCTACTTTTGTTACAACAGTTGTAGTTCATCTCTACATTTATTACAACAGTTGTAGTTCATCCCTACTTTTGTTACAACAGTTGTAGTTCATCTCTATATTTAATACAACAGTTGTAGTTCATCTCTACATTTATTGCAACAGTTGTAGTTCATCTCTACATTTATTGCAACAGTTGTAGTTCATCTCTACATTTATTACAACAGTTGTATTTCATCTCTACATTTATTACAACTGTTGTAGTTCATCTCTACATTTATTACAATTGTTGTATTTCATCTCTACATTTATTACAACAGTTGTAGTTCATCTCTACATTTGTTACAACAGTTGTAGTTCATTTCTACATTTGTTACAACAGTTGTAGTTCATCTCTATATTTGTTACAACAGTTGTAGTTCATCTCTACATTTGTTACAACAGTTGTAGTTCATCTCTACATTTATTACAACAGTTATTTATCTCTACAATTGTCACAACAGTTGTAGTTCATCCCTACTTTTGTTACAACAGTTGTAGTTCATCTCTACATTTATTACAACAGTTGTAGTTCATCCCTACTTTTGTTACAACAGTTGTAGTTCATCTCTATATTTAATACAACAGTTGTAGTTCATCTCTACATTTATTGCAACAGTTGTAGTTCATCTCTACATTTATTGCAACAGTTGTAGTTCATCTCTACATTTATTACAACAGTTGTATTTCATCTCTACATTTATTACAACTGTTGTAGTTCATCTCTACATTTATTACAATTGTTGTATTTCATCTCTACATTTATAACAACAGTTGTAGTTCATCTCTACATTTATTACAACAGTTGTATTTCATCTCTACATTTATTACAACTGTTGTAGTTCATCTCTACATTTATTACAACTGTTGTAGTTCATCTCTACATTTATTACAACAGTTGTATTTCATCTCTACATTTAATACAACAGTCGTAGTTCATCTCTACTTTTGTTACAACAGTTGTAGTTCATCTCCACATTTATTACAACAGTTGTAGTTCATCTCTACATTTATTACAACAGTTGTAGTTCATCTCTACTTTTGTTACAACAGTTGTAGTTCATCTCTACATTTAATACAACAGTTGTAGTTCATCTTTACTTTTATTACAACAGTTGTAGTTCATCTCTACATTTATTACAACAGTTGTAGTTCATCTTTACATTTAATACAACAGTTGTAGTTCATCTCTACATTTATTACAACAGTTGTAGTTGATCTCTACATTTAATACAACAGTTGTAGTTCATCTCTACATTTGTTACAACAGTTGTAGTTCATCTCTACATTTAATACAACAGTTGTAGTTCATCTCTACTTTTGTTACAACAGTTGTAGTTCATCTCTATATTTGTTACAACAGTTGTAGTTCATCTCTACTTTTGTTACAACAGTTGTAGTTCATCCCTTCATTTATTACAACAGTTGTAGTTCACCCCTTCATTTATTACAACAGTTGTAGTTCATCCCTTCATTTATTACAAACAATCGTTTTCTGCCGCTTCTATGAAATGTGTCCAACAGTAAACGTGTTTTCCCCTCTTTGTCCTATGTGTCCAACAGTAAACGTGTTTTCCCCTCTTTGTCCTATGTGTCCAACAGTAAACGTGCTTTCCCCTCTTTGTCCTAGTGGAAATCGTTGATATTCAACATGTTTATCATCATTTTCCTCTCAGACCGAAGACGGTACATAGGGCGGAAGTCATAGTTCTCCACGACTGACGATTTGCTGATAGTTCTTTGTTGCTACTTAGTCCCATGGTAGAGCCAACCCTATTAGTTGCTCTGCTTAACGATTTTTTGGTCCGCCATGTTTTCTTTTACCAGATAGTTTCCACATGCATGCCTAATGGGGAAGTCTTTCTTCATTCATTCTCAGCACATGACCGATGTATCTCTAACGGCTTCTTCTTATAAAGCTCGACACGTATTTCTTGTTTTGATTCGTCTCTTGTCTGTTCATTTGAAATGTATTCTTTTGCAGCTTATGTTTGAGATCATACGTAGACATATTATCTCAAAAGCATTTAATCCCCTATATAAAGTCGTAGTGGGTTTCTAGCCTTCACTCCCGTGTGTTAGCATTGGTATCACACAGGAATTCAACAATTTAAAGTGTGTTTACTGAGCACTCAGGATTTCTAATGTTCGCCATAAAAAAAAAAAAACATATGATGCAAGTGCGATGCGTGTCATGACTACTGATGCTATGTCCCTATCTCTGGTCATTTTCCTGCCACGGTTGGTAAAATGTGTTAATTGTTTGTAAATTGGTGTTATCATGTGCTATCTCAGAGGTTATAAGAGAATACATTTTTGTATTTCTTCAACACGTTTTTTGGTTATAGAATTGAATCATCAAATGTGCTGTTTCTCCACGAGGCTACAACAATTCTTTGTGCAACATCCAACAATGTGAGTCCTTCATCGAACATCACCACACATCGCACAATAATTCTTTGTGCAACATCCAACAATGTGAGTCCTTCATCGAACATCACCACACATCGCACAATAATTCTTTGTGCAACATCCAACAATGTGAGTCCTTCATCGAACATCACCACACATCGCACAATAATTCTTTGTGCTACATCCAACAATGTGAGTCCTTCATCGAACATCACCACACATCGCACAATAATTCTTTGTGCAACATACAATGCGAGTCCTTCATCGAACATCACCACACATCGCACAATAATTCTTTGTGCAACATACAATGCGAGTCCTTCATCGAACATCACCACACATCGCACAATAATTCTTTGTGCAACATCCAACAATGTGAGTCCTTCATCGAACATCACCACACATCGCACAATAATTCTTTGTGCTACGTCCAACAATGTGAGTCCTTCATCGAACATCACCACACATCGCACAATAATTCTACGCACAGAAATTATAACCATAGGTTGACGGCATGCATGAGCTATTGATAAAATAACGATTCTATACCCTATAGACGGATAAGAAAGACATCACATACATTACTGTGCATGAAGCACATCCTGGACAGCGCACAGTTATGTATTCTAGCTGCCAATGGCAGTAGTATTTAGTGGCATTTGTAGTGGCAGAAGTATTTAGTGGCATTTGATAATGAGGTCTAGTAAAACGAGACACAAAGCAGTAAATAACTTCTACAAAGATATATCCTTAAAAGTATATAGTAATGAGTTCTAATAAAAGTATGACATTCATGATATATATTATTGAGCTATAATAAAAATATACCTTTGATGATATATATTATTCAGTTAAAACAAAAATGTATCCTTGTTTATATATAATATTGAGTTCTAATGAAAATGTATCTTTCTTGGTATATATTATTGTGTTTTAATACAATGTATCCTTGATAATATATATTATTGAGTTATAATAAAAATGTATCCTTGATGATATATAATATTGAGCTATAATAAAAATGTATTTTCGATGGTCTATATTATTGAGTTCTAATACAGATGTATCATTGATAATATATATTATTGAGTTCTAATGCAAATGTATTTTGATGATATATATTTTTTGAGTTATAATAAAAATGTATTCATGATTATATATATTATTGAGTTCTAATACAAATGTATCTTTCTTAATACTTATATAATTTGGTAGCAAATAATAATGCCCATGATATTATGTGATATTGAGTTCTAGTAGAAGATGTTCAATCAGTTACATATTAGTGATAAAGAGCCAAAGAATTCAATTTTGTTATCATTATCATCATCATCATCTAGCCTCTTGCCCCTGTTGGTCACCAATGAATGATGCTCCAAACTTTTGCCTGGACTGAGCCATATGTCCAGCTTCTGCAGCAGCCAATCCCAGCTAGTCTGGATATTTTCCTTCCACTTTCATGTATGTCTTCTTTCTTTCTCTCTTTTAATTTGATGTATGCTCTCCATAATTATTTTGTATAAGCCAAATTTTACAAGAGTTAAGTATTTTTATTTTTTCTTGTTTGTTTATGTTCTTTATAAACCAGTTCTCTGGAATTTTAGGATCTTGCACAATTGTAGTTATTGTTCTTCTCTCCACTGAAGGTATTCTTCTGTTACACTTACATTCACAGGTACTGATGTGTTTTCAGCAAATATATCGTTGTTTTCATGTTTCACTGCCATACATTACTATGGAAAAAAATACAAACAATTAAAACCTAATTTGTATTTGATTACTATCGTTTTGCTGTATGTTAAACAGCTGTTTTAGTTTATCCATAACTATGTACTTTTGATTTCCATGATATTCTTTTCTTGGTTATCAAAATATTCAAAATGTTTACACTTTCCAGTATTTGTTCTTTATATATATATATATATATATATATATATATATATATATATATATATATATATATATATGCAACTTTAGTGGACGTTGCCAAGTGTATATGTTAGTCGTGGCTTATATTTTAGTGGTTGTATGTGCTAATCATGGCTCATATCTTTATGTGTGTATATGATAGCCATGGTTCCTATCTTGGTAAATGTCTGTGATAGCCATGGCTCAAGTCTCAGTGTATATCCGTGCTAGTCGTAGCTTTTATCTTAGTGGGAGACTGTGATACTGTGACTGGCCATGGCTGATATCTTGGTGGGTGTATGTGCTGGCCATGACTCATATCTTGGTGTGTGTGTAGGCTGGCCATGATTCATATCTTGGTGTGTGTCTGTGCTGGCCATGGTTCATATATTGGTGTATATCCGTGCTAGTCATGACTCATATCTTGGTGTGTGTCTGTGCTGGCCAAGGTTCATATCTTGGTGTGTCTGTGCTGGCCAAGGTTCATATCTTGGTGTGTGTTTGTGCTGGCCATGGATCATATCTTGGTGTATTTCCGTGCTAGCCATGGCTCATATCTTGATGTGTTTCAGTGCTAGCCAAGGTTCATATCTTGGTGTATATCCGTGCTAGTCATGGCTCATATCTTGGTGTGTGTCTGTGCTGGCCAAGATTCATATCTTGGTGTGTGTGTAGGCTGGCCATGATTCATATCTTGGTGTGTGTCTGTGCTGGCCATGGTTCATATCTTGGTGTATATCCGTGCTAGTCATGGCTCATATTTTGGTGTGTGTCTGTGCTGGCCAAGGTTCATATCTTGGTGTGTGTCTGTGCTGGCCAAGGTTCATATCTTGGTGTGTGTTTGTGCTGGCCATGAATCATATCTTGGTGTATTTCCGTGCTAGCCATGGCTCATATCTTGATGTGTTTCAGTGCTAGTCATAGTTCATATCTTGGTGTGCTTCCGTGAAGCCCTGGCTCATATCTTAATGTGTTTCTGTGCTAGCCCTGGCTCATATCTTAATGTGTTTCTGTGCTAGCCATGGCTCATATCTTAGCTTGTGTGTGTGTGTGTGCTAGACATAGTTCATATCTTGGTGTGTGTCATGTTAGTCATATCTCATATCTTGGTGTGTGTCCGTGTTAATCATGTCTCATATCTTTGTGGGTGTCTGTGTTTAGTCATATCTCATATCTTAGTGTGTATCTGTGTTAGTCATGTGTCAAATCTTTGTGCGAGCATGTTTGTGTTAGTCATATCTCATATCTTTGTGTGCATGTCTATGTTAGTCATATCTCATATCTTTGTGTGCATGTCTATGTTAGTCACATCTCATACCTTTGTGTGTTCATGTCTATGTTTGTCATGTCTCATATATTTGTGTGTATGTCCATATTAGTTACATCTCGTATCTTAATGTGTGTCTGTCGTTGTTAAGCATGTTTCATATCTCTTTGTGTTTGTGTTTAGTCATATCTCCTATCTTTGTGAGTGCATGTTTATGTTAATCATATCACGGTAGAGTGTGCCTTTGTTAGTCACATCAGTAGTGTATCAGGATGGAAACGATCGGACTTTTTTAGTTGAACAAAGAGGAAGGAGGAAAGGAGGAAAGATTTACTCCTTTAAGCACAAGAGTTATATAGTAGGGTACCACCACTTTCCCATGGTGGAAGGTGGTGGTGGAACCTCTGGGAGAGTGATGCCATGATATACATGTATATATGAATAGGACTTGTATAGCGCATGAAGGGGAGGGGGGGTAGTTTGGGGGATATTTGGTTAATGAGCCATGTAATGGACATCAGTTTTTCGCGCCATTATCAACTTCCAATAGGAGCTAGTGTGTGTGTGTTGTCCGGCTATAGACCACGCCCACTCCGGAAGTGAAACTACCATATTAGGGAGTAGTGATACGGTAGTTATTTCATAGATATGGTGAGCATATATACATATAATAGTAATAAATTAATATTTATTATATCTACATGGTCGTACATTTTTAAGATATGAACCATAATCAGTGATATTTAATCAGGTATCTCTCGGTGACGACATGAATGGACAGTCATATTCTCCCCCCTTGGCACATAATGACCCAATCGATGAAGATCGCGCGTGAGTTTATGGATTATTTTCCCCCCACGCGCGCGAAACGCCAACAGGTTGTTATGTAAACTAATGAGCGGTCTGTCTCGGTACACGGTTAGCAGACAATAAGACATAGGTTAATAACAATACTTATGATCTCGATACGCGTATCGTGTGAACGTGTTATCAAATAAGGTTCGTAAGTTATAAAATAACGACATAAATCTACCTCGCGTCAGTCGTAGGTAGATTTGTTAGGAGATTTATCGATCACGTGTCAGAAATGGTCAGACCCGCGCCTGAGGAAATAATCTACTGTTACGGCGAGTGGCAATCGATGTACGAAACGATGAAGGGTGTTCAGTTTAACGAAGGGCTACCCGACGTGGAACAATGGCGAGGAGATAGGAGACGTCTGGTGGTCATAGACGATCTGATGAACGAAACCGACGATAGGGTCACGAAACTATTTAGCAAGGGAAGTCATCATAGAAATATAAGCGTCGTGTATATAGTACAGAATCTCTTTAGCAAAAACAAGGAACAGCGGACGATAAGTCTCAACAGTCATTACATAGTTCTGTTTAAAAACCCGAGAGACGGGTCTCAGATTACGAATCTGGCCAAACAAATATACCCGGGTCGCGTGTCGTACGTGATAGAAAGTTTTAAAGACGCGACATCGGCTCCACACGGGTATTTATTATTTGACCTTCGACAAGAGACGCCAGATCATCTAAGGTTCCGAACCAATATTTTTCCTAAAGAACAGCAGGTAGTCTACATCCCAAAGTAAGAAACATGAGCGAGTCGGTCAAAAGACACGGAGAGATGTTGCTTTTTCTGTGCTCGGCTAAACCACCAGCGGTAAAGGCCGTGATGAAAACAGCGTCTCCTGATCCCATAAGAACTCTGTACGAATACTGCCACAACGTGTTAAAAGGTAACGTTCGGCTCACACCGGCTCAGAAGAGACGGTTGCAGCGCCATAAACACGACCTGAGGATTCTCGTGCGAAAAAAGACGACCGTGAAAAAGAGAAAACAGATTCTGCAAAAGGGTGGCTTTATCGGCGCTCTGATTAAACCAGTTCTGGGTATCCTGAGCGGTATTCTGGGCATGTGAACGATGGCCAAGAAAATGATTTTGATCGATCCTCGACTTCTAGAGTCTGTAAATCTCCACCAAGCTTCTTATACGCCTCCCGAGTCAGTAAAAGAGAGCCTAGGAGATCTGGATACGCAAATGCAACGAGTCCTGGAAAGAGAGGACATGTCACCACGCGACAAAGCCAGACTGTATCAGCAGACATTGCAACGGTATCTGCAACGTCTCGATCAGTACAGACACAAACCTCTAGGCGTAGTGGACATTAAACAGGAACCACCATCCCCCGACGCGATTACAACACCACCAACCGCGGTACTTAAAGATGAAGTCGACGAAAAAATTCCTCAGTCAGCGCCAAGCGCGCCTAAGCCGAAAACGAAAGTGGTCACTCACAAAGAAGTTGTGGGCACGTACAGACTCAGGAAAAGAAGAAAAAGTAAAATTCCAAAACCAAACTGGGAGACATGGCCAAAGGAGTAGATAAGATGTTAAGAAGCCGTTACTACGATCCGGAATGACGGGTGCCTACTGGGGTGTGGTTGGTTTACAGCGTAGTACAAAACTAAGCTCTGCAAAGAATAAAGAATGGCTGAGTTAACAGGATGCTTATACTCTACACAAACCCGTTGTTAGAAAATTTAAGAGACGACCCATCATCGTGGGTGGTATGAACCATCAGTTCCAGGCTGATCTGATCGATCTGAGACAATTAACAAGATACAACGATGCGTACTCGTATCTCGTTACGTGTATCGATGTGTTTTCGAAGTATGCTTGGGCGGTTCCGATACGGTCGAAAACCGCAAAAAATCTAGTGGAGGCAGTGAGCGAAATTTTTGCCGAACGCAAACCGATAAATCTTCAAACGAACAAAGGATCCGAATTCGTCAACAAAATTTTCCTAAAATTTCTCAAAGAAAATGGAGTCCATTTCTTCACTACGGAGAACGAGGATATAAAGGCAGCGATCGTAGAACGATCTAACCGAACGTTAAAAGAGAAAATGTGGAGATTTCTTACGAAAACGAACAAATTGAGATATGTGGATGCGTTATCCGCCCTACTCAAAAACTACAATAATTCGTATCACAGGAGTATTAAGGGTGTCCGGTTAGCGCAATCGATAGGCGGTTGGCTTACCACGGCAACAGCCGGGGTTCGTACCCTGGCGAGGACACCTGGGTTTTACTAATTCCCTAAAAATTAGTAGGAGCCGCGATAGCTCAGTGGTTAGTGAACTGGACTACTACGGACAAGGGGTAGGGTTCGATCCCAACCGACGGCTCCGGGTTCACCCAGCCTTAAATGGGTACCGGATTTTTTCTGGGAAAGTAAAACAGCACGGGCGTAATACCGACCACATTACCCCAAAAAATCATGTGCTGAAGGTCTGTAAAATATAGGGTCACTAACACCATATTTCCCATACGCCACTTGGCGTGACGGGGGGTACTTTACTTTTTTTTTTACAGGAGTATTAAAATGGCGCCGGTCTGTGTAAACTCGACCAATCAAGAACAAGTCTGGAATACTTTGTATAATAAACTGTCGGGGAGAGACAATAGGCAGTCAGTGGCTATCAATAACCGTTATAAAGAAGGTGATCGAGTTAATATAGCTCAAGCCAGAGCTAATTTTAAATAGGGGTATACACCATCGTGGACGGAAGAACTGTTTACAATCAGTCGTGTAAACAAAAACACAAACCTGATAACCTACGTTGTGAAAGATGATTCTGGTGAAGAGTTGAAAGGGTTGTTTTATACAGAAGAGCTTCAGAAAGTCGGCGATAAACGGGTGTATCGAATAGAAGCCATCTTAGAAGAGAGGAAAGTAGGTGGAAAAAAAAAATCAAATGGTACGGTTACAACTCATCATTCAACAGTTGGATTTTGAGCGATCAAGTATCCAGATACAGAGACTGACGAAATGGAGGGGAGGAACACGTGCAAACCTTTCTGAGTACGATAGTTGAAAGAGAAGAAAAGAAGAACGACGAAGGGACCAGTCACGATAGCAGAACCGCACTCTGGCCTGTTTTCGTTAAACTGCTCCCGCGAATAGAAATCGTTTTTCTCTGCCAAATGATCATTATATATGCCGTAATCGGCGTGGCTTTATTTAAACTGACGGGTGGAAACGGTGAGGGTCAGGACGGAAAGAGTTGGATCGCGCTCCTGAGTAGTTGTCTGGGATACATGCTACCTAATCCCAAGTTGGAGACGAGGCGGTGAATCAAGGAAGATGAGTTTTTACATCACAGCCCCCAGCAACGCGTCGATGCAAATTTATCCTGAAAATAGTCCTGGAAACTTTTTCTGTCAAACTCCCTCAAACTATCGAACTGAATGCAAACTACGAAGTCGATTTGGCCGAGATACAATTTCCAAACACTCATTTCAACGTCTTACCCGGCGATATCTGGATCCGTTACGAAACCTCCGGTAACACAGCAGTAACAATGGAACTGGCACCGGGGTTATACAAGACAGTGGATAGCTGTATCGATGCTTTAAATAAACTGATATTGCAAAAATCACCATCCATCAAAATGAGATTTTAAAATAAAAAAACAAAAATAAGGCCACACTTAAGCTCTTTGAACAAGGGCCCTCGGTTACCATAAGCGAGGAATTGAAAAGAATCTTAAGCCTCCCATCGAATCGCGTAACAGACGTAACGTGGCCCTGCACGGCGAGAAATAAATAAATTTGGAAACGCAAACTAGAAATGTGTACGTCTATTGCGATATAGTGTCACCCAGAGTGGTGGGGGATGTCCTGGTACCATTACTGAGGGCAGTTCTATTTTGGAGAAAACCACCACATCCATATTTTGCATCTACGACAAACCGCACTATGTCCCCCTGAGCAGGTTCTCCTTCGACAGGATAGAAATTCTTTTAACTAACTACAGGGGAGTTGCGATCCCATTTACAACCGGAATGTCGGTACTGACGTTACATTTCAGAGCGTGGAAGCACTTCGATCTGGAATAATGGTGAGACACACGCCGCTTCATCGAAATGCTAGGTTATACGAAGAGTGTTGCTTTAATCAAGCCGGCCACGGCCTCCCGGTATTTGTCGGAAGTAGAAGTCAGCGAGGGCGCGGTATCGGTAGTTTTTTTTCGGGGGCATCGGAAGAGCCATTTTACCGTGGCTAAAAACAGGCGGTAAGGCATTACTCAGAGAAGGTGTCGGCACGGGACTACAAGTCGCGCAAGACGCATTGGCGGGAAGAAAATTTTGGAGATGCGTTTAAAGAAAGAGCTAAGGAATCCGGTCAGCGTTTAATTCAGGGAGCCATCAGTCATCTGGCCCATATAGAAATTTCCATCAGCGGAAATTCAGATGAATACATCGATTTTTCCAACACGTATCTGCATATGAGAGCAAAAATTACGCTGTCCAACGGTGACAATTTAACGGCTTATGCTGAAGTTGCGCCTGTGAACTATTTTCTGCACAGTCTAATCTCGCAAGTCGACGTATCTCTCAACGATACTTTGATTTCAGCTTCTGAAAACACCTACCCTTTTCGAGCATACATAGAAGCCACTCTCAACCATACCAAGGAATCTAAGAAAGGTTATCTCACGAGCGCACTCTTCTACACCGATACTTCCAAACATGCGGACGACACCCAAGGTGACTCCAATATAGGTCTGGAAGCGCGGCGAAATCTGGCCCGAGGTAGCCATGAGCTGGATGTGATATGGCTACTTCACTCTGATATTTTTGCTCAGGAGCGTTACATGCTAAACAGGGTTGACGTGAAAATTAAGTTGCCCCCCCCTCAAAGGACGTATTTAACATCATAGCTCACGACAAAACTGTCGGTTATAAAAGTGTCATCACTTACGCCGCCCTATTGGTGAGGAAAGCCTCAGTTAATCCGGCCATTTCGCTGGCTCACGAAAAGGCTCTCTTACGGGGCAATGCGCGATACCCCATGAAGAGAGTTATGATTAAAACATTTGCCATTCCTAAAGGTATGTTATCTCATTCCCAAGACAACCTTTTCCTGACCCAAACACAAACGCGACTAGTCCTCGGCTTACTGGACTCGGCTGCATTTAACGGAAGTTACGACACTAACCCCTTCAATTAAAAAAAAACTTTGGCCTTACCTACTTGAACGTCACCGTCGCCGGTCATAGTATTTGGGGTAAACCTCTATCTACCGAATTTGACCGCGGTCAGTACGCTCGCGCCTACTTCAAGTTCATATTGGCGTTGGGTCTTGTGGGAACAGACGCTGGTAACAGAATAGATTATAACGACTTCAAGAACGCCTACACTATTTTTGCATTCGATCTCAGCCCTAGTCTTTTGAACGCCGAACAATTTGAGCTGGCAAAATCAGGGCCCGTCGCCATTGAGCTCAAATTTGCGACGATCACGCCTAATCCTATACAGGTCCTAGTTTACGCAGAACTGGATTCCGTGTTGGAGATCTCTAAAACGAGACAGATTCTTACAGATTACACAGCGTAAACACGACTACAATGAACACGAAGGATATTCTCAACGTACTTATGTCTGACATTTTTGTGAGACGGTGTTCCATTGTTAGCGTAGTGGCTCGCGATCGGTTACCTCGATATATCGATCCTACTAAAATCGCAGCATTCGTGATCAATACCGATCCGAGTTGGAGACCGGGCTCTCACTGGGTCGCCCTCTACTACAACGCTTTGGGGCAGTTTGAGTATTTCGACAGTTTCGGATTTTTTCCCAGACATACCGAGATCATCGGCTTTATCGAGAGGAATTCGAACAGACCTCTTATCTACAACCTGCGACAGTTACAAGATCTTGTTAGTAACGCGTGTGGACTGTACTATGTGTATTTTCTACTGATTAAAACTCGAGGAGGATCAATGCAAAGGGTCTTAATGCCGTTTACCTCGTCCACCAGACAACACATAAACGATCGAATCGCCTACTCGCACCAAAACTTTTGGCGCAAAATATTTTACTTATATATCAGTATAAAAAATCAGTACAAAATATCAGTATTTTAATCTTTCCACTCAAAACACATAACGAACGCAAACCGATAAATCTTGAAACGACAAAGGGTCATCATGAACATCTACATGATTCTCATTACAGAACTAAAACGTGCATCCATTAACAGTGGCTTTTAAATATTATATCTTTGTCAGTGAGCGGTTATCTTATAAAGCCCATCTTCCTGATCCTATTATAACTCCCTCTAAGCGTCAACCATAGCTATATAAGTACGCTTCGATTCTTTCTTTTCTTTATTTCTTTCTTTGTTATTTTCTTTCTTTCTTTCTTTCTTTTCTTTCTTTTCTTTCTTTCTTTCTTACTTTCTTTCTTTCTTTCATTCTTTCCTTTATTTCTTTGTTCTTTCTTTTCTTTCTATCTTTCTTTCTATCTCTCTCTCTCTCTCTCGCTCTCTCTCTCTCTAGCTCTCCCTTATCAGTACTTTAATCTTTCCCCACAAAACACATAACCAACATCTACATACTTATTACTTAACTAAAACACGCATCCATTAACAGTGGCTTTTAAATATTATATCTTTGTCAGTGAGCGGGTATCTATGTGTTTACTAAAGCTTTTATAGGCATCTTTGAGTCTCTATCCCAATCAGAGGACCATGGCCTATAAGAGTCACGAAAACTTAATACGTCGCTTAGTTTGTGGAGCTGACGCGTAATGTATAGCCGAACATGTCCAGATATGTTTTACATTACTGATTTCACGTACCACGTGCGTTTCTGACTTTATCTTACATGGATTCGCAAGTGATCAGTTCTGATTATAAAATGTGTGTGTCTACAATTTCGAACGAATTTGTGGTATTATGTGTTGACATTATCCACACTTACGATAAGACTAAAAAGAAGCTTTCCACGTTTTATAAGTCAATGGCTAAACTAGTCTATACGGTATCAGAGAGATATGACTCGTTGTTCGGTGGTATAACGCTGGTAGTCGGTGATAAGGACATTTACGCATTGTTTGCAACCATTGTGGTTTTATGGCTTCAGATGGAATTTTAAACTTTGGGCGCATCGTGATTATTTATACGCTGGCTTATCGGTTAATTAAGAACCATGTCAAAGACTTTAACGATTCTGATACAGATATATCTTCTCTGGAAAAGAACTTCGCTTTCTGTGCCGAGATGTTTATCGGTGGATTATTCGGAGACTGGCTTGTAAAAAACGGAGGTTGGAAAAAGTTCTTAGACTTCTCTAACGAAAAGGATACGACACCGTGGACTCTATTTCATAACAGCTTTGCTCTGTGACCGTTACAACATTTACCGAACACGTTCCTATATGTTACGTAATTCATTTCCATTAATAAAACTATTATAATAAATACACATTGTTATGTGTTTTAAGCATAATTTCAACTTACCTGTATTCTTATAATGTTGGTTTTTTAAAGTCTGCTTCTCCTATCTTCTCCGACAGTGTTTCAGTATGTAACAGAGTATGCTAATGAGAGCAGATACTGAATTATTACCGCTTCTCAATAGCAGATAGCAGTATCATATAGTGACGACCAGCAGATTTTAACTATGGTAAATTTCCAGGAATACAGTTAGTCAGAGTGAGAGAGTAAGCTCAGGTAGGGGTAGTAGACACCCACCGAAGTAGAGAGGGTCATGACTTGACCTAGACATAATAGTTGGGGGATTTTCCATGAATCTCCACGAATGTCCATGCAAGTTCATTGTTATTGTGGGTGATCACGCACTTAGCATGTGAAACCCATGACTTTGGCCTGGCTGATAAATAAGTTGTTATTGTCAAAGTCATGGAACGGTCAAGTGGTCATCCAGCTACCAGGATGAAGTAATATTATCCCAATAGGGCGTAGAGATTCGGGGAAACAGGATGCTTTGTCCAAATTTGGGAAAGTTCAGGTGTTAGTCACCGAATAAGCAAGTCATCGAACACGGGTACTGCAGGGTGACCAGAGAGAGAGTCGCGAGTGGTCAGGTGCGACGATCTGATTGGTTATGGACGTTCAGACGTAGAGCGAGAGCTGGAGTACTTAAAGTCATGCACAACAGTTTAACAGAAGAGAAGAAGGAGTTAGGACAAAGAAGTTAAGCCAGAGATTTTAGGAGAAAAAGTAGAATGTAGACTAAGTCAGTTAAGTTAGGACAGAGTAGAAACATTAGACAAGAAGCAGTTAAGCAGTTTAGAAACAGTTAGAGTCAGAACAGTGAGAAAGTTAAGAGTAGGAGTCTTGAGTTAGCCAAGTTAGTTAAGAATCAACAAGTTATAATTATAGGTGTGAAGTAGCTTTGAAAGACAGTGAAAGATTAATTCAAGTTGTGTGTGTTCATAAATTCTCTAGAAATTATTTTAATACGTATGGAGAAATAATATTTGTGAAATTAATTGATAGGCCTGAAGAAGAGACAAACAGAGCTATAATTCTATACAGAGAAAGTAACATTGTCAATATGATTTTGAATAGTGAGCACACGATAAACAATAGAAGAATAACAGTCATGGTTTATAGGCCATTACAAAAGTATACTATGATAAATCCAAAGACATACACTGAAGTAAACAATAAAACAACATACGCTAAACCAGACTATAGACTATATAGTTTAAAAACAACTAGAATTATTAGAGAAGAGATTATTAGAAAGACAGACACTGAACAAGAGACAAAGAGTACACAGACTGAAGTAGAGACTACAATTTTAAAGACTTATATAGATGCCTGTGTAGGTAGTGACAGTGACACATGGCAAGAATATGAAACTAAATGGACTGACAAGAATAAAGAAAGTAACAAAATAATAGAAGAATTAAATGAGAAATTAATAAAACAAGATCATGAGATTAGGATACTAAAGCAAACTAATGAGAAAAATAATAAAAAGATTGTAGAGTTGACAGAGACAGTTGATAGGTTAAAGACGAAGAACAAAGGCTTGAAGAAAGAAGTAGACAAAATAGAAACTGATATAATGGAGGCGGAGGAATATATTGGACAACTGACACATGATAAACTACAGCTTCAAGAGAAATTTTCAAGGATGACAGACACAGACGATGTTAGACAGAAAGTAAAGGTCCATCCGGAGAGACAAAATTCGGTAAGAACCAGGAAAATTCAATCAAGATTAGACATTAATTCAGTTGTCTTGTGGCCTACCGATTCAGACCGACCACGTTATATGCACCCACTATATCCAGACCAGTGCACAGTGGATTATGATAGTGACAATGGAACAGAGATCCGTAGAGAGTATTGGGGGACAACGATAGAAGACGGTAAGGTGACGAAAGCGGAAGGCTCGCAAGGTTATACGACAGGACAGAAATCCTCCAAGAAATGTACAGCAAAGACAAAGAAGAAAAAGGATAGACAAGTTGCTACAGTTTGTGTCAGTAAAGATAATGATTTAAAGGAAGATATTAATTCAGGAATAGTGTTTTGGCCACTGGGATCCCCTGAAAGGACTAAAATAATAGAAGAAAGAAAAAGACAAGATGACGAACGTGTAAAAACAGACATGTTTTTTGCTCGCAGACTAGGAAGAATGAGTGAGTTCCTGGAGCATGCCAGCAAGAGTAAGGGTAAACATCCCAAGGTTTACCTGTGATAACTGACTAATGAGAAGCCAGAATGTAGTTAAGCCATATAGGTGACCACTTGGGGAGTGAGTCACCCGAAGTAACGAATAAAAAATGGTGATAACCATGTTTACATTGGCTTAATTAAGGCTTGAGTCGAGTTGAGAGGACGCTATTTACAGACGCAGAAGTCTTAGCGCACCTAGAGTTAAGAGAACTCAGAATTGAAGAAAAATAGTGAAGTAACTAGAGATATAGTAGACAAGAGACCATAACTAGAGAGTTTAGAGGAGTATCAATGAAACATATGGTACTAACTACGAGTTGGTCAGAGTTCTTAAACTTGCGAAGTTGGATGGTAATCCAAAAGGAACAACTGACCAATATAAGTGTAGTAAGGAGATGTGAGAAACAAGGTGATATTCTGTGTTTGTGTGAGACCTGAAAGAATTAGGTTTTTAAATTGAAGAAAATGAGTCTAAAGGATGGACTCATGGGTAATTAATCTGGAGCTTGAGAGAGAGTTCCAGAATTTATTGAGATTTATGATGACTTACAAGAAGTCATTTAAGATAGTGGAATGGAGAATTATTGAGACTTAGAAGATACTACAAAAGTATCATGAAGAAATTTGAGTCTAGAAAATGAGGCTCAGAGAATGATTATGATGTAAATAAGTCTGGAGTATATATATGTATGTATATTGATGTATTATTGCTCAAGCTAAGTGTGGTTGGTGATCGTGTTGTGATTGTGGTCTCCGGAGATATGTGAATTGTCTACGTATTGTCATATGTTCTATGTGAATTGAGCAAATATGTTCTAATGCAGAAAGTTTGTAATCATGAGTATTTTTAATTCAGACTTCTTTGACAGTCTGTCAGAGGTTTCATTTGTAATAAGAGTTGTGAAGATAACGTTAAATGTTTTATTAATACCTTTAAAAATGCGTGTTGTACATGGTTTGTCTTATGAGTTTATTTATAGGATATTGGGATCACAGATGCCAGTCGACAGATGTCTGGTGATGCCTGTGATGTAGCCTCAAGAAGCTGACAAACAGTCATTGTCAAGAATTAGTTAACATTCGCAATAAGACTTGCATTATATTAAATGGTGGAGTTAATCATTCAATGGACACAACTGGACATACTTTGAAAATTATGTCCCCTATATAAAAATTTTTTAAATTTTTTTTAAAGAATTCTTGTATGGTACAGTACCTTATTGTCTCCAAGATATTGTTGATGATTTATGGTTTCTAAAGATTGGTTGTTATTGTGACAAGTATTTTTTTACTGATTTTTGTTAGGAAACTTAGAGTTTTGTTTTGACTGTTATGACTAGTAGTCATATCTTAATGATGTTACATACATACTACTGTTACAATTTTTTTGATGGATAAGATTTAATTACGGTGTAATTAAACCTCAATATTGTGAAGGGAGATAGTGTAACAGAGTATGCTAATGAGAGCAGATACTGAATTATTACCGCTTCTCAATAGCAGATAGCAGTATCATATAGTGGCGACCAGCAGATTTTAACTATGGTAAATTTCCAGGAATACAGTTAGTCAGAGTGAGAGAGTAAGCTCAGGTAGGGGTAGTAGACACCCACCGAAGTAGAGAGGGTCATGACTTGACCTAGACATAATAGTTGGGGGATTTTCCATGAATCTCCACGAATGTCCATGCAAGTTCATTGTTATTGTGGGTGATCACGCACTTAGCATGTGAAACCCATGACTTTGGCCTGGCTGATAAATAAGTTATTGTCAAAGTCATGGAACGGTCAAGTGGTCATCCAGCTACCAGGATGAAGTAATATTATCCCAATAGGGCGTAGAGATTCGGGGAAACAGGATGCTTTGTCCAAATTTGGGAAAGTTCAGGTGTTAGTCACCGAATAAGCAAGTCATCGGACACGGGTACTGCAGGGTGACCAGAGAGAGAGTCGCGAGTGGTCAGGTGCGACTATCTGATTGGTTACGGACGTTCAGACGTAGAGCGAGAGCTGGAGTACTTAAAGTCATGCACAACAGTTTAACAGAAGAGAAGAAGGAGTTAGGACAAAGAAGTTAAGCCAGAGATTTTAGGAGAAAAAGTAGAATGTAGACTAAGTCAGTTAAGTTAGGACAGAGTAGAAACATTAGACAAGAAGCAGTTAAGCAGTTTAGAAACAGTTAGAGTCAGAACAGTGAGAAAGTTAAGAGTAGGAGTCTTGAGTTAGCCAAGTTAGTTAAGAATACACAAGTTATAATTATAGGTGTGAAGTAGCTTTGAAAGACAGTGAAAGATTAATTCAAGTTGTGTGTGTTCATAAATTCTCACAAGTGTAAGTAGACTTACAAGTTCGTAAGTTGATGAATAATGTTGATGAATAATGTTTGATGATCAATAAACTGAATATAATTGTGTAACAAGAGAGACTTCGTGTGCAAGTCTATTACAAGTATAACACCTGTGATTATCTGCTGTTAGATTTACAGCTCTGGTAGGATAATATCAGTGAGGCTCATGTGGTAGATTTACAGATATGGAAACGTACCTAACAGTGTTATCACTGTGGGTACCTTGTGACTGACTGAGTGACCGCCACAAGTCGAATGACTATATTAAATCGTGTACGCGCCTTTTTTACATAACATGTTGGCGTTCCGCTTGCGCGTGGGGGAAAAGATAATCCATAAACTCACGCGCGATTTTCATCGATTGGGTCATTATGTGCCAAGGGGGGAATATATGACTGTCCATTCATGTCGTCACCGAGTGATACCTGTTTAAGTATCACTGATTATGGTCCACATCTTAAATACGGGCCGATTTACGTCCACGTAGATATAATAAATATTAATTTATTACTATTATATGTATATATGCTCACCATATCTATGAAATAACTACCGTATCACTACTCCCTAATATGGTAGTTTCACTTCCGGAGTGGGTGTGGTCTACAGCCGGACAACACACACACACTAGCTCCTATTGGAACTTGATAATGACGCGAAAAACTGATGTCCATTACATGACTCATTAACCAATTATCCCCCAAACTACCCCCCCCCCCTTCATGCGCTATACAAGTCCTATTCATACATACATATATATCATGGCATCACTCTCCTGGAGGTTCCACCACCACCTTCCACCATGAGAAAGTGGTGGTATACTACTATATAACTCTTGTACTTAAAGGAGTAAATCTTTCCTCCTTTCCTCCTTCCTCTTTGTTCAACTAAAAAAGTCCGATTGTTTCCATCCTGATACACTACTCACATCTCATATCTTAATGTGTTTGTGTCTGTGTTAGTAATATCTCATATCTTGGTGTGTGTCAGTGTTAGTCATGCCTCATATCGTTGTGTGCATGTCAATGTTAGTCACATCTCGTATCTTTGTGTGTGCATGTCTGTGTTAGTCACCTCTAGTGACTCGGGCAGATGGTGTTTGTTAACCTGGCAGGGCCGACCATCTAAGGGCAGTATCCCCCTACAGAAAAGACAATCTGCTGCCTTGCAGGAAGATTGTGGACAATCAAAGGCTAAGGAAAGCAAACTTGAATAAAATGCTGTCACTGGCGCAGAACACAGTGCAACGTTTTAACAGGTATTCAATCAGGGTGGATCTAATCACTCAGGCAGGTGCAGCGCCAGGCCCTCAACCTCAAAAGGGCCCAACCTCTATTACTGGATGTCCTTCTCAACTGCTCTGTGGAGTCAGGGGGCGAGAGAATATGCTACTGGACAATCCAAAATAAGACCACTCAAAATAATGCACTGGAATGTTGAAGGCATCAACAGAAAAATAGATGGGTACAGTTAAAAGATAGAATTAGAAAATATCCTGCATGAAGAACAAGTAAACATATGCTGTTTGCAGGAAACCCATCTAAACAACGACATAGCCTTGAAGATTAGGAAATACCAGTGCTACCGAAGTAGAGGTGGTGGCTGTTTTCGCGCAACAAAAGTGAAAACACATGCACCTAAACTGCACCAAAGACAATTGATTTTGCACCGAAACCGTGCCCAAAAAAAAAAAAAATTCATCTGCCAATACGTCGAAAAGGTCGAAAATTTTGGAAAATATTTATTTTGGGATCCGCCACTTTGTCGATATCTCAGGCAAATAAAGGCGAGGGATTATGTCAAGGGCTGACAAAGAGGGGATTATGTCAAGGGCTGACAAAGACGGTGGATTATCTCAAGGGTGGCTTGTGTGCCCGGCTGACGTGGTCAGGTGAAAAAAGTGTTAGATGAAAGATTGAAAGAGTAAAGATGTGAAAGATGTAAATATTAAAAATTCAGAATTATTAATAAATAAATTTTTAAAATGTAAAAAAAAGGCTCCCACCGGGAATCGAACACCGGACTTCCGCGTGACTTGATGTGAAATATGCGGCCCCTCGACGGCTATATGCGGCCCCTCGACGGCTCGTGCGCGGGCGGGTGACGATATTTAATGAATCAGGGCGCGGATATGAGGTAAAATTTAAAAATTCAGAATTATTACAAAAAATAAAATACGGTGTCGGTGTAAATTTTAAAAATTCAGAATTATTTTTTTTTTAATTTTAAAAAATGGCTCCCACCGAGAATCGAACACCCGACTCCCGCGTGACAGGTGAGAATACTTAAGAGCAATAATAAAAAAAGGAAAAAGAAATATGGTATGGTGACAGCCTTACGTGGAAATGGACGAAACAAAAGTCAACGTTTCGGCCAAGAGGCCTTCGGCTGGACGAATAACAAACACACAAAATATATATAAGGGTATATTAACAAATCAAACTACATGGCGATAATATGCTAGACACTCAAGAGAGGAAAAATAAAAAAAAGAGGTCACTTCCCTGTGTTCCGGAGTGCGGTCAGTCTGAGAATGGACTCAAACCGCGAGGAAGTTAGACCAACTATAAACAATCTCGCTAGCCAGGCGGTGAGGCGAGACGGCAGAAAGGAAGGGTTCTAAAATTATGGGGAGGTGGGTACAGGATATGTATAAACTATGCAAATCTAACTATTGTGAGTATCACGGACCGATGTGTAAAAATAAGAATGTGTATGTAACAACGCATGCTAACAAGCATAAATCAGCATATATATTGCCACAAAGCCCACAAAAGGAACACCGAAATGAGCCCAAATATGACAATAACCATGCATACAAATATATCAGCATGCATAGGTGTAAGAAATGTGTAGTGGGTGTCCTATGTGTATGAGAGTGATATGTTCATACCCTGGAAAATATCAACCATCAAACAGTTTATCGACGATAATTCCCTACCTCCCAGCGCGTCCCGTCTCATCATCCCAGACAGTGCTTTAGGCAAACCTTCCTTCTATATGCTCCCTAAAATCCACAAGCCCAATAACCCTGGTCGCCCTATTGTTTCAGCATGCAGTTGTCCCACAGAACATATATCCGACTATCTCGGCAGCATTTTCCAACCCATAGTTACATCCCATCCCACCTATGTCAAGAACACTAATCATGCTCTCACTATCTTCTCTTCTCTTTCCCTTACCCCTGAACGCTCGTACCGACTTTTCGTCCTCGACGTATGCTCTCTGTATACCTCTATCCCTTATGCTGATGACCTTATAGCTCTTCAATTCTTTCTTGACCAAAGAAAACACCCATCTGTGGATACTTCTACTCTCCTCCGTCTGACTGAACTTGTTCTCAGCCTTAATACTTTCGAATTCAATGGTCAGTTCTATGACCAGGTGAGTGGTGTAGCAATGGGAACCAAGATGGGTCCTAGTTAAGCCTGCCTGTTCATGGGTTACCTTGAACATCAAATACTTAATTCGTACCGTGGCCCCCTTCCACTTACATACCTCCGGTACATTGATGATGTCTTTGGACTGACTGACTTGCCGGAAGATGACATCTCCAGGTTCATCGATTACATTGGTAACTTTCACAAATCCATCAAGATTACATCTTATATCTCTACCTCGTCCGTCACTTTTCTTGATCTGGTCGTCTCCCTTGGTACCTCCATCCTCCACACTTCCGTCTTCTATAAACCCACGGACGCCCACTGTTATCTTCTCTACACCTCGTCTCATCCATCTCACTGCAGAGATTCCATTCCACATTCTCAATTGCTACGTCTTCGACGTATCTGCCAGGATGATCAATATTTTCTCCAACAGGCCCACCTGATGTTAAGTTTCTTTAGACGTCGTCTCTTTCCTGATTCGGTACTCCAATCTGCCTTTAAGAGAGATCTCGATATTCCCCGTCCTGTGGCACTCACCCCATCCACCCGCCGTCCCTCTGATAGGACTATATTCACCCTTACCTACCACCCCCTCAACTTGGCTGCTGTGAGGATCCTTAACCGGTATCGCTCCATTCTTCACTCAGATCCCACTACCCGCCTACTTTTCAGTGATCCTCCTATGGTAGCCTTCAGACGCGACAGGAGTCTGAGAGACATTCTTGTCACTAGCCGCCTCCCCCGCTCAAACCACAAACACCTTGGCACTGTTCGTTGTGGACGTCGAGTTTGCAGAACTTGTAACTACGTGCTTTGCACCGATTCGGTCTTGTTCCCTAATAAGCGATTCGATATCAAGGAGGGCTTCACTTGTGTGTCACGGAATATCATCTACACCATAATATGTAAGCATTGCCAGATGACGTATGTGGGTGAAAGTGGACGACGCGTGAGTGAAAGATTTTGTGAGCATCTTCGTGATGTTGAGCAAAAGACTGGCAGCCCGGTGTCTGCCCATTTCAACTCCCCTGGCCATAGTGGCAAACTGGACATGCAAGTTACTGGCATTGTCTCCTGTCACTCCAGCATTCGCAGCCGATTCGCCCTTGAGAATCCCATTATTGCCCAATTGGGTTCGCTGTCCCCCAGGGTATGAACATATCACTCTCATACACATAGGACACCCACTACACATTTCTTACACCTATGCATGCTGATATATTTGTCTGCATGATTATTGTCATATTTGGGCTCATTTCGGTGTTCCTTTTGTGGGCTTTGTGGCAATATATATGCTGATTTATGCTTGTTAGCATGAATTGTTACATACACATTCTTATTTTTACACATCGGTCCGTGATACTCACAATAGTTAGATTTGCATAGTTTATACATATCCTGTACCCACCTCCCCATAATTTTAGAACCCTTCCTTTCCGCCGTCTCGCCTCACCGCCTGGCTAGCGAGATTGTTTATAGTTGGTCTAACTTCCTCGCGGTTTGAGTCCATTCTCAGACTGACCGCACTCCGGAACACAGGGAAGTGACCTCTTCTTTTATTTTTCCTCTCTTGAGTGTCTAGCATATTATCGCCATGTAGTTTGATTTGTTAATATACCCTTATATATATTTTGTGTGTTTGTTATTCGTCCAGCCGAAGGCCTCTTGGCCGAGACGTTGACTTTTGTTTCGCCCATTTACACGTAAGGCTGTCACCATACCATTTTTCTTTTTCCTTTTTTTATTATTGCTCTTATTCATCAGCTTTACAGCAGCTTCGCATCTTGGTGCATCTTGGTGCATCTTGATGCCCTTACCTCTGAGAATACCACTGAGAATACTTACCACTATACTACAGACGGTCACAGAATTAGAGGCTAAATGCGCCAGGTGACTCGTGACTTTGTTGGTGCTCGACAGCTATCTCTCGCGGACTAGGTAAATATTGTTTCCATTGAAAAAGCGAAGTAGAAATTTAAGAATGTGTTATTTACGTTTAAGAATATTTAAATGAACGATGAATTTATTTTAAATGAACGCGATTTCCGGAGGTGTCCAGTGTTGTGGTTGTTAGCAGACTTTATAGTTGTAGTAAGGTGGCGTAGGTTGTTTTATTAGTCCATTGTACCGCTGAAGAGTCGTAAAAAGAAAACGGACTTAATTTAAAAATGATAAAAATCAATATATAAAAACTTAAATGAAGGGAAAATTAAAAATATAGGTGGGCTCTAGCGGGTGGAGAGATTTTATTGATTGAAGTGGTATCGCTGTTCACTTAACATCATCATGTGTCATGGCTGCTCGTTGGTTTGTCTCGGGGCTCGGGCAACATCATGTGTCGTGTTTTGTAGTAAGGTGTGCTAACATTAAAAAGTGACTCTCTCTCTCTCTCTCTCTCTCTTCAGGGCGGTCTCGCGGATGAAAATATGCTGTCGGTGTTATTAGTGTCTACATTTTTAGTGACACATCATCATCATGTGCCACCCTCAACAGCATCATCAACATGTACCCTTCATATCCTATCATCATCATGTTACACAAAGTATCAAGCCGATTATTAGTGTCTACATTTTTAGTGACACATCATCATCATGTGCCACCCTCAGCAGCATCATCAACATGTACCCTTCATGTCCTATCATCAGCATGCCACACAAAGTATCAAACCGCGAAATTCTCTCTCTCTCTCTCTCTCTCTCTCTCTCTCTCTCTCTCGCACAAAGTAGCGGTGTTATTATATGACGGTCCTGAAAACAATGTAACTAAAGAGGGGTTGTATTGTAGATTTGGTTGAAGGGTCGGCTCGTGGTACTTGATGACGGGTATTGTTAGGGAAAATAGCTGCCGGCGCGGTGGGGCTTATCGGATTATCTCGTCGAACGTTCTCGCGTGGTCTTAAAAAATAAAATATTTAAGAATATTAAAATGTATATTATCCCTCCCCAGAAAAGATACCAGACTGCTTAAGAGAATGGCTTGGTAGAAGGTCAACAACAGAAATGAAAAAATAATTCTATCCAAATTTTAACAATTCAGAATTATTGATGGAAAAAATAAAAAGCTCCCGGGTGGGGAATCGAACACCGGTCACGTGGGTGGAGAGATTTGATTGATTGTTCACTTAACATCATCATGTGTCATGTCGTCTCGGCGGCTTATCTCGGAGTACCATCATCAACATGTACCCACCATCTCTTCATGCCCCACTACCATGTGCAATCAGCATCATGACTTCATCATCAACATGTCCCGTCCCCTCATCAATATATGCCACCATACCCTCCCCTCCACAGCATCATCACCTGTAATACAGAGACACTATACCCCCCCCCCCCCTCATCGTCGTCATGTACCATCAATATGTGTGAATCACGTGTTGTAATTGTTTACCTTTTCCAAAGCTTTTAAAGTGTCGCCATAGCTTCATTGTAACACTTTAGTATTTGAATATCAATTGGAATAAATAATTATATAAAATACCTCCTTTAACCTGTATCACAGAGACATTATACCCCCTTCGCCCCGTCAACATTCCGTGTTGATAATATCGTTGATAGCATCGTCGTCGTGTATCATCATCAATATGGGTCACCATACCGCCCCCTCCCCTCAACAGCATCATCAGGTACCAAGCCCGTTGGTGTAGAGTGAACATGTCTCGCCACAACTTTCGCGCTCGTACTCTAAATAGTGAGAGAGGAAGGGGTGTAAGTGGTCGTGGTTGAGTATTATCTCTTAGGGTTATTGGTTATTGGTTATGGAAGGCCTCGGCATCACAGCAAACGAATTAAAATCCATAATTGCTCAACCGCCCGTGCCAGTGGAATCATCCGAATTACCAACTCATCTCCCAAACAAAGAAAGGTAACTGTAGTCCCCATCGTAGCAGTCTCAGCACACGCCAAAAGACATAAGGCGAAACCGCGCAGAAAGTGAACACAGCCAACTGTTCTATGTCATACGATATCATCATTCATCGTAAACAAGCGGGATATCGAAGCAGGATCAAAACGGATGAGACACACAGCTCACGGTGTGCACAGAGCACTTAACTCAGTAGCTCCTGCAACAAGCCGGACTTGGAATATGAGGAAACTGCAAGAAGGAACACTTTTCAGACATAGCCTTCAATGGTTCCTGCCGCCTATCCACCATATACCATGGGAGTTCACGTCCTCCCGAAAATGATGATCGTCATAGCACTTGATGATGTTAGGCCGTCATTGATGACTCCAATTCCAAACATATAGACACACAGTGGTGGTAATTTGTCATTTCCAATCCAACAGAAGCCACATGACCTGTAGTTAGTAAAACCACAGAGAGAATATGATTTTGTGACCTTCACTGATTCACTCTTAAATGTGAATGTGTAGTTTACACAAGAGGAGAAGTTTTCAACTACAGTGATTCCATTTAAGGCAATTCTGGGATAGCAAGGCAAGTCTCCTTTATAGCAGCAGAACTTGATGTTCTCCACTTCTTGTAGCCGCCGCCACACGATTCTGATGTCTCACTAACTTGGACATCATTCAAGAACAATGTCAGATTAACATTCCATAGATATGGCTCTGCTGATGAAGTGCTTGGTGCAACAGTTGTATCAATCATACTGGAGGCTCCTGGTCTGTGGTCATTAATATCACAGACAGCACATGGTGTTGTTATATTCAGTATTTCTTTCTGGGGTGTAAATATGTGGCACACACATGGAGAGTGGTTTGTGGTCACAGTAATCCCATTAAAGGCAATTCCAGGGTAGCATGGCATAGCTGTTTCAGAACAGCACAATCCTGTGATGCCTTCTGTGCTCGCTATAAAGCTGCTGCTGCCACACAATCCTGACCAATTATAGGTGTGGACATTATTCACTTGCAATGACAAAACTGCTTTGTTTACTACATCATAAACCTCTGGAAGCGAATCATTTATGGGACCAATAGTACAATTTATTCTTCCATCGGAGATATCTGCATTGAGTCCCCCCCCCCCCAAAAAAAAAAAGTCTTTGGATAAAAAGCACATATGCGTTTGAGTTAAACACACAATGAGCCCACTTCATAGATTCAAAATGATCCTTGCCAATGCCATCCGCTTGCACAAGTTAGGTCCTTAGCTACCAACGTCTAAAATGTCTGAAACGAAGCCATCCAATTAACGACTTTATCTACAGCGAAGGTTAACGAACTGTGAACAAACATTTATGTTCAAACCCCTGAAAACATTTTCAAAAATCTGCCAACTCGCAGCAATAACATTTATCGTGTTGTTCAATGCAAACATTGCTTGGTCCATAGCTCGAATATAAATAAGCTGCCATTTTGGTGCGTCCCATGATGTCTCTTAGGGTATCTGCTGCTAGCGTGCTGTTATCGGGTGACCATGAGACCAGGTGTGCAAATCTAAATAACGAAGTGGTTGTGATGATTCTAAAAAATGGAGAAAAGGGGTGTTTTCCCTTTTGATTGTTCGTCACGGGATGTAAATATGTTGTCGGTGTTATTACTGTCGAAGTTTTGGTATCGCTGACATGGTGACTTAACGTCGTCGGCATCATCATCATCATCATGTGGCATAGCGGTTGGCGTGTTTTGTAGTAAGGTGGGTAATGTGACCGGTTTGTAAATCAGCTAACTTTGGAATTTTAAGAGTAACTTTAAATAGTGACGGTCTCAGAAAGTATGCCCAGTTAAGAAAGTTGGTAGATCAAGTTATATCTTTGTTGGTTCAGTGTCTGCGTACCGCATTTGAACACCAACTTTTTCTGGAAAACGACAGTCAAGAAAGTACGCCCAGTTAAGAAAGAAAGGATCTCTGGTGAGTGCAAGAAGCCGAGTCACCAAGAAATCAAAAGGCACCCTATTGGACTCGTCATTGAGATCGATTTCACCCTCGATCGTTCTCTAACATTGCCTCGATCGTTCTCTAACATTGCCTTGATCGTTCTCTAACATTGCCTTGATCGTTCTCTAACATTGCCTTGATCGTTCTCTAACATTGCCTTGATCGTTCTCTAACATTGCCTTGATCGTTCTCTAACATTGCCTTGATCGTTCTCTAACATTGCCTTGATCGTTCTCTAACATTGCCTTGATCGTTCTCTAACATTGCCTTGATCGTTCTCTAACATTGCCTTGATCGTTCTCTAACATTGCCTTGATCGTTCTCTAACATTGCCTTGATCGTTCTCTAACATTGCCTCGATCGTTCTCTAACATTGCCTCGAGCGTTCTCTAACATTGCCTTGATCGTTCTCTAACATTGACTTGATCGTTCTCTAACATTGCCTCGATCGTTCTCTAACATTGCCTTGATCGTTCTCTAACATTGCCTTGATCGTTCTCTAACATTGCCTTGATCGTTCTCTAACATTGCCTCGATCGTTCTCTAACATTGCCTCGAGCGTTCTCTAACATTGCCTTGATCGTTCTCTAACATTGACTTGATCGTTCTCTAACATTGCCTCGATCGTTCTCTAACATTGCCTTGATCTTTCTCTAACATTGCCTCGAGCGTTCTCTAACATTGCCTCGATCGTTCTCTAACATTGCCTTGATCGTTCTCTAACATTGCCTTGATCGTTCTCTAACATTGCCTTGATCGTTCTCTAACATTGCCTCGATCGTTCTCTAACATTGCCTTGATCGTTCTCTAACATTGCCTTGATCGTTCTCTAACATTGCCTTGATCGTTCTCTAACATTGCCTTGATCGTTCTCTAACATTGCCTCGATCGTTCTCTAACATTGCCTTGATCGTTCTTTAACATTGCCTCGATCGTTCTCTAACATTGCCTTGATCGTTCTCTAACATTGCCTCGATCGTTCTCTAACATTGCCTTGATCGTTCTCTAACATTGCCTTGATCGGTCTCTAACATTTCCTTGATCGTTCTCTAACATTGCCTTGATCGTTCTCTAACATTGCCTTGATAGTTCTCTAACATTGCCTTGATCGTTCTCTAACATTGCATTGATCGTTCTCTAACATTGCCTTGATCGTTCTCTAACATTGCCTTGATCGTTCTCTAACATTGCCTCGATCGTTCTCTAACATTGCCTTGATCGTTCTCTAACATTGCCTCGATCGTTCTCTAACATTGCTTTGATCGTTTTCTAACATTGCCTCGAGCGTTCTCTAACATTGCCTTGATCGTTCTCTAACATTGCCTCGATCGTTCTTTAACATTGTCTTGATCGTTCTCTAACATTGCCTTGATCGTTCTCTAACATTGCCTTGATCGTTCTCTAACATTGCCTTGATCGTTCTCTAACATTGCCTTGATCGTTCTATAACATTGCCTTGATCGTTCTCTAACATTGCCTCGATCGTTCTCTAACATTGCCTCGATCGTTCTCTAACATTGCCTCGAGCGTTCTCTAACATTGCCTTGATCGTTCTCTAACATTGACTTGAACGTTCTCTAACATTGCCTCGATCGTTCTCTAACATTGCCTCGATCGTTCTCTAACATTGCCTCGATCGTTCTCTAACATTGCCTTGATCGTTCTCTAACATTGCCTTGATCGTTCTCTAACATTGCCTTGATCGTTCTCTAACATTGCCTTGATCGTTCTCTAACATTGCCTTGATCGTTCTCTAACATTGCCTTGATCGTTCTCTAACATTGCCTTGATCGTTCTCTAACATTGCCTTGACCGTTCTCTAACATTGCCTTGATCGTTCTCTAACATTGCCTTGATCGTTCTCTAACATTGGCTTGATCGTTCTCTAACATTGCCTTGATCGTTCTCTAACATTGCCTTGATCGTTCTCTAACATTGCCTTGATCGTTCTCTAACATTGCCTTGATCGTTCTCTAACATTGCCTTGATCGTTCTCTAACATTGCCTTGATCGTTCTTTAACATTGCCTCGAGCGTTCTCTAACATTGCCTCGATCGTTCTCTAACATTGCCTTGATCGTTCTCTAACATTGCCTGGATCGTTCTCTAACATTGCCTCGATCATTCTCTAACATTGCCTTGATCGTTCTCTAACATTGCCTTGATCGTTCTCTAACATTGCCTTGATCGTTCTCTAACATTGCCTCGATCGTTCTCTAACATTGCCTTGATCGTTCTCTAACATTGCCTCGATCGTTCTCTAACATTGCCTCGATCGTTCTCTAACATTGCCTTGATCGTTCTCTAACATTGCCTCGATCGTTCTCTAACATTGCCTCGATCGTTCTCTAACATTGCCTTGATCTTTCTCTAACATTTCCTTGATCGTTCTCTAACATTGCCTTGATCGTTCTCTAACATTGCCTTGATCGTTCTCTAACATTGCCTCGAGCGTTCTCTAACATTGCCTTGATCGTTCTCTAACATTGCCTTGATCGTTCTCTAACATTGCCTTGATCGTTCTCTAACATTGCCTTGATCGTTCTCTAACATTGCCTTGATCGTTCTCTAACATTGCCTTGATCGTTCTCTAACATTGCCTTGATCGTTCTCTAACATTGCCTTGATCGTTCTCTAACATTGCCTCGAGCGTTCTCTAACATTGCCTTGATCGCTCTCTAACATTGCCTCAAGCGTTCTCTAACATTGCCTCGAGCGTTCTCTAACATTGCCTTGATCGTTCTCTAACATTGCCTTGATCGTTCTCTAACATTGCCTTGATCGTTCTCTAACATTGCTTCGATCGTTCTCTAACATTGCCTTGATCGTTCTCTAACATTGCGTTGATCGTTCTCTAACATTGTCTTGATCGTTCTCTAACATTGCCTTGATCGTTCTCTAACATTGCTTCGATCGTTCTCTAACATTGCCTTGATCGTTCTCTAACATTGCCTTGATCGTTCTCTAACATTGCCTTGATCGTTCTCTAACATTGCCTTGATCGTTCTCTAACATTGCCTTGATCGTTCTCTAACATTGCCTTGATCGTTCTCTAACATTGCCTTGATCGTTCTCTAACATTGCCTTGATCGTTCTCTAACATTGCCTCGATCGTTCTCTAACATTGCCTTGATCGTTCTCTAACATTGCCTTGATCGTTCTCTAACATTGCCTTGATCGTTCTCTAACATTGCCTTGATCGTTCTCTAACATTGCCTCGAGCGTTCTCTAACATTGCCTCGATCGTTCTCTAACATTGACTTGATCGTTCTCTAACATTGGCTTGATCGTTCTCTAACATTGCCTTGATCGTTCTCTAACATTGCCTCGATCGTTCTCTAACAGTGCCTTGATCGTTCTCTAACATTGCCTTGATCGTTCTCTAACATTGCCTTGATCGTTCTCTAACATTGCCTTGATCGTTCTCTAACATTGCCTCGATCGTTCTCTAACATTGCCATGATCGTTCTCTAACATTGCCTCGATCGTTCTCTAACATTGCCTCGATCGTTCTCTAACATTGCCTTGATCGTTCTCTAACATTGCCTCGATCGTTCTCTAACATTGCCTCGATCGTTCTCTAACATTGCCTTGATCGGTCTCTAACATTTCCTTGATCGTTCTCTAACATTGCCTTGATCGTTCTCTAACATTGCCTTGATAGTTCTCTAACATTGCCTTGATCGTTCTCTAACATTGCATTGATCGTTCTCTAACATTGCCTTGATCGTTCTCTAACATTGCCTTGATCGTTCTCTAACATTGCCTTGATCGTTCTCTAACATTGCCTTGATCGTTCTCTAACATTGCCTTGATCGTTCTCTAACATTGCCTCGAGCGTTCTCTAACATTACCTTGATCATTCTCTAACATTGCCTCGATCGTTCTCTAACATTGCCTTGCTCGTTCTCGGGGTGCCCTTCCTTTCAATCCCTGGTCACTTGGCCAAACTAGACAGGTTGGTCTGTTACTAGAGGTACCGGAAAGAGATGTAAGCGGCCTTGTTTCTCCTCAACTCTAAAGGTTCCACATTGCAGTGAATTTTGCAGGCTGCAACTGGTGTGGACCTCATTGTACCGCTGAAGCGTCGTAATGTATTATTTTGTATCTTGTCCATTGACATGTTAGTTGTTTTGCTGCAGGTCACTAGGAGCGAGCTATCGTGATCCAAAACAGAGCGAACATATCCCAGATAGGAGATTTCTAAGTGTTTCTTTGTCTGCTCCCCATAAGGTACTGGAAAGCCTTTTCATTAGTTGGAGTCTTTGTGTTGCCTTCTTAGTGAGATTCTCTACGTGTTTCTTCAGGCTCAATTGTCGGTCTAGTTGTATTCCTAAAAATTTACTCACATAGTCATACTAGTTAGAAACATCGAACAGATAGATACATTTTGAGGGGAAGGATAACTGTTATGATAATTATGGAATGAAAGGATAACTGTTGTGCTAAATTTTGAGGGGAAGGATAACGGTTATGATAATTGTAGAATGGAAGGATAACTGTTATGACAATTGTGGAATGGAAGGATAACTGTTATGATAATTGTAGAATGGAAGGATAACTGTTATGATAATTGTGGAATGGAAGGATAACTGTTATGATAATTGTGGAATGGAAGGATAACTGTTATGATAATTGTGGAATGGAAGGATAACTGTTATGATAATTGTAGAATGGAAGCATAACTGTTATGATAATTGTAGAATGGAAGGATAACTGTTTGATAATTGTGGAATGGAGGGATAACTGTTTGATAATTGTGGAATGGAAGGATAACTGTTTGATAATTGTAGAATGGAAGGATAACTGTTTGATAATTGTGGAATGGAAGGATAACTGTTTGATAATTGTGGAATGGAAGGATAACTGTTTGATAATTGTGGAATGGAAGGATAACTGTTTGATAATTGTGGAATGGAAGGATAACTGTTTGATAATTGTGGAATGGAAGGATAACTGTTTGATAATTGTGGAATGGAAGGATAACTGTTATGATAATTTTAGAATTGAAGGATAACTGTTATGATAATTGTGGAATGGAAGGATAACTGTTATGATAATTGTGGAATGGAAGGATAACTGTTGTGATAAATTTTGAGGGGAAGGATAAATGTTATGATAATTGTAAAATGGAAGGATAACTGTTATGATTAGGGCTCGGATTTTTATGACCTAAAAATCCTGAAATATGACATGCAAATATGACCTAAAAAAGGCAAAATATGACCTAAAATATGCTAAATATGCCGAAATATGACCATAAGGTTTTTCTCATTTATGAACCCAAAAAAAAACGCAAATTATTATAGTTTGCATGTTTTACGCATTACATAGTAGTCATAGTACCTACATAGTAGTAATACTTAACAAAGCATGTATAAAAACACTTACCACATTTATTCCTCAGTTTTCATTGTTTGTACAATTGCAACCGACAACAACATACATTTTTAGAGTTTCAAATTTGAACGATCGTCGATTGTCACTGAGAATTGTTTTATATTTTGAAAAACTTCGTTCTACATCACATGATGTCACAGGGGCAAATCTAAATAATGTCAGATCATTTGCTGAAAGTTCAGGTTCATCCTCTTGAAATGTTGCATGTTTACCACTAAGTATGTCTGCAATTTTGCACAATGAGAAATAACCAGAATTTCTATTAAGAACACTTTCTAATTTTACTTTAATCCTGTTGCTTACTTCACCACGTGATCCATTTATTTCTGTTTGAATTTGTTTCACAATATCTAATGAATCATAAAGTGCAGTCCCTTCGCTTTCCAGACGTTTTATTGCTTTTGAAATTGCAGAAAAGTTTGACTTTATATAAGTCACAGATCATGTAGTCAGTCACTGTTGCAAATGGCAAATTAATAATTGTAACATACAAATGGGCGCCAAACGGTTTAAATTGAAACTGGAAGATTTAACAAATCCAGGAATATTCGCTCCTGACGTTGAAACATTTGAAATTGTTTCCTACAATTTACTTTCGAAACAAAACCCAGAAAATTCTTTTGAAGTATTGAGCGGATGTCACTCCCTTTTTTATTCTCAGATGCCGACTGACATCAAAGAGTTGACTGATGTCTTCCCCTCCCTACAGTTGCATGAAAGACACACATGCATATTCACTAATACACACATTCAGAAATATAGCCAATCCTCACAATTCGTCTCGAAACATAGTTTAAGATGTGCTAACATTGATAAGCAAACGGAGTACACCAGAAAGTTGAGTACACCAGAAAATATGCAAAATATGACCAAAATATGACCTAGATATGACCTAAATATGACCAAAATATGACCTAAATCTCCAATTTCAGGCAAAATATGACCTCATCAAAATTATGGTCAAAATATGCATGTATATGACAAATAACAACAGCTTAAAATTATTCAGAAATGCTTGAAACATGTAGAAATTAACTTAAAACTGAAAATATGCTTCAGGAAAAAAATATGACATTTCATGAAAATCCGAGCCCTAGTTATGATAATTGTGGAATGGAAGGATAACTGTTGTGATAAATGTAGAGGAGACGGATAATTGTTGTGACAAATGTAGTATTAATGAACACCTGCTGTGACAAATGTAGAGTTAATTGACACCTGCTGTGACAAATGTAGAGTTAATGGACACCTGTTGTGATAAATATAGAGGGAAAGGATAGTTGTTGTTGCTGGACACTGCGGTACTTGTTGAGAGGGAATCTGAGCACTTATGGACATGTTCGGAGTGCAATAATGATGACCCGCAAATAACTCAATAAATTAATAAATGTTGTGATAAATGTTGAGGGGAAGGATAACTGTCCTGATAATTGTAGAGTTGGTGAACACATATTGTGATAAATGTTGAGGGGAAGGATAACTGTCCTGATAATTGTAGAGTTGGTGAACACATATTGTGATAAATGTTGAGGGGAAGGATAACTGTCCTGATAATTGTAGAGTTGGTGAACACATATTGTGATAAATGTAGAGTTGATAGACACTTGTTGTGATAAATATAGATATGAATTACAATTTTTGTGATAAATATACAATAAACAAAAGAATAGGTATGGCAAAAAGTAATTTTAATGCCATGAAATGTATAGTAACATCAAAACAAATAACACCAGGACTAAAACTAAGAATAGCAAAATGTTACATCTTCTCAATATTCCTGTATGGTGCATAGACAAGGACATTAGACAAGAAAACAGAACAGAAAATTGAAACCTATGTAATGTGGATTGATAGAAGAATAGGTATAATTGGATGGAAAGAAAAGAAAACAAACGATGAAGTTTTAAAACAACTAAAGATGAAAAGAGAACTACTAAACACAATTAGAACAAGACAAATGACATTTTTGGGGCATGTTAAAAGACACAACAGCCTACTAAAAGTAATAATGGAAGGAAATACAAGGTAAAAGAGACAGAGGCATACCAGACTAACATGGACGAGTAACATCTAAAGATGGACAAGTCAGTCTATGACAATCTGCACCATCAAAGCAATAGACAGAGTGGAATGGCGCTCCATGGTAGCCAACCTTCGTTGCGGAGAAGGCACCCAATGATGATGATGAAGTGATAAATATAGAGAGAACTAAATTTGTTGTGATAAATGTGGGAATGAACTATAACTTCTGTGATGAATGTAGAGATAAACTATAACGTCTGTGATAAATGTAGAGATAAACTATAACTTCTGTGATGAATGTAGAGATGAACTATAACGTCTGTGATGAATGTAGAGATGAACTACAACTTCTGTGATGAATGTAGAGATGAACTATAACTGTTGTGACAAATTTAGAGGTGAACTACAACTGATGTGATAAATGTAGAGATGAATATTTCAACTGTTGTGATAAATGTATAGGTGAATTGCCTCTGTTGTATTAACGCAGAATGAGCAATAACTGTTGTAGGGCGAGAGATTTCCCCCGAAAGGAATCATTTATTTGTGATATGTAAAATATTGATCCTGACTCTGATAACAACTATTATTATCGCTCTCTTCTGTGCCTCTAGGAAAATCAAATTTCACTTATTGCTGTTTTTTACGTTCACAAATACCCGTTTATTTTTGTCAAAATAAACGTCCAGGAACGTTGTGGAAATTAAATCGTTAATCTTAGATTACAGATGAGGGATAATAAACGTTAATCTCGCTATAACTAGAGCACCAGCTTTCATTTTAAAGAAAAAAAAGATAAAAATACAATTTCTTTATATTTGAACCTCCATCTGGTAAAAATATTAATTTTCATTGTGCAAAAATAAAGGGGAGTAAATATATGTAGCCAACATTAATGTAATAATTTACTAATTCAAAATACCGGCTACCAGTTTTTCTATAATGTCGGTAAGATAACTGCAATAATTATGACTGCATGAAATAAGACATGGATAACACACTCAACAAATCTGTTGTGAATGTGATACAAATCATCAGTGATAGTCAGAGAGAGGTGATAGAGGTTGTTAATGTGATTATTCTCTGCGGTGTCGTCAGTGTGTTCGGAGCAGTAGCCAACGCTTTCAACCTGTTGGTGTTTTATAAACAAGGTCTGAACACAACCATCAACATTAGCTTCTTCTCTTTGGCCGCCTCTGATCTGTGTAGTCTTGTTTTACAACAGCTTTACAACCTCTACAACAACCCCCTGTTTCAGGGCTTGGATCTACCAGTTGTCTACTCTGATCTCATGTTTCTGACATGCTCTGTGCCCCGAGAGTTGTTCGCAACAATCACCTGTCACATAACAGCCTTTATCACCGCCGAGAGATGTCTGTGTGTTGTCTTTCCTCTACACATCAAACGAATTATCACTCCCAGGAGAACTACTATAATCATCATTATTATTGCTACTGTCAACGTGATATTATCTTCACCGATGTACTTCACGTCCTACTACACCTGGAAGTACTACCCAGGACTTAACAGAACTATTCTGGTTCTAACTCGCACTAAAGATAATGACGTCAGTGTAGCCATCTTTTTCTTCTCACACGCATTCATCTTGTTGTTGGGATGTCTGTTAGTTCTGACCTTCACCTTGATCTTAATTTACCAGCTGAGACAGAAAAGTGCCTGGAGACAAACGGTAAACGCTGACCAGGAGAAGGCCAAATCTATGTCTAAACGTGACAGAGCTACCATAACTATGGTTGTGCTGATTGCTAGTATTTTAGTGGTGTGCTACACGCCGGCTGTTCTGTTATGCGTCACCACATTTATAGAACCACACTTTTCACGATTTGGCATCTACTCCAACATCTACAAAAGTGGATGGTCGTTGGCTCTGTTATTCGAAAACATCAATTCCAGCATCAATATTTTTTTATATTTTAAAATCAGCTCAAAATACAGACAGACATTCATGGAGATGTTCTCTTCTATTGTTCCACAGGCAAGATAGAGATGGTCAACAGATGATGATCTAATATTGACAAGTTACTGATATCTCAGTTGTAGTCGACACGGCCAAGGACATGTCCTCGAGAAAATGGGTACCTTCAATAGCAACAGATCAGTCTCACGGCTGGTTTATTTTTACAGCCTCACTCACAGCTGATTTATAAATAGCTTTTCTCAATGGTGATTTATGAACAATTTCTCTCACAGCTGATTTTTTTACAACTTCTCTCACAGCTGATTTTTGAACAGCGTCTCTTACAGTTAATTTTTGGACAGCTTCTCCCACAGCTGATTTATGAACAGCTTCTCCCACGGCTAATTTTTTAACAGCGGGATAACGAAAACTAATTAACATTGTCAACGTGATATTAATAGCACCGATCTATTTCAAGTCCTACTACACCTGGAAGTTCTACCCAAAATTGAACAGAACCTTCTTGGATCTAACTCAAACCAATTATAATGACGCCACGGCTGCCTTCGTTTATTTCTCACATGCAATCGTTTTGTTGCTAGGCAGTCTACTTGTCCTGGCCTTCACCTTGATATTAATTTACAAACTTGGACAGAAAAATGCCTGGCGACAAACGGCACATTTTTACATAGAGAAGGCAAAATCTATGACTAAACGTGAATGAGCTACCACAACATGGTTGTGGTGATTGCTTGTAGTTTAGTGGTGGGCTACATTCCGGCTGTTCTTAAGCATTACCACATTTATAGAAGCACAATTTTCACGATTTGTCATTCACTCCAATCTCTACAAAGGTTTATGGTCTTTAGCTATATTATTTGAGAACATCAATACCATTGTCAATATTTTCTTTTACTTTAATATCAGTTCTAAATATAGACTGACATTGAGATTTTCTGTAGAGGTCGTACCTTTGACAAGGCACAGGTTGTCATTAAAAACTCATTTGATATTTTTAACTGACAGACATTTTAATTTTGGTTCTCATTTCACTTGTGTCTACGTTTAATCTTAAAATGTGGAAACAGATGTTCTTGTTTTTTATTCTTTTATTTCAATAAAAAAAATATGATTTAGACAAACTTTGAAGCCGTGCATGTACCACGTGATGTTGGATTCTCCCTTGGCTCAACTTTTGTGGGTGGCCACACATGAAGAGACTTCCCCCAACTAGGAGATGGAAACTATCAAAAAGGTGAAATGTTTTTTGCCAAAGTTCGCACTGGTTGGTCGAGTGGACGTACCAGCTAAGTCAAGAGTGCTGGCAGTTCTGATGACAGTATCAACAACAATACATGGGAAAGCTTGGAACAGATCGAGAAACTTGTACACAGAAATGGGGAAATAACCTATGACGGCGTTACTACACAGTTTATGTTGCTAAGTGTTGCAGAGAGGAGGAATGTGTAACGTTCAAGACATCTCTAGTTGTGCTGCTTGATTTGTTGTTTTCATCAATCTATTTAGTGATTCTGTCACATTTTTCAGTGCCATGATTTGCTGTGTGACAGTTTCATATTGTGTGTTCATGGCGGACTGGAGACAAACAAATGCGGATCAGAGGTCACAGAGTTGGGATTTCTCACAACAATGTTTAAAGTTCTCTAGACAGACAAAAAGGTCAACGAGGACATTCTCAGGTAAAAAAGGTCAACGAGGACATTCTCAGATAAAAAGGCCAACGAGGACATTCTCAGATAGAAAGGCCAACTAGGATATTCTCAAATAAAAAGGCCAACTAGGATATTCTCAAATAAAATGGCCAACGAGGACATTCTCAAAGCAGCCAACACAACAAGGGAGCTCATAAAAAACATTAGATAGAAACAATCAACATTTTTCGGTCACATCACGAGAACAGGAAAGTTAGAATACTTGGTTACAACTGCAAAATACAAGAACAGAAAAATCGCGAACGAAAAAGAGAAAATAAAATAGACAGCTTATGTCACGGAAAACATTCAACAACATAATTAATACGATGCACTATTGATATAAATTTGTGGAAGGACATGATCACCTACGCCAATTTGCATTACACATGATGACGATGCTCGTGATTCAGATTGGTTGTGTTCCATTCTTGTTCGGAAATCTCACCATTTTACTCTAGAATATGAAATGATAGATCTCCCTTCAATGTGGAAAGAAAGTCATCAGTGAGCAGGCAGCTCAGTTGTACATCCTCATATTAAACAGAATCAAGGTCCACATGAGAAAACAGTTTAAATTGTTAGCCCACAGCATCTGCTATATTTTGTTATCAGTTTTACCGTTCTGTTGAAGACCTCTACAATTATTCTGCTGTCGTGTACACATAGTCTTCATTGTTTAGATCTCTACAATTATTCTGCTGTCGTGTACACATAGTCTTCATTGTTTAGATCTCTACAATTATTATGCTGTAGTGTACACATAGTCTTCATTGTTTAGATCTCTACAATTATTCTGCTGTAGTGTACACATAGTCTTCATTGTTTAGATCTCTACAATTATTCTGCTTTTGTGTACACATTGTCTTCATTGTTTTACATCCTACAATTATTCTGCTGTCGTGTACACATTGTCTTCATTGTTTTACATCCTACAATTATTCTGCTGTTGTGTACACATTGTCTTCATTGTTTTAGATCTCTACAATTATTCTGCTGCTGTGTACACATTGTCTTCATTGTTTTAGATCTCTACAATTATTCTGCTGTTGTGTACACATTGTCTTCATTGTTTTACATCCTACAATTATTCTGCTGTTGTGTACACATTGTCTTCATTGTTTTAGATCTCTACAATTATTCTGCTGTTGTGTACACATTGTCTTCATTGTTTTACATCCTACAATTATTCTGCTTTTGTGTACACATTGTCTTCATTGTTTTAGATCTCTACAATTATTCTGCTGTTGTGTACACATTGTCTTCATTGTTTTACATCCTACAATTACTCTGCTGTCGTGTACACATTGTCTTCATTGTTTTACATCCTTCAATTACTCTGCTGTCGTGTACACATTGTCTTCATTGTTTTACATCCTTCAATTACTCTGCTGTCGTGTACACATTGTCTTCATTGTTTTACATCCTACAATTACTCTGCTGTCGTGTACACATTGTCTTCATTGTTTTAGATCTCTACAATTACTCTGCTGTCGTGTACACATTGTCTTCATTGTTTTACATCCTACAATTACTCTGCTGTCGTGTACACATTGTCTTCATTGTTTTAGATCTCTACAATTACTCTGCTGTCGTGTACACATTGTCTTCATTGTTTTACATCCTTCAATTACTCTGCTGTCGTGTACACATTGTCTTCATTGTTTTACATCCTACAATTATTCTGCTGTCGTGTACACATTGTCTTCATTGTTTTACATCCTACAATTATTCTGCTGTCGTGTACACATTGTCTTCATTGTTTTACATCCTTCAATTACTCTGCTGTCGTGTACACATTGTCTTCATTGTTTTACATCCTTCAATTACTCTGCTGTCGTGTACACATTGTCTTCATTGTTTTACATCCTACAATTACTCTGCTGTCGTGTACACATTGTCTTCATTGTTTTACATCCTACAATTACTCTGCTGTCGTGTACACATTGTCTTCATTGTTTTACATCCTACAATTATTCTGCTGTCGTGTACACATTGTCTTCATTGTTTTACATCCTACAATTATTCTGCTGTCGTGTACACATTGTCTTCATTGTTTTACATCCTACAATTATTCTGCTGTCGTGTACACATTGTCTTCATTGTTTTACATCCTACAATTATTCTGCTGTCGTGTACACATTGTCTTCATTGTTTTACATCCTTCAATTCCTCTGATGTCGTGTACACATTGTCTTCATTGTTTAAGATCTCCACAATTATTCTGCTCTCGCTGTGGCCGTGTTCTGGTGATTCCTTGGTATATGACACAACGCTATGAATTCAAGACTGAACAAACTCTGATGTGTTACAATCAGTCATCATTTATCATAAACATGTATACACTATCAGGCTATGACATCTCATATCGTCTCTGTAAACAAATTGCTCAATCTGTCAATAGTTTCGGCCGCTAAAGCACTTCGACTACCGTAGGTGTTGTACCTCTGCTATTCGTACAGTGGCTAATCTGCTGTGAATCTACTCAATGATTCCCTGCTCTAGTTCCATACACAGATACTGGGTTTTCTAGCTCTCTCTAGCTCTAGCTGTCTCTCTATATGGCTTTATCGCGTCTGTTTCTAACTTTCTCCTATGGCTGAGCTCTAACTCTGAACTACTAGCTCTCCTAACTCTATATGTATGTTTCTGTCTGTCTTCCGTGACTATCTCAATCTCTAGTTCTAGTCTATGTGCGTCCTGAGTCTCTCGTTATATACTCCTGACTTTTGGCCGACAATTAACTTGACTTCCCGCTTCTCTTTGTCCCCTCATTGTGACAGACTTCAGAACCAAGACCTGAACTTTCTCAGAGTTCAGCCAGTCAGATTTACATATGTTACTTTAAGAGTTGAAAACCCCGTCTTTTTGGGTATTCAGGAAACCTGATATCCGTGTGTCTTCCTCACCTCGGACGTCACACGTGACTGCTTCTTATTTCTTTGTTAAACTTCAACCTGTGATCCATGTACTCTCATCTAACCCCTTGAACTCTTGGGTGAACGTTCTTTCAGTTCAAGATTCCCTAGTTAGAATTAAGGTCATTTGCTGTTTACAACCTTTTGGTCAGTTACTGCGGTTTTATACCTTATTTGCTTCTTTAGTTGTCCCTATGTTAAATTTATCTGGTCATTACTTGTTCTATGTCCTCACTTAATTACAATCTAAATATGTTGTAGCATAATACACGGTTACATCGTATCCACATTGTCTTCGCTGTTTTAGATCTTCACATTTATTCTGCTGTCGTGTAAACATTGTCTTCGCTGTTTTAGATATCTCTACAAGTATTCTGTTGCCGTGTATGCATTATCTTAATTGTTTTAGTTGTGTACACTTATTCTGCTGTGATATTCACACCGTCTTCACTGTTCGTTTCTAATTCAAGTCATCAAGTGTTGTTTTCTTTTTCATTCACATAAATCCTGCCATTCTTCTATAAATCCACACTTTTGTGTTGTTCCCTTTTATTTTATAATTATCCAAGTGTCTGCTCCAAACAGGGAGCCGCTCAGTGCTTCGTGAACTGGGCTACAAGGGACAAGACGTCGGGTTCGATCCCAACCGACGGCTTCTGGGTTCACCCAGCCTTAATTGGGTACCGGATTTTTCCTGGGAAAGTAAAGCTGCACGGGCGTAATACCGACCACATTACCCCAAAAATCACGTGCTGAAGGTCTGTCAAATATAGGGTCACTAACACCATAGTCCCTATACACATCTTGGTGTGACGGGGCTCTTTACTTTACTTACTGCACCAAATAAGCACATTTACTGAATACAAGAGGCTAACCTTATCAACTCACAATCAAGACAGATGTTCTTGTATAAGGGAACATGTTCTTGTATCAGGGAACATGTTCTTGTATCAGGGAACATGTTCTTGGTGCTACGTTCTTGTTTGTACATTCACCTGCCGACTTCATCTTTCCAATCCCATATGAGACAATATCTTTCTTTCTTACCTGGACATCTCTGAAAGCGCACACAGTTTCCTTAAATTGGTGCCAGGACTACGCTCTGAGAAGATATGGTAACTTGGAGAAGAACTGGCCACCTCACTTCATGAGTCTGAGGCTTAGTGCCACTGATACGGAATGGTATAAACATGAGGTTATTGCAATGATCGATAAAGAGTGAAGACCAATATCAGTGGCAACAGCAAAACACATCTGAAACGACATGGCCACACACTATTTAAATGATAAGGGGATTGGTTGGTCTCGAGGCAAGACGCCGGTCTCGAGACAGAGAGAGGTTCTGGGTTCAAATCCCAGCTGCATCAGAAGGCATTTTTATTTGTGATTTCTCTCTGCGGCAACCACCCCTGGTCTCAGCAGCGAGTCCCGGCTTGATACGTCAATTACGTCATCGACGAAAGAAATATAAGTACCTCCGAAGATGGAGCTATCTGCCTGAATAGCGAGGGACTCATGTGCACACGGCTGCCAGGGAAAAAGCAGATAACACGCAAAATACAGTTCCTTGTCTCTTGGGACTTCACAAGAGTTGAAATCTGACCAACGCAAAAAAAAAAAAAATGATGCTCGTGTTGGTCGTCTCCAGTCTGGAACATGATACATTCTTCACATGCCAAGACATACATTTACATGAGTGTTCTTATAACCATAACAATGTATGTACGTACAGTCTTCACATGCCAAGACACACATTTACATGAGTGTTCTTATAACCATAACAATGTATCTACGTACAGTCTTCACATGCCAAGACACACATTTACATGACGATTTTTTTTTTTAAAAGAAGAAAAAATATGGTATGGTAACAGCTTTACGTGGTAATTAACAAAACATGCGTCTCATCTATGCATCTTGGTACATCTTAGTGCCTTTACTCCTACACATTTACATGAGTTTCCTTATAATCATAACAATGTATCTACCTACAGTCTTCACATAACAGAACACACATTTATATGAGTGTTCTTATAATCATAACAATGTATCTACCTACAGTCTTCACATAACAGAACCCACATTTATATGAGTGTTCTTATAATCATAACAATGTATCTACATACAGTCTTCACATAACAGAACACATATTTACATGAGTGTTCTTATAATCACAATGTATAAATTAAAGTCTTCTATAGGAACAAACTCCACCTTATCATCACAGCTCATGACTAATCGATTTTTCAAAGGTTATCACCGTTGGCCATTAAAACTGGTGTGATCAAGTGTCTGTTACAATGTGGCAGGTTAGCTATCATAACTGATTACATCACATTATTCTCACATCGTCAGCCGGTGGTTTAGTCTCGACTGACACATCTAACTCGACGTGAATTGCCACTGCGCTGTAGTTTTACAAATCAAAGTGTCTCAGTCTATAGTCTCATAATCGCTGGAATCACTTGATCTATCTATCTATCTATCTGTCTATCTATCTATCTATCTATCTATCTATCTATCTATCTATCTATCTATCTATCTATCTATCTATCTATCTATCTATCTATCTATCTATCTATCTATCTATCTATCTATCTATCTATCTATCTATCTATCTATCTATCTATCTATCTATCTATCTATCTATCTATCTATCTATCTATCTATCTATCTATCTATCTATCTATCTATCTATCTATCTATTGTCCTTTCGAGCCGAAGACGGCACATATGGCAGAACCACAATCTCAAAAACAGAAATCTTGCGTGCCAAAATGGCACATATTGCAGAGATCACTGCTCTAAAATCTATGACGCTGTTTCCATAACAATAATTTTTACAATGACAGCTTGTCAAGCAATCGATCAACCTCCTTAGTCGCCTCTTACGACATGCTTGGAAGGTCACAGTGTCACTATTCTTTACTTCCCTCATAATGAGGCCCCGGTAACACACAGGAATCTATGATCAATCATCACCAATAACTAATCTTGGCTGTCCCCGACACCAAGAAAGTGAGATTGATTGAGAAAAGTGGAGAGATCGATAACCTGAGTGGTAATTGTGACCTTGAACTATTGGAATGGCAGCCGTTAGAGTTTTTCTGGGAGCATTTTTTTTTTCCTTTTTTTTTTCAGAAATCGTGTTAGTAATTTCTCGACATGAAAGTGTGACCGTCTTTTATAGACGTAAATGGATTTATGAAATAGAAGAGTCCCATCAAAGCAACATGTGCTTTAGTTGTGATACTGGTAAAAAGATTCCGTTTAATGTGCTCGTCTGTTGATTCCATTAGCTGCGATCTGGTTCCTTTGAGCAACCTATTTGTGTTTACTTGGTCTGTAATTGTTACGTCAGTCAGTGATAGTCTTGTAGTTTTAATCTGTCAGCATTTATTGCTTGCTCTTGTTGGATTAATCTTTGTCAAGTTCGTGCTGTTGTTGTTTGCTTGGTCTGTATTTGTCACGTCAGTTAGTGATAGTCTTGTAGTTTTAATCTGTCAGCATTTATTGCTTGCTCTTGTTGGATTGTTCTTTGTCAAGTTCGTGCTGTTTTCCTCTTCACATTATAACTGATAAACGCACCATGAACCAGTGAAACCTTCTGTCTTTCCCAACAAGATGGGTAGAGTGACTTTTATGTTAAAGCTGGTGCCAGTTTTGTAATATTCTGTTGACCTTAATAGGAAAAGAATTTCAAACTAGTCAAAGTAGCTTCCATCACAGTTCCTCCAGAGTTTACTGGCTGTAATGGACATGTCTAAGTCTAGTCTGTATCCTTGACGTTAAGCGAGTTGTACCAAATACACTTCAATAAATGTACAGAGTCGTGAAATAGAAATATGGATTTTCCAACACATTGAGGGTTGTCTAAGATGTATTTGTCTGCTGCACATTGTAGTTCATTGTAAACCTTTCTGTTGGCTGTGTTATTATCAGCAATAACAAATAGTGCTGTAAATCCAGCAGATTACATCGAGGGAACTGTTTTCAGAAAATTGGGATGTAGATCACTTGTTGCCATATTCTTCATTGGGATTAACCCTACAACCTCCATGTAGTTGCCAAACTTTGAAGAAATCTTGAATGCCTGGCCAGTGGTGGGTGGCACTTTCCATTGGAGGCTATCCCAGTGAGTTTTCCTCTTGTGTAGTTCACAGCAGACTTGACAAATATTTCATCCATTTGAACTGCTACATCTCTCTCTCTCTCTCTCTCTCTCTCTCTCTCTCTCTCTCTCTCTCTCTCTCTATCTCTCTAGATAACAGATTGCAGCTCTTACCAGATAGACACTTGCCGATATCAAACTCCGTTGACTGGTGGCGGTAAGCCTGTGCTATTGGATGAGGAAAACACAATGACTGAGATCTTCTTATGAATCTGTAACCAGCAGGAGGCCTTGTGTAGGCCATAAATATACACAGCAAGTGTTACTGCTGGACCGCTGTTATGAGCTGTCATTAGTTGCAGATATTAAGTGTTATTGTTTGACTCCTGTTATCAGCTGTAGCTGTTAAGTGTTACTGCTGGACCGCTGTTATGAGCTGTTATCAGCTGCAGCTGTTAAGTGTTACTGATAGGCAGTTGTTATCAGCTGTTATCAGCTGCAGCTGTTAAGTGTTACTGCTGGACCGCTGTTATGAGATGTCATCGGATGCAGCTGTTAAGTGTTACTGCTGGACCGCTGTTATAAGCTGTAATTAGCTGCAGCTGTTAAATGTTACTGCTGTACCGCTGTTTTGAGCTGTAATCAGCTGCAGCTGTTAAATGTTACTGCTGGACATTTGTTATAAGCTGTAATCAGCTGCAGCTGTTAAATGTTACTGCTGGATCGCTGTTATAAGTTGTAATTAGCTGCAGCTGTTAAATGTTACTGCTGGACCGCTGTTATTAGCTGTAATCAGCTGCAGCTGTTAAATGTTACTGCTGGACCGCTGTTATGAGCAGTAATCAGATGCAGCTGTTAACTGCTGAACCGCTGTTATAAGTTGTAATCAGTTGCAGCTGTTAAGTGTTACTGATGGACATTTGTTATAAGCTGTAATCAGCTGCAGCTGTTTAATGTTACTGCTGGACCGCTGTTATTAGCTGTAATCAGTTGCAGCTGTTAATCATGAAACTCCAGAGTTGTATTTTTTCCTGAAATAAAACTGTTATTGAGAGAGGACAGTAAAGTCATAGTTAGTAATAGCCTCCGTCAGTCATAGTTGACTTTGAATTGTGTAGTAGTAGCCTCCGTCAGTCATAGTTGACTTTGAATTGTGTAGTAGTAGCCTTCGTCAGTCATAGTTGACTTTGATTTTTGTAGTAGTAGCCTCCGTCAGTAATAGTTGACTTTGAATTTTGTAGTAGTAGCCTCCGTCAGTCATAGTTGACTTTGAATTTTGTAGTAGTAGCCTCCGTCGGCCATAGTTGACTTTCGATTTTGTAGTAGTGGCTTCCGTCTGTTATAGTTGACTTTGAATTTTGTAGTAGTAGTAGCCTCCGTCAGTCATAGTTGACTTTGAATTTTGTAGTAGTAGCCTCCGTCAGTAATAGTTGACTTTGAATTTTGTAGTAGTAGCCTCCGTCAGTCATAGTTGACTTTGAATTTTGTAGTAGTAGCCTCCGTCGGTCATAGTTGACTTTCGATTTTGTAGTAGTGGCTTCCGTCAGTTATAGTTGACTTTGAATTTTGTAGTAGTAGCCTCCGTCAGTCATAGTTGACTTTGAATTTTGTAGTAGTAGCCTCCATCAGTCATAGTTGACTTTGAATTTTGTAGTAGTAGCCTCCGTCGGTCATAGTTGACTTTCGATTTTGTAGTAGTAGCCTCCGTCAGTCATAGTTGACTTTGAATTTTGTAGTAGTAGCCTCCGTCAGTCATAGTTGACTTTCGATTTTGTAGTAGTGGCTTCCGTCAGTCATAGTTGACTTGGATTGCCTATGGACATGGGCCGAGCCCATGCAACATGTTTCTTCTCTCCGCATAGCGAGCCCATGCAACATGTTTCTTCTCTCTGCACAGCCGAGCCCATGCAACATGTTGCTTCTCTCTGCACAGCCGAGCCCATGCAACATGTTTCTTCTCTCCGCACTGCCGAGCCCATGCAACATGTTTCTTCTCTCTGCACAGCCGAGCCCATGCAACATGTTGCTTCTCTCTGCACAGCCGAGCCCATGCAACATGTTTCTTCTCTCCGCATAGCCGAGCCCATGCAACATGTTTCTTCTCTCTGCACAGCCGAGCCCATGCAACATGTTGCTTCTCTCTGCACAGCCGAGCCCATGCAACATGTTTCTTCTCTCCACACAGCCGAGCCCATGCAACATGTTTCTTCTCTCCGCATAGCCGAGCCAATGCAACATGTTTCTTCTCTCCACACAACCGAGCCCATGCAACATGTTTCTTCTCTCCACACAGCCGAGCCCATGCAACATGTTTCTTCTCTCCGCATAGCCGAGCCAATGCAACATGTTTCTTCTCTCCACACAGCCGAGCCCATGCAACATGTTTCTTCTCTCCGCATAGCCGAGCCAATGCAACATGTTTCTTCTCTCCACACAACCGAGCCCATGCAACATGTTTCTTCTCTCCGCACTGCCGAGCCCATGCAACATGTTTCTTCTCTCCGCACTGCCGAGCCCATGCAACATGTTTCTTCTCTCCGCACTGCCGAGCCCATGCAACATGTTTCTTCTCTCCGCACTGCCGAGCCCATGCAACATGTTTCTTCTCTCCGCACTGCCGAGCCCATGCAACATGTTTCTTCTCTCCACACAACCGAGCCCATACAACATGTTTCTTCTCTCCGCACTGCCGAGCCCATGCAACATGTTTCTTCTCTCCGCACTGCCGAGCCCATGCAACATGTTTCTTCTCTCCGCACTGCCGAGCCCATGCAACATGTTTCTTCTCTCCACACAACCGAGCCCATGCAACATGTTTCTTCTCTCCGCACTGCCGAGCCCATGCAACATGTTTCTTCTCTCCGCACTGCCGAGCCCATGCAACATGTTTCTTCTCTCCACACAACCGAGCCCATGCAACATGTTTCTTCTCTCCGCACAGCCGAGCCCATACATGTTTCTTCTCTCACACAGCCGAGCCCATACAACATGTTTCTTTTCTCCACACAGCCGAGTGATCCAATGGTCTAGCAAGACAAGAACAGTTAATAAATTTATAGCTTACATATTCCTATCATGGACCTTTGTGAGGGAGTCATCAATATCTTCTTCAATACGTGTCTTCATGCATTAGCTCAACACATTTCCTGGCTGAGATCATCTCTCCAAATTCTCTTGATCACACAACCAATGGAATGACTTTACTTTAATTCAACCTGCCTCGAGATAAACGCTGAACGAGATCTCTTCTACAATGTTAATACTGAGATTTATGGCTGCTACGGGCTCCATATTTCCTGTATCAAGCAGAATGTATTCATTGTTCTAGCTAATGTGATGCCAGTAGCCTTTTAACTGAATATTTCAATTTGTTTCAGAGCTGTCATGTAAGTCCATAAAATTGCTTATCAACTCTGATTAATTAACTCTGTTAATTTGCTGTCCAACTTTCCGACGTCATAATGGCGGGCACATTAAGCGAGTATAAAGAAAGCCATGCTTCTAGTGTCAATCTTATCTTTGGAGTTAGCTATCGCTTCTCTAATTGCTTCAGTTGTTAATCTTATCTAGGGGATGCAGCTATCGCTGCTCTTGTTACTTCTCTAATTCTCTAGTGTCAATCTTATCTTTGATGTAACTATCGCTTCTCTAATTGCTTCAGTTGTCAATCGTAGCTGGAGGCTGCAGCTATCGCTTCTCTAATTGCTTCAATTGTCAATCTAATCTGGGGAATGCAGCTATCGCTTCTCTAGCTGCTTCTTTGTGTGGATCTTATTTGCGGGATGCAGATCTTAGTGATTGCTTTGTTTGTGTTGACCCTTTATGTTACTTGTTAACTCAGCGCTGGTTCAAATTACGCTCTTTTTGTGACGTCTTTTCCGATGGCACTTCTTACTGGTTTCCTCTTTGTTCTCCCACTGAATCTCAGTTTAGTTATGGCGACTTTTAGAAGGTCGTTAGTCATACACCTATTATAAGACATAGACGACCGTTACAGAGAAGACAAATGCCCCGTTGGAGCTGAACATTAATGTTTGTCCGTTGATGATGAAGACAACATAACTTAGGTCCATTCTTTGAACTTGTCCGATATGATAGCTATTGTCACTAATCGGTGATTGTAAAAACAATGTAGCCTTGGTCCACTCTTTGAACTTGTCAGAGATGTTATCTGATGTCACTAATCTGTGTTGATGAAGACAACATAACATTGGTCCACTCTTTGAACTTGTCCGAGATGGTAGCTGATGTCACTAATCTGTGTTGATGAAGACAACATAGCCATGGTCCACTCTTTGAGCTTGTCCGAGATGGTAGCTGATGCCACTAATCTGTGTTGATGAAGGCAATATAACCTTGGTCCACTCTTTGAACTTGTCCGAGATGGTAGCTGATGTCACTAATCTGTGTTGATGAAGACAATATAACCTTGGTCCACTCTTTGAACTTGTCTGAGATGGTAGCTGATGCCACTTATCTGTGTTGATGAGGACAATATAACCTTGGTCCACTCTTTGAACTTGTCCGAGATGGTAGCTGATGTCACTTATCTGTGTTGATGAGGACAATATAACCTTGGTCCACTCTTTGAACTTGTCCGAGATGGTAGCTGATGCCACTAATCTGTGTTGATGAAGACAACATAACCTTGGTCCACTCTTTGAACTTGTCCGAGATGGTAGCTGATGCCACTAATTTGCGTTGATGAAGACAACATAACCTTGGTCCACTCTTTCAACTTGTCAGAGATGGTAGCTGATGCCACTAATTTGCGTTGATGAAGACAACATAACCTTGGTTCACTCTTTGAACGTGTCCGAGATGGTAGCTGATGCCACTAATCTGTGTTGATGACAACCGCATTAACAAAACGTATTTCTAGAACAGCCGTAGATGCGGTTGTTGATTTAATAGTTCAGAGGTCATGAAGTCCACATTTGTACTGTCATTTGGTTGACCTTTTCCGTTGTGGCTATAGACAGCTGACAGAGTGACGTCATAGAACGTTAATGTTGTCATCAGTCAAAGTGACGTAGACGTGCAGATACTGGACTCGCCAAACAATCAGTTATGGGCGTGTATCTTGTTTAATATACTTCACATCATCACTGTCAACACTTCTCTGTGATGTTCTTGATTATTTCTTTAACATACTTCACATCATTGTCAACAATTGCCCGTGATGTTCTTCATAATTTATTTAACACACTTCGCAACATCATTGTCAACAATTCGATGTGATATTCTGGATTATTTCTGTCACACACTTCACAACATCGCTGTCAACAATTCGATGTGATGTTCTTGGTTATTTCTGTTAAGCACTTCATATCATCACTGTCAACAATTCGATGTGATGTTCTTGGTTATTTCTGTTACACACTTCACATCATCGCTGTCAACAATTCGATGTGATGTTCTTGGTTATTTCTGTTACACACTTCACATCATCATTGTCAACAATTCGATGTGCTGTTCTTGGTTATTTCTGTTACACACTTCACATCATCGCTGTCAACAATTCGATGTGATGTTCTTGGTTATTTCTGTTACACACTTCACATCATCGCTGTCAACAATTCGATGTGATGTTCTTGGTTATTTCTGTTAAGCACTTCACATCATCACTGTCAACAATTCGATGTGATGTTCTTGATTATTTCTGTTACACACTTCACATCATCGCTGTCAACAATTCGATGTGATGTTCTTGGTTATTTCTGTTACACACTTCACATCATCATTGTCAACAATTCGATGTGATGTTCTTGATTATTTCTGTTACACACTTCACATCATCGCTGTCAATAATTCGATGTGATGTTCTTGGTTATTTCTGTCACACACTTCACATCATCACTGTCAACAATTCGATGTGATGTTCTTGATTATTTCTGTTACACACTTCACATCATCACTGTCAACAATTCGATGTGATGTTCTTGGTTATTTCTGTTACACACTTCACATCATCGCTGTCAACAATTCGATGTGATGTTCTTGGTTATTTCTGTTACACACTTCACATCATCACTGTCAACAATTCGATGTGATGTTCTTGGTTATTTCTGTTACACACTTCACATCATCGCTGTCAACAATTCGATGTGATGTTCTTGGTTATTTCTGTTACACACTTCACATCATCGCTGTCAACAATTCGATGTGATGTTCTTGGTTATTTCTGTTACACACTTCACATCATCGCTGTCAACAATTCGATGTGATGTTCTTGGTTATTTCTGTTAAGCACTTCACATCATCACTGTCAACAATTCGATGTGATGTTCTTGATTATTTCTGTTACACACTTCACATCATCGCTGTCAACAATTCGATGTGATGTTCTTGGTTATTTCTGTTACACACTTCACATCATCATTGTCAACAATTCGATGTGATGTTCTTGATTATTTCTGTTACACACTTCACATCATCGCTGTCAATAATTCGATGTGATGTTCTTGGTTATTTCTGTCACACACTTCACATCATCACTGTCAACAATTCGATGTGATGTTCTTGATTATTTCTGTTACACACTTCACATCATCACTGTCAACAATTCGATGTGATGTTCTTGGTTATTTCTGTTACACACTTCACATCATCGCTGTCAACAATTCGATGTGATGTTCTTGGTTATTTCTGTTACACACTTCACATCATCACTGTCAACAATTCGATGTGATGTTCTTGGTTATTTCTGTTACACACTTCACATCATCGCTGTCAACAATTCGATGTGATGTTCTTGATTATTTCTGTTACACACTTCACATCATCGCTGTCAACAATTCGATGTGCTGTTCTTGGTTATTTCTGTTACACACTTCACATCATCATTGTCAATAATTCGATGTGATGTTCTTGATTATTTCTGTTACACACTTCACATCATCGCTGTCAACAATTCGATGTGATGTTCTTGATTATTTCTGTTACACACTTCACATCATCGCTGTCAACAATTCGATGTGATGTTCTTGATTATTTCTGTTACATACTTCATATAATCGCTGTCAACAATTCGATGTACTGTTCTTGGTTATTTATGTTAAACACTTCACATCATCGCTGTCAACAATTCGATGTGATGTTCTTGATTATTTCTGTTACACACTTCACATCATCGCTGTCAACAATTCGATGCGATGTTCTTGGTTATTTCTGTTACACACTTCACATCATCGCTGTCAACAATTCAATGTGATGTTCTTGGTTATTTCTGTTACACACTTCACATCATCGCTGTCAACAATTCGATGTGATGTTCTTGGTTATTTCTGTTACACACTTCACATCATCGCTGTCAACAATTCGATGTGCTGTTCTTGGTTATTTCTGTTACACACTTCACATCATCGCTGTCAACAATTCGATGTGATGTTCTTGGTTATTTCTGTTACACACTTCACATCATCGCTGTCAACAATTCGATGTGATGTTCTTGGTTATTTCTGTTACACACTTCACATCATCATTGTCAACAATTCGATGTGATGTTCTTGATTATTTCAGTTACACACTTCACATCATCGCTGTCAACAATTCGATGTGATGTTCTTGGTTATTTCTGTTACACACTTCACATCATCGCTGTCAACAATTCGATGTGATGTTCTTGGTAATTTCTGTTACACACTTCACATCATCATTGTCAACAATTCGATGTGATGTTCTTGATTATTTCTGTTACACACTTCACATCATCGCTGTCAACAATTCGATGTGATGTTCTTGGTTATTTCTGTTACACACTTCACATCATCATTGTCAACAATTCGATGTGATGTTCTTGGTTATTTCTGTTAAGCACTTCACATCATCACTGTCAACAATTCGATGTGATGTTCTTGGTTATTTCTGTCACACACTTCACATCATCACTGTCAACAATTCGATGTAATGTTCTTGATTATTTCTGTTACACACTTCACATCATCACTGTCAACAATTCGATGTGATGTTCTTGATTATTTCTGTTACACACTTCACATCATCACTGTCAACAATTCGATGTGATGTTCTTGATTATTTCTGTTACACACTTCACATCATCACTGTCAACAATTCGATGTGATGTTCTTGGTTATTTCTGTTACACACTTCACATCATCATTGTCAACAATTCGATGTGATGTTCTTGATTATTTCTGTTACACACTTCACATCATCGCTGTCAACAATTCGATGTGATGTTCTTGGTTATTTCTGTTACACACTTCACATCATCATTGTCAACAATTCGATGTGATGTTCTTGGTTATTTCTGTTAAGCACTTCACATCATCACTGTCAACAATTCGATGTGATGTTCTTGGTTATTTCTGTCACACACTTCACATCATCACTGTCAACAATTCGATGTAATGTTCTTGATTATTTCTGTTACACACTTCACATCATCACTGTCAACAATTCGATGCGATGTTCTTGATTATTTCTGTCACACACTTCACATCATCACTGTCAACAATTCGATGTGATGTTCTTGATTATTTCTGTTACACACTTCACATCATCACTGTCAACAATTCGATGTGATGTTCTTGGTTATTTCTGTTACACACTTCACATCATCACTGTCAACAATTCGATGTGATGATCTTGGTTATTTCTGTCACACACTTCACATCATCACTGTCAACAATTCGATGTGATGTTGATGGTTATTTCTGTTACACACTTCACATCATCACTGTCAACAATTCGATTGATGTTCTTGGTTATTTCTGTCACACACTTCACATCATCACTGTCAACAATTCGATGTGATGTTCTTGGTTATTTCTGTCACACACTTCACATCATCACTGTAAACATGTCAGCTGTCTCTGACTAGCCATCAATAGAAACTCATTTCTGTTGGGCGCAACCATTAAAGAAAAAAACACAAACACAGAAGAGTAATTAAAAGCAAAGGTCAAAATGATGACAAGGAGATAAAAGATTATGAGGAACGCTTTTTGACACATATGCCGGATGAAAATCTCTGTGTACACTGGAATGGATTCAAGGCAAATATAGAAATCAAAGAAATGGTCACACAACTAACGATATCATCTACAATTAGGAAGAGAAGATGGACATGTCGGTCATGAGATGAGAAGAGACAACAAGAGAATTCCAAAACAGGTTCTTCAATGGGAAACATGAAGATACAGAAAAAGAGAAAAACCTAGAGAGGCACTAAAAAGAACTCTTATAAGAGAAAGAAAGACGGCAGGCATAGAGAGACACTAAAAAGAACTCTTATAAGAGAAAGAAAGACGGCAGGCATAGACTCATTAGATAAGATCGAACATCACTACGAAGTGACGTCCAGCGAATCAGAAAGGATCAAGATCAATGACAATAATCGAATCTTTACAGCTACAACTCGTCAACATGACATGTGTATTTATGTAAATTTTAATTTGTGAGCAAATGTGCACTTCTGTTGAACAAAGTGGTGCAAACTTAATGTCCTTTACTGTGACTTACCAAAAGTCTACAAATTATTCAGTTTTAGGTAAAATCTAGACAACAGATAGCAAGCATAAATATATGCGGAATACAAACAAAGAAATTGAAATTATAGATCAATGACAAAGCGGAAAATTGAAATACAATGATTAGCGAAGATCAATAGAGAACACAGGTTCCTTGGTGGCGATGGTCATAATGTCCATTCAGTCAAAAGGTCATGGACAATGTGAGACCGTAAGGAAAATTTCATAGCAATCTATGTTTGGGTTTTAAAGATATTTAATAAGCCATGAGGGCACGAGTTTTGAGACGCAATATTGTTGCAATTTTCTCAGGGGCTACATCTGTTTTCATTGTTGGTCTTAATTTACCATTGGATGCATCTATGTTCAATGTTGGTCGCAACTTTCCCATTGGCTGCATCTGTTGTCAATGTTGGTCTCAATTGTCTCATTGGCTGCTTCCTAAACATCTGAGCTCCTGTACATGGTTCCGTTCTTTGTTACAAATAGTGACCTACCTCTCTTCCCGACCAATGATCGTCTTTCTTTTCTTTGTTAATCTTCGTTTTGTATTTCTTACAGACGAGGTTACTCGTATCTCATTTCTGGAACCGAAACCCACGAGGAAACAATCAATGAAGGCAACGCTTGAGCTCTATGGCGAGGGGAGACTTATACTCGTCAGATGGCCGTAGGCAATGGGGCAACAACTCTGGTCTGTTTGTTGTAAATTGATGATTAATGTAAACAAGGGTAAAGTGCAACAATTACAGTGTAAAGGAGGATCACATACCCTCACGGGAAAGAATGAAGAAAAATTGACAAATTATCTAATTTTAGACAAATTATTTACAATTATCGTCCCGTGACATATGACAAATGTTTTTGTTATTTACATTAAAACATTTATGTCGAAAATTTAGAGCCAAGAATTCGACCTACAAACGTTATCTAGAATTTCGAGAAATAAAAATCCATCACCGCTCCCCCAACAACGTTAGTTTTCCTTATAGTTAAAGTAAACTATTGTGATGTCTCATTTTGTCATCTTTCATGAGCAATAATTTCATATTAGCCAGTAATTTTACGTGTGAAGATTAACCTAAAGTGACATTTAATTCTTCGCGGACGAGAACGATGGATTTTAACGTGAGAGTCTGAATCAAAACGAGACATGTTATACTGTGTATTTTAGTGTTGTTTGTTAGCCAGATCGCGACAGCTTTTGTTCTAGTCTGCGCGTATCATCAAAGCTGGTATTTTCTGTGTAGACAATAATTAAAGAAAGAAAGATTTGTTAAAGTGTGTTGTTGCTATCAGTCAATGCTACAATCTTATGTTCTACAGTTACAGTTTCGGGCATTAAGGCCACATCACTATCATGTGCTGTGCCGCGGGAAGTTAACGATTATTCAGTATAAAAAATTTAACCCTCCGCATATTAACGTTGTCAACATTCGTCATCCAACAAATTACAGTAAGAGACGGGCTTTTATAAAAGTTATTGGCCGTAGTTTTGTTGCTTCCTTCTGCTAGATCTACATCATCATCACCACTATGTGCCATACTGCTTGGCGTAGGCGATCATGTCCTTCCACAATCTTTTATCTACAGTGCATCATATCAGTTCTGTTGTTGACTGTTTTCCATGCTATGACACCAAGCTATCCAGTATTTTCTCTCTTTGTCGTCCGCGATCTCTCTTTCCTTTTATTTTGCCAGTTGTAACCAAGTATTCCAACTTTCCTCTTCTCATGATGTGCCAGAAAAATGTTGATTGTTTCTTTCTGATGTTTGTTATAAGCACCCTTTTTGTGTTGGCCTTTTTGAGAATTTCCTCGTTGGTCTTTATCAGCTGTCCAGTGAACTTTCAACATTCTTCTGAGAAATCCCATCTCTGCGGCATCTAATCGTCTTTTCACTTGTTTGTCTACTGTTCATGATTCGCTTCCATATGTCAGAATTGGTTCTATATAGCACCGATGAACTCTCTTTCTCACTTTTATTGAAAGATTTGTTGTATAAGATATTTTTCATTTTCTGAAATGCTATTTTGTCCCTGAGCTATTCTGCTTTTTATTTCTGTTGTGCATCTTTCATCTGATGTTATTTTTGTGCCCAAGTATTTGACGCGTTGCACTTGATCAATATTTGAGTATTTCTTTCTTTCTGATCTAAAATGGACTTATTCCTTGTGATAGATATACAGTTTACTGTTTACTAATCTTGGATGTAGAGTTGAATGTAAATTTATGATAGCTCTACAGTTGGCTGTTTCCATGTAAATATCTATAGGTAACTGTTAATTTATGATAGATCTGTAGTTTACTGCTAACTTGTGTAGATCTATTATTGACTGTTTCCAAGTGCAAGATCTGTTGTTAACTATTCCACTGTGCTAGATCTACATCTGACTGTTTCCTTGTGCTAGATCTAAGGTTGACTGTTTCCTTGTGCTAGATCTACAGTTGGCTGTTCCAATGTGCTAGATCTACAGTTGACCGTTTCCTTGTGCTAGATCTACAGTTGACTGTTTCCTTGTGCTAGACCTACAGTTGGCTGTTTCCATGTGCTAGATCTACAGTTGGCTGTTCCAATGTACTAGATCTACAGTTGACCGTTTCCTTGTGCTAGATCTACAGTTGACCGTTTCCTTGTGCTAGATCTACAGTTGACTAGTTCCTTGTGTTAGATCTACAGTTGACTGTTGCCTTGTGCTAGATTTTCAGTTGCCTGTTGCCTTGTGCTAGATCTACAGTTGAGTGTACACTTGTGGCTAGATCTACAGTTGACTGTTTCCATGTGCTAGATCTACAGTTGACTGTTTTCTTGTGCTAGATCTACAGTTGGCTGTTTCCATGTGCTAGATCTACAGTTGACTGTTCCAATGTGCTAGATCTACAGTTGGCTGTTCCAATGTGCTAGATCTACAGTTGACTGTTTCCTTGTGCTAGATCTACAGTTGGCTGTTTCCTTGTGCTAGATCTACAGTTGGCTGTTTCCATGTGCTAGATCTACAGTTGACTGTTTCCTTGTGCTAGATCTACAGTTGACTGTTTCCTTGTGCTAGATCTACAGTTGACTGTTTCCTTGTGCTAGATCTACAGTTGACTGTTTCCTTGTGCTAGATCTACAGTTGACTGTTTCCTTGTGCTAGATCTACAGTTGACTGTTCCAATGTGCTAGATCTACAGTTGGCTGTTCCAATGTGCTAGATCTACAGTTGGCTGTTCCAATGTGCTAGATCTACAGTTGACTGTTTCCATGTGCTAGATCTACAGTTGACTGTTTCCTTGTGCTAGATCTACAGTTGACTGTTTCCATGTGCTAGATCTACAGTTGACTGTTTCCATGTGCTAGATCTACAGTTGACTGTTTCCATGTGCTAGATCTACAGTTGACTGTTTCCTTGTACTAGATCTACAGTTGGCTGTTTCCTTGTACTAGATCTACAGCTGACTGTTTCCTTGTGCTAGATCTACAGTTGACTAGTTCCTTGTGCTAGATCTACAGTTGACTGTTTCCATGTGCTAGATCTACAGCTGACTGTTTCCTTGTGCTAGATCTACAGTTGACTGTTTCCTTGTGCTAGATCTACAGTTGGCTGTTCCAATGTGCTAGATCTACAGTTGGCTGTTCCAATGTGCTAGATCTACAGTTGGCTGTTCCAATGTGCTAGATCTACAGCTGACTTATTCCTTGTGATAGATATACAGTTTACTGTTTACTAATCTTGGATGTAGAGTTGAATGTAAATTTATGATAGCTCTACAGTTGGCTGTTTCCATGTAAATATCTATAGGTAACTGTTAATTTATGATAGATCTGTAGTTTACTGCTAACTTGTGTAGATCTATTATTGACTGTTTCCAAGTGCAAGATCTGTTGTTAACTATTCCACTGTGCTAGATCTACATCTGACTGTTTCCTTGTGCTAGATCTAAGGTTGACTGTTTCCTTGTGCTAGATCTACAGTTGGCTGTTCCAATGTGCTAGATCTACAGTTGACCGTTTCCTTGTGCTAGATCTACAGTTGACTGTTTCCTTGTGCTAGACCTACAGTTGGCTGTTTCCATGTGCTAGATCTACAGTTGGCTGTTCCAATGTACTAGATCTACAGTTGAGTGTACACTTGTGGCTAGATCTACAGTTGACTGTTTCCATGTGCTAGATCTACAGTTGACTGTTTCCTTGTGCTAGATCTACAGTTGGCTGTTTCCATGTGCTAGATCTACAGTTGACTGTTCCAATGTGCTAGATCTACAGTTGGCTGTTCCAATGTGCTAGATCTACAGTTGACTGTTTCCTTGTGCTAGATCTACAGTTGGCTGTTTCCTTGTGCTAGATCTACAGTTGGCTGTTTCCATGTGCTAGATCTACAGTTGACTGTTTCCTTGTGCTAGATCTACAGTTGACTGTTTCCTTGTGCTAGATCTACAGTTGACTGTTTCCTTGTGCTAGATCTACAGTTGACTGTTTCCTTGTGCTAGATCTACAGTTGACTGTTTCCTTGTGCTAGATCTACAGTTGACTGTTCCAATGTGCTAGATCTACAGTTGGCTGTTCCAATGTGCTAGATCTACAGTTGGCTGTTCCAATGTGCTAGATCTACAGTTGACTGTTTCCATGTGCTAGATCTACAGTTGACTGTTTCCTTGTGCTAGATCTACAGTTGACTGTTTCCATGTGCTAGATCTACAGTTGACTGTTTCCATGTGCTAGATCTACAGTTGACTGTTTCCTTGTACTAGATCTACAGTTGGCTGTTTCCTTGTACTAGATCTACAACTGACTGTTTCCTTGTGCTAGATCTACAGTTGACTAGTTCCTTGTGCTAGATCTACAGTTGACTGTTTCCATGTGCTAGATCTACAGCTGACTGTTTCCTTGTGCTAGATCTACAGTTGGCTGTTCCAATGTGCTAGATCTACAGTTGGCTGTTCCAATGTGCTAGATCTACAGTTGGCTGTTCCAATGTGCTAGATCTACAGCTGACTGTTTCCTTGTGCTAGATCTACAGTTGACTGTTTCCTTGTACTAGATCTACAGTTGGCTGTTTCCTTGTACTAGATCTACAGCTGACTGTTTCCTTGTGCTAGATCTACAGTTGACTAGTTCCTTGTGCTAGATCTACAGTTGACTGTTTCCATGTGCTAGATCTACAGCTGACTGTTTCCTTGTGCTAGATCTACAGTTGACTGTTTCCTTGTGCTAGATCTACAGTTGGCTGTTCCAATGTGCTAGATCTACAGTTGGCTGTTCCAATGTGCTAGATCTACAGTTGGCTGTTCCAATGTGCTAGATCTACAGCTGACTGTTTCCTTGTGCTAGATCTACAGTTGACTGTTTCCTTGTGCTAGATCTACAGCTGACTGTTTCCTTGTGCTAGATCTACAGTTGACTGTTTCCATGTGTTAGATCTACAGCTGACTGTTTCCTTGTGCTAGATCTACAGTTGACTAGTTCCTTGTGCTAGATCTACAGTTGACTGTTTCCTTGTGCTAGATCTACAGTTGGCTGTTTCCTTGTGCTAGATCTACAGCTGACTGTTTCCATGTGCTAGATCTACAGTTGGCTGTTTCCTTGTGCTAGATCTACAGTTGACTGTTTCCATGTGCTAGATCTACAGTTGACTAGTTCCTTGTGCTAGATCTACAGTTGACTGTTTCCTTGTGCTAGATCTACAGTTGGCTGTTTCCTTGTGCTAGATCTACAGTTGGCTGTTTCCATGTGCTAGATCTACAGCTGACTGTTTCCATGTGCTAGATCTACAGATGGCTGTTTCCTTGTGCTAGATCTACAGTTGACTGTTTCCTTGTGCTAGATCTACAGCTGACTGTTTCCATGTGCTAGATCTACAGTTGGCTGTTTCCTTGTGCTAGATCTACAGTTGACTGTTTCCATGGGCTAGATCTACAGCTGACTGTTTCCTTGTGCTAGATCTACAGTTGACTGTTTCCTTGTGCTAGATCTACAGTTGGCTGTTCCAATGTGCTAGATCTACAGTTGGCTGTTCCAATGTGCTAGATCTACAGCTGACTGTTTCCTTGTGCTAGATCTACAGTTGACTAGTTCCTTGTGCTAGATCTACAGTTGACTGTTTCCATGTGCTAGATCTACAGTTGACTGTTTCCTTGTGCTAGATCTACAGCTGACTGTTTCCTTGTGCTAGATCTACAGTTGACTAGTTCCTTGTGTTAGATCTACAGTTGACTGTTGCCTTGTGCTAGATTTTCAGTTGCCTGTTGCCTTGTGCTAGATCTACAGTTGAGTGTATACTTGTTGTTAACATGAAACTATGTGCACGATTTAGCCAAGGCGCCAATCGCAGAGTAACTTCGTTGTAAGCAGCTAGTACTGTATTGTCACCAAATGGAAGATCTCTTATAGGCCAATAAGATGAGATTGTTCGGAACTCACTGTTGTCACCTCATTGTTATCAATGGGTAGATATCTTATTAAGGTCACACAAGTTACAAGTTATCAACGTAACAAACAAACTAAAGATAATAAAAGCACACACCCGGTTATGACGATGGACTGAACTTCTTTTCAAGCTCGGTTATTTGCTAGAACTAACATACGAGAGGTCGACTGTTTCAAAATCTGAAATTACAAAAATAAATATTGTCCGTCTCCACTTTAATCACTACTAATCTATAATTGTGTTCTATTTTATAGAACAGAACTTATCGACTTAATGACTGAAGAAAGATTGTACAACGATTCTATTCTATTCCTGGAATCAGTTTCATTGCACTCGGGAGATCCCCATATCCGTTCCACCGTTCGTGCCAGTAGTTCTCTAAACTCTAAGCTTATACAAAATGTTCCTGTAAAGTATTCATTGATACATCTGCCTTTCCCACAAAGCTCTCGGGGTTGACCAGATCCTTTTTCCCACAAAGCTTTCCAGGTTGACCAGAACCCTATTCCCACTAAGCATTCGAGGATGATAAGATCCCTATTCCCACTAAGCATTCAAGGATGACCAGATCCCTATTCCCACTAAGCATTCGAGGATGACCAGATCCCTATTCCCACTAAGCATTCGAGGATGACCAGATCCCTATTCCCACTAAGCTTTCGAGGATGATAAGATCCCTATTCCCACTAAGCTTTCGAGGATGATAAGATCCCTATTCCCACTAAGCATTCAAGGATGACCAGATCCCTATTCCCACTAAGCATTCGAGGATGACCAGATCCCTATTCCCACTAAGCATTCAAGGATGACCAGCTCCTTATTCCCACTAAGCTTTCGAGGATGACCAGATCCCATTTCCACCTTTAAACTTTCCAGTCTCTCAACACATACACCATTGCCCCACCCACTCCCCCCTCTTCTCTTAAGAAATGAAGAACAAACTTGGCGATGTCCTCTTTGCTCAGAGTATGGCCACACTCCGTGCCAGAGCTGCCAGCAAGCGTATCGGCTATTTCATTGCCATGTACACAAGCAAGCCCTGGACAGTACACCCAGGCTAACGCGTTCACTGAAGAGCCATCCAAGAGCTGCACCCACTCCTGCCGCAGACACTGTCAGTAAATCTTCTGTAACATAGTTTGTGTGTCCGTTACCAAGACTGCGTGATCCACGTTCTACTAACCAACCATGGTATCGCCACCGTTGCTGTTTCTGTTTCCAATGTCCTGCTGGACACCGTAATGCTAAACTTGCCAGATACCCTAGCCACTTCTCTGCCATGTTGGTATGCCAAAAAACTTTAACCGCTGCGCTGTCTGCGGGATACAGAACCATCCGTGTAGATGTCGGGGTCCTGGGGTGACAACACTTATTTTATGGTTTACGGTATTACGACCTCGGTAGCTCCTCAAGTCCAGTTGCGTGGCTTCATGACGAGCTGAATGAGTATTTTAGTTAGCCTCTCTCTTTTTCTCCGTTTTTGCTTCTATCCAATCCTTGCCAGCCATAATTTCATTCAGATCACATACTCTCCTTAAGGACACTTCCGTCTGGGCCATCGAGGATGTTCCTCGCCTCTGATACCTGCCCGTGGTCGAATCTAATTCTGAACGCAAGGGATGATTTATGTTCCTTACCACCTTCAAATAAGCCCGGATCTGAAAAGATCTATGTCGCACTCTAATGTTCGGTAACTCAAATAAGTACCTCATTGAAGGGAAAGGTGTGTCTGGTGCATCCGAGACCTGCCCGCAGGCCCTCATTCTGAACCCTTTCCAACCTTACGATCTGAGTTGACAAGAGATTGAGCAAACCCAAACCATAATCCAGGACTAGAGCAGCACAGCCTGCATGAGCGAGAATAGTAACGATTGCTGGAGGTTTGCTTTGGCCATGAACTTGATCGCGCTTACCCCTCTCCTGAATGACACCGCTCACATGTTCATTGAAAGAACGGGACCTATCAAATGCTATTCTCAGATACTTAATAGTCGGAGTCCTCAAGAAGGTTGCACCAGTTTATGAATGGGAGTCTGTCTTTAACTATTCTGTTGTTTGGCGAACACCACATATGTTTAGTTTGTTGTTGTTGCGTTCGCTAGCTTTCAACTCTGACGAAATCCCTAGAGACTAGGAGCTGAATTTTTAGTTTTAATCCATTTTTCCCTTGGCAGCTGTGTGCACAGGGGTTCCTCGCCGCACAGACAGATAACTCCGACTTCGGAGGTACTCATGTTTTTTTCCGTCGATGAGTAACTGACGTTTCAAGCCGGGCCTCGCTGCAGAGACAAGGGGTGGTTGCCGCAGAGAGAAATCATAAATAAAAATCCCAACAGGTGTGGCTGAGATTTGAACCCACAAACTCTCTGTCCCAAGGCCGGCGTTTTGCCTCGAGACCAACCAGTCCCCAATGGACTTGGAATATGAGGAAACTGCAACAAGGAACACTTTTTATGCACAGCCTGCAATGGTTCCTGCCGCCTATCCACCATATATCAGAAGTTCACGTCTTCCCGAAAGTGATGATCGTCATATTTCTTTTAAAATGTATAGCGCTTGATGATGTTAATTCATCGTTGTTGACTCCAATTTCGAACATATAAACACACAGCTTGTCAGATTATCCCCGTCGCACATCAAACAACAGACCGTAAGATTAGCGTACGGCCGGTATAGGGATTTACAATGAGCCATTACGATGACGTAGCACACATAATAATGTCGGACGCACTGCAATGACGCACGCTTTAGAATCATGATTACTCTAGTGAATGTAGCCTACGACGAACAGAACAAGGTGCAAATTCCCTAAAGAGATAAAACTGCGGCTGACGAAGCATTTCAGATTAATGAGTAACATGGAAATAACTTGCGTCAAGCAAATCCAACAACGGTCATGAACAGCACCAATGTGACGTAACAAGCCTAGACGATGGAAGGTCGCATTCACAACACTTGATTTGTCTACAATGAAATATTGCCGGCGTACGACATTGTTTTATCGGTGCAGATGTAATAAGTATATCATCATCTTGACTTTACCGCATAGGAGTGCAGTGGAGAAACGAAATTAATCAGACATCGAACGCACTTTCTGCAGCGATCAGGAGAACGGGGACTAGATCCGCCATCTAAGAAACGGAAGTCATATGTTTAGTTTGAGTTAATGAGTTCTTTGCAGTTATTGCAACAAGTGATGATCTGATCCACGCTTTTTTGCAGTTGTCTAGCCATTTCTGTCGCGGTTGTAGTCTACGCCTGTCTCATTAAAAAGATGTACGAGTGTGCCATGGTCAAATTTTGTCTCACTAATGAGGTGAACGAATGTGCCATGGTCAGGTTCTGTCTTACTATGTAGATGTACGAGTGTGTCATAGTCAAAGTCTGTCTCACTAAGTTGGGTTACGAATGTGTCATGGTCAAAGTCTGTCTTTCTAAGTAGGTGTACGAGTGTGTCATGCTCAAAAGTCAGTCTCACTAAAGATGTGTACGAATGTGTCATTGTCAAAGTCTGTCTCACTAAAGACGTGTACGAGTGTGCCATGGTCAAAGTATGTCTCACTAAGTTGGTGTACGAATATGCCATGGTCAAAATCTGTTTCACTCAAAAGGTGTACGCGTTTACCATGGTCATATTCTGTTTCACTAAATAGGTGTACTTTTATAGCAAGAGTCTTTACATCGCATATTTTGAATGTTGTATTTTCATCTGCCACTTGTCCTTTTAATTTTGCCCAGATTAGTTCTATTGGATTTAAATGAGCATGGTAAGGTGGCAGCCTCAAACTTATATGACCGTGCTCTTGGATAATCTTATCTATTTGAAAAATCTTTGTCTTTTGTTTTTGCTTTACTAGAGATAGTAATTCAGGTTTTAAGTACATGTTATTAAATTGTATGTGCTCCTTTGTGAGCCATATCTTAATAGCATCTTTTGTACTGGATGACGTCGGGACTTTATCTTCAAGTGCAACAATGTTGTGGTACGCTGCATTGTCCATTATTAGGCAAGATGGTCGATCTAGTGCTGGGAGAACAGAATTTTCAATCCAATGTCTAAATATGTGACCATTCATCTCAGAGTGATAATCCCGATTGTCTATGTATTTTGAAAGAAAAATGAGCTCTGCATTCTGTATTAGTCCATGTTGTCGACTACCTGCATGAGCAATTATCAAGCGCTGTCCTTTGCTGCTAGGTATTAATCTCTTAATCTTTCCATCTGATGACTGCCATTCCCTTTGGTTAGTGTGGTGAGCATTGATCCATGTTTCATCCAAGTACACAATATCATAACCTTGCTTGCGCACCTCTTTTACTTCACGTAAGTACTTGCTTCTCATGACTACTCTATGTGGCTTCTCACAGATGATGTATCGTCCATTGGAATACTTTCTGAATGTAAAGCCTGCAGCTCTCACATTCCTCCATAATGTAGACTTTGATATTCCAATACTGTTGTTCTTTTTCAGCGATACTTTTAATTTTCTTATTGTAACAGTTTCATTCATACCCAACATTTTGCGAATTTCACTTCTAATAAGTTCACTGTCGAAATTATCCAACATTTTTGCTCTTCCTTGTGATTTTGTATATTTGGAACATTGACGGTCACGTGCTTGAATCCAGCGATTAAATGACCGTTTAGATAAATCCAAAATGTGTCTTGTCCTATTCTCATTGTTTTCTAAAGAATGAAATAATCTTCCTCGTTTAGCCTCTTTGCAAAAATAGCCATACATTTTTATTGCGATGTTTTGTAAACTGCAGAATTTCATTTTAAGACTCATGATAAATGTTATTGTTCCACGTTACGCCGCTGAATTAACGGAAATGGAACACACAATGTCTCGTGTTTACTACAAGTGTCTAATTGTGTCAGAAAACTCACGCGGAAAGCGTGCAAAATCGTAAATTTGAGCGTGTATGGATTTGTAATCGCTATTTTTAACTTAAATACTGTAAACACTAAGTTTTGACTACATCAATGGGTCGTTATAAATTTATATAAATCAAATAAGCAATAATAATAACCAAATGTTTGTTTTTAATTAAATTAATTCCCTGTTGGGTTCTAATCATTATAACTATACATGCAAATTTTGAAAAAATTACAAAAAGCGGTTTAAAAGATATTGATTTTTAAAGTTGGGCACGACTTATGAAACAAGCTATAGTGTGCCACGGTCATAGCCTGTCTTATTAAGTAGGCGTACGAGTATGTCATAGTAAAGTTTATCGCATTAATTAGGTATACGAGTGTGCCATGATCAAAGTCTGTCTCACTAATTAGGTGTACGAGTGTGTCATAGTCAAAGTAAGCCTCACTAAGTAGGTGTACGAGTGTGTCATAGTCAAAGTAAGCCTCACTAAGTAGGTGTACGAGTGTAACATGATCAAAGTCTGTCTCACTTAGTAGGTGTACGGGTGTGTCATGATCAAAGTCTGTCTCACTAAGTAGGTGTACGGGTGTGCCATGGTCAAAGCATGTCTCACTAAGTAGGTGTACGGGTGTGTCATTGTCAAAGTCTCTCCCACTAAGTAGGTGTACGAGTGTGTCATGATCAAAGCCTATCTCACTAAGTAGGTGTACGAGTGTGTCATGATCAAAGCCTATCTTACTAAGTAGGTGTACGAGTGTGCCATTGTCAAAGTCTCTCTCGCTAAGTAGGTGTACGAGTGTGCATGGTCAAAGTCTGTCTCACTAAGTAGGTGTACGGGTGTGTCATTGTCAATGTCTCTCTCGCTAAGTAGGTGTACGAGTGTGCATGGTCAAAGTCTGTCTCACTAAGTAGGTGTACGAGTGTGCCATGGTCAAAGTATGTCTCACTAAGTAGATGTACGAGTGTGCCATGGTCAAAGTATGTCTCACTAAGTAGGTGTACGGGTGTGTCATGATCAAAGCCTATCTCACTAAGTAGGTGTATGGGTGTGTCATGATCAAAGCCTATCTCACTAAGTAGGTGTACGGGTGTGCCATTGTCAAAGTCTCTCTCACTAAGTAGGTGTACGAGTGTGTCATGATCAAAGTCTGTCTCACTAAGTAGGTGTACGAGTGTGTCATGGTCAAAGTATGTCTCACTAAGTAGGTGTACGAGTGCGTCATGGTCAAAGCATGTCTCACTAAGTAGGTGTACGAGTGTGTCATGTTCAATGTTTGTCTCACTAAGTAGGTGTACGAGTGTGTCATGGTCAATGTCTGTCTCACTAAGTAGATATACGAGTGTGTCATGGTCAATGTTTGTCTCAATAAGTAGATGTACGAATGTGTCATGGTCAATGTTTGTCTCACTAAGTAGATGTACGAGTGTGTCATGGTCAATGTTTGTCTCACTAAGTAGATGTACGAGTGTGTCATGGTCAATGTTTGTCTCACTAAGTAGATGTACGAGTGTGTCATGGTCAATGTTTGTCTCAATAAGTAGGTGTACGAGTGTGTCATGGTCAATGTTTGTCTCAATAAGTAGGTGTACGAGTGTGTCATGGTCAATGTTTGTCTCACTAAGTAGGTGTACGGGTGTGTCATTGTCAATGTCTCTCTCACTAAGTAGGTATACGAGTGTGTCATTGTCAAAGCATGTCTCACTAAGTAGGTGTACGAGTGTGTCATGATCAAAGACTGTCTCACTAAGTAGATGTACGAGTGTGTCATGATCAAAGACTGTCTCACTAAGTAGATGTACGAGTGTGTCATGATCAAAGACTGTCTCACTAAGTAGGTGTACGAGTGTGTCATGATCAAAGTCTGTCTCACTTAGTAGGTGTACGAGTGTGTCATGATCAAAGCCTGTCTCACTAAGTAGGTGTACGGGTGTGTCATGATCAAAGACTATCTCACTAAGTAGATGTACGAGTGTGTCATGATCAAACCCTGTCTCACTAAGTAGGTGTACGAGTGTGTCATGATCAAAGCCTGTCTCTCTAAGTAGGTGTACGGGTGTGTCATGATCAAAGACTATCTCACTAAGTAGGTGTACGAGTGTGTCATGATCAAAGCCTATCTCACTAAGTAGGTGTACAAGTGTGTCATGATCAAAGTCTGTCTCACTAAGTAGGTGTGCGAGTGTGTCGTGATCAAATTCTGTCTCACTAAGTAAGTGTACAAGTGTGTCATGATCAAAGTCTGTCTCACTAAGTAGGTGTACGGGTGTGTCATGATCAAAGTCTGTCTCACTAAGTAGGTGTACGGGTGTGTCATGATCAAAGTCTGTCTCACTAAGTAGGTGTACAAGTGTGTCATGATCAAAGTCTGTCTCACTAAGTAGGTGTACAAGTGTGTCATGATGAAAGCCTATCTCACTAAGTAGGTGTACGTGTGTGTCATGATCAAAGCCTATCTCACTAAGTAGGTGTACATGTGTGTCATGATCAAAGTCTGTCTCACTAAGTAGGTGTACAAGTGTGTCATGATCAAAGCCTATCTCACTAAGTAGGTGTACATGTGTGTCATGATCAAAGCCTATCTCACTAAGTAGGTGTACATGTGTGTCATGATCAAAGCCTATCTCACTAAGTAGGTGTACAAGTGTGTCATGATCAAAGTCTGTCTCACTAAGTAGGTGTACGAGTGTGTCCTGATCAAAGCCTATCTCACTAAGTAGGTGTACAAGTATGTCATGATCAAAGTCTGTCTCACTAAGTAGGTGTACAAGTGTGTCATGAGATAAGTCTGTCTCACTAAGTAGGTGTACGGGTGTGTCATGATCAAAGCCTATCTCACTAAGTAGGTGTACGAGTGTGTCATGACCAAAGTCTGTCTCACTAAGTAGGTGTATGAGGGTGTCATGATCAAAGTCTGTCTCACTAAGTAGGTGTACGGGTGTGTCATGATCAAAGTCTGTCTCACTAAGTAGGTGTACAAGTGTGTCATGATCAAAGTCTGTCTCACTAAGTATGTGTACGAGTGTGTCATGATCAAAGCCTGTCTCAGTAAGTAGGTGTACGAGTGTGTCATGATCAAAGTCTGTCTCACTAAGTAGGTGTACAAGTGTGTCATGATCAAAGTCTGTCTCACTAAGTAGGTGTACGAGTGTGTCATGATCAAAGCCTGTCTCACTAAGTAGGTGTACGAGTGTGTCATGATCAAAGTCTGTCTCACTAAGTAGGTGTACAAGTGTGTCATGATCAAAGTCTGTCTCACTAAGTAGGTGTACAAGTGTGTCATGATCAAAGTCTGTCTCACTAAGTAGGTGTACGAGTGTGTCATGATCAAAGCCTGTCTCAGTAAGTAGATGTACGAGTGTGCCATGGTCCCCTCTATTGTATGCATCCTCAATATCGAGGACAGCCAGTGCCGACTCCTCTTAATTTTGGAAGGATTCGTAGACGCCATAAACAAGGGTGTGACATTAGTAGCAGTATCTCTGCCCGACCTATATCTATCTATTAGGGAACAATCCTCAGGGAGCGGAACCAGATAGTATCTCTGCCCGACCTATATCCATCTATTAGGGAACAATCCTTAGGGAGCGGAACCAGATAGTATCTCTGCCCGACCTATATCCATCTATTAGGGAACAATCCTCAGGGAGCGGAACCAGATAGTATCTCTGCCCGACCTATATCCATCTATTAGGGAACAATCCTCAGGGAGCGGAACCAGATAGCTATGTAAGCTTTCTTATGGCACGTGCCGCTCCTGACGCTCTGATTGAAGTCTGAAGAAATTCTCTTTACAATTTCTAGGTCGGCCTCCTTAAAAGGACTATCTTAAAAGATATCTTACACCATCGGGCCCTGGGGTCCTGTCATTCTTAACCATGGGAACTACATGAACTTCAGGTCAATATTGCGGATAGGCGACAAGAACTGTTATAGGTTGTGTCTGAAAAATGTTCTTTGTTGCAGTTTCCTCATATTCCATGTCCGGCTTGCTGCCGGAGCTACTGAGTTAAGTGCTCTATGCACACTGTGAGCTGTGCGTTTCATCCGTTTTGATCCTGTTTCGATATTCTGATTACTTAAAAAAATGATGATATCGTATGACGAGGAACAGATGGCTGTGTTCACTTTCTGTGCGGTTTCGCCATATATTTTTTGGCGTGTGCTGAGACTGCAGCTACCTTTCCTTGTTTGGGAGATGAGATATTATTTCGGATGATTCTATTGGCACGGGCGGTTAAGCAATTATGGCTTTTAATTTGTTTGCAGTGATACTGGGGCTTTTCATAACCATAACTACAATCTCAAAACTGACTGGGTCATCGGGGAGTAATTGTTCCAACGACGCTGATAATATATGACTAACCATCTGGCGCGATTCCATGTCGCATGACATGTCTGTATAATGAGCCCTTATAAAGCAGGTACCTGCCCTTTTGTTCATTTGGGAGGGGCGTTCTGCCTTTATTGTACTTGAGGACATTATTAGCTCATCTGTAATCATCTTGATTGATTGATTGACTGATTAATCAATGCTTACAAGGCACTGTAACAAGATTAGTTCTCCATATTGACTGATTGATTGATTGACTGATTTAACGAATGCAAGAAAGCAACAACCGATCCGAATGTTGTCAAACTGGTTCACAAACGTTGACCTGATTGTATTATTGTTCGATGTCATCATTTGACATCTCTGTTGCTGTATATGTCATACACATCTGAACACTTGCTCTTTAAACCTCTACCTTAGTTGTATGCAGCCGTGATGTCAAACACGGAATTCCCTCCCACAAGGTCTGACCTGAATGTTTGTCCAGCTGCCACTCCCAGAACAGTTTCACATAAAATATATATTTTATATTACGATCCACATTCACATTTACTCTCTCACATTTACTCTCTCACATTTACTCTCTCACATTTTCAATCTAGATGTGTTTAAACGACAATATAACTGACTAATTTTTGTGAGTAAAGGTGAAAGTCATATTATTTTTAAGCGCTTCACTTCTGTGCAATTTGTATTTGAAGCAGGTCTATGTTTTTGTGCTCGGGGCGCCGGTGAAAGTGAAAGTCATAAACACTGGGGTATAAGGCGGCAAGTGTTATTTTAGCAAATCTGCGAGATGAACTGAAACAACGCGACAATGTTGGCGGTATTATATAAACATGGACTGTTTCTATAGCGAAGATGCAGGTCGGCTCGTGTAGCAGTCCTGAATGTAGGTTAGACCTGACTTTTGAGCGGTGCAAGTACCACATTTACGTCATATAAGGGCCTCATTTGTGTCATCGTGTCAAGGTCATTTCAGCTAAAGACCAAGCCCTAAAACAAACTTCATCGTATTACATAACGCCAAAATGTTGGAGGGTAGACAGCTGGTTCCAGAATTAAAGATTGTAAATGTGAACAAACAACCTTCATCGTATTACATAACGTCAATATGTTGGAGGGTAGACAGCTGGTTCCAGAATTAAAGATTGTAAATGTGAACAAGCATCTTCAGGCTGGAGTATTTGTTTAACTTCGTGACATGATAGCAGCACAGACACAGTGGAAGCCATGGATATCCCTGGCAACAGCTCTGTGGTAAAACTTATCAGTGATCACGAGAGGCAGCTTATACTAATTATCAACTTGGTTATCATATGTGCAGCTGTCAGTGCGTTCGGTTCAGTAGCCAATGTTATCAACCTAGTTGTGTTTTATAGACACGGTCTAGACACAACCATCAACATTAGCTTCTTCTCGATGGCCATATCCGATCTGTGTGGGCTTGTATTTCAACAACTATACAGCCTCTTCGACAATCCCCTGTTTGTGGGCTTAAGTTTGCCTATCGATTACGCGGATGCTCAATTCTTGATTGCCGGATTTCCTCGGATAATCTTTTCAAGAATCACATGTTATATAACCGCATTTATCACCACAGAGAGATGTCTGTGTGTGGTCTTTCCTCTACACGTCAAACGTATTATCACACCACGGATAACCGCCACAGTTATTGTTATCATTTTTAGTTTTACCCTGGTTTCTTTCTTTCCAGTCTTCTTTACGTCCCACTTCACTTGGAAGTTCTACCCAGACTCGAACACAAGCATTCTAGGTCTGGTCCTCACCAAGGAATATGACGCCGTGGTACCTTATGCTTATTTCTCCCATGGATTCTTTTCGCTGCTGGGCTTCTTGTCTGTTCTACTGTTTACACTGATCTTAACATACAAGCTTGGACAGAAAAACGTCTGGCGGCAAACGGCGAATGTTGATCTGGAGAAGGCCAAAGCGATGTCTAAACGTGACAGAGCCACCATAGTTATGGTTGTAATGATCGCTGGTATTTTAATGGCCTGTTACACCCCGGCTGTTCTCTTGTGTCTCACCACGTTTATCGAGCCAACATTCGCACGTTTGGGTCCCCATAACAATATCTACATCAGCTTATGGACGTTTGCCTTATTGTTAGAGAACGTCAACTCCAGCGTCAATATTTTCTTGTATTACAAAATGAGTTCTAAATATAGACAGACTTTCAGGGATATGTTCCGTAGACAGAGATTGATGGAGAGTAAAACCTAAGACAAGAGTTTCTAAACAAACAATTACAAGAGGAGAGATTAGTCAAACAGTTACAACAAGAGTTACTGAACAAACAAACACAAGAGGAGAGATTAGTCAAACAGTTACAACAAGAGTTACTGAACAAACAAACACAAGAGGAGAGATTAGTCAAACAGTTACAACAAGAGTCGCTGAACAAACAATTACAAGAGGAGAGATTAGTCAAACAGTTACAACAAGAGTTACTGAACAAACAAACACAAGAGGAGTTATTAGTCAAACAGTTACAACAAGAGTTACTGAACAAACAAACACAAGAGGAGTTATTAGTCAAACAGTTACAACAAGAGTTACTAAACAAACAAACACAAGAGGAGTTATTAGTCAAACAGTTACAACAAGAGTTACTAAACAAACAAACACAAGAGGAGTTATTAGTCAAACAGTTACAACAAAAGATACTAAACAAACAATTACAAAAGGAGAGATTAGTCAAACAGTTACAACAAGAGTCGCTGAACAAACAATTACAAGAGGAGAGATTACTCAAACAGTTACAACAAAAGATACTAAACAAACGATTACAAGACGAGAGATTAGTCAAACAGTTACAACAAGAGTCGCTGAACAAACAATTACAAGAGGAGAGATTAGTCAAACAGTTACAACAAAAGATACTAAACAAACAATTACAAGAGGAGAAATTAGTCAAACAGTTACAACAAGAGTCGCTGAACAAACAATTACAAGAGGAGAGATTAGTCAAACAGTTACAACAAAAGATACTAAACAAACAATTACAAGAGGAGAGATTAGTCAAACAGTTACAACAAAAGATACTAAACAAACAATTACAAGAGGAGAGATTAGTCAAACAGTTACAACAAAAGATACTAAACAAACAATTACAAGAGGAGAAATTAGTCAAACAGTTACAACAAGAGTCGCTGAACAAACAATTACAAGAGCATGTTTAGTGATTATTTATTGTTTCTTGTTTCTGCTATTATATTATATTATATTATATTATATTATATTATATTATAACTTGTTTAACTTGACAGCACATTGATTTTAGTTTACCAACACAACAGGTAAATTCATGACAGACTCTTTGCTCAATATAATTAATGATAATCAGTTTATTGATTTCTTTCTGCCCAATGATCTGTAGTGGTGAATGCACTTATCTTAAATTAATGTTCATTAATTCGAAACTTCCCGAGGCTACCGCCGGTGACTATGGTCCGTTCCAAGTGCACATTTTAATACAACATTATTCAACTTACTTGATGATATGTGAAACACAATTCTGGGAATCTTTCAAACACTTTCACAGCACTAAAGTTCATATTCTCATCAACTTCTACTAATAACTTCTCGACTGTCTTAATAATCTCTCAACTGACTTACAGCTACAACTTGAAGATTCCTAACTGAGTTTTACTACATCAAGAAAACTTATTAAAATTAATTACTTGTGATCTAACTTGCTAGCTTCTTATTCAAACACTTCTAGTTCTACTTAACTTCTAACTAACTGCATTCGGCAGTTCGGCCGAAGCCGGACTAAGCTTACTTAGTGTAAATTCTGAACTGAATTGAACTCTTCCTAACTGCACTAAACCTATTGTGTAGGAATTTAAATACTCAACTACTCTCTTTCATTTGGAGGTCATAATATAAATAATCTAAGGTATGCTGATGATACAGTCTTAATCGCTAAGAGTGAAAATGAATTACAAGAAATGTTGGACATTATAGTGAAAGAAAGCAAAAATAAAGGACTCAGCCTTAATATAAAAAAGACAGAGGTAATGGTAACAAGAAAGAAAAAGACATCACCTCAGTGCAAAATAAAGACAAGTGGAAGAATATTAAAACAGGTAAATGAATTTAAATATTTGGGAACTTTGTTAACCTCAGATGGAAGATGTACAAAAGAGGTGAGATGCAGAATGGCTCAGGCAAAAGCAGCTTTCCAAAAAATGAGGAAGATACTATGCAATCAATTTTTGACAATAGAAACAAGAAAAAGAGTTCTTAAATGTTACGTAGAGCCAGTCTTAACATATGGATGCGAATCATGGACAATATGACAAAAGACAAGAAAATCACTGGAGTCTGTAGAAATTTTGTTTTTACAGAAGAATGTTGAGAATACCATGGACAGCTAAGAAGAGTAATGAAGAGATTATGAGAGAGGTCAAAGCAAAAAGAGAGCTAATTGCCAATGTTAGGAAGAGACAATCATCATTTTTTGGCCATGTAATGGGTAGAGAACAACTGGAATATATTGTAACAACTGGAAAAATTGAGGGACGAAGAGATAGAGGGAAGCAAAGAGAAAAAATAACAGACAGCTTAAGAGAATGGCTAGGCAGAAGGTCAACAACAGAAATGATAAATCGCTGCCGAGATCGAAAGTTGTGGAGAGACATGATCACCTACGCCACTAGGCCCGGTACTTGATGATGCTGATGACTCTCTTTCACCTGAGACTCATAGCCAATCAACTGCTGCCAAGTGACCACTTGAGCTCTTCTGGTCACCTGCATATTCGTGTCCGAGATCTGAACTCTTGTGTCTCAACTGTCCAACACTTTGACAATAACAGCTTATTTTCGTACGACTCTGACCTCTTCTGGTTTGATAAAAACACCTTGTTTATCAGACGGGCCAAAGTCATGGGGTCAACGCATGCTATTTGCGTGATGGTCACTTTCATAACAACCTGTTGTTGTGAAAATCCTCATGGAAATCTCCATGATGTGACCCGGAAAGTACAGACTGTACGTGCAAGGAAACGTACTACGGATCAGACTGCACTCTGCACTCTCAAATGTCCGGACAGCTGTTTCAACGACACCTGTGAACAGTCAACCGGGAACTGTACATGCAAGGGAACGTTCTACGAGTAAGACTGCACTCTCAAATTTCCGGACAACTGTTTGAACGAAACCTGTGAACAGTTAATCGGGGCCCGCGTCTCGTATGTCGATGATTCCCACGTTAAGAAGAGTCTGCCGACTACAACAAACCCAAGCATATGGATACCTTAATGTGTTTCTGTGCTGGACATGGTTCATTTCTTGGTGTTTTTCCGTGAAGCCATGGCTCATATCTTGATGTGTTTCTGTGCTAGCCACGGCTCATATCTTGATGTGTTTCTGTGCTAGCTATGGCTCATATCTTAGCTTGTGTGTGTGTGTGTGTGTGTGTGTGTGCTGTCCATGGCTCATATCTTGGTGTGTGTCATGTTAGTCATATCTCATATCTTGGTGTGTCCGTGTTAATCATGTCTCATATTTTTATGGGTGTATGTGTTTAGAGTCATATCTCATATCTTAGTGTGTATCTGTGTTAGTCATGTGTCATATCTTGTGTGTGCATGTTTGGTTTAGTGATATCTCATATCTGTATGTGCATGTTTATGTTAGTCATATCTCATATCTTTGTGTGTGCATGTCTGTGTATGTCACATCTCATATCCTTGTGTGTGCATGTCTATGTTAGGCATGTGTCATATCTTTGTGTGTGCATGTCTATGTCAGTCATATCTCATATCTTTATATGCATGTTTATGTTAGTCATGTGTTATATATCTTGATGCGTGTCATTGTTAGTCATGATTCGTATTGCTGTGTGCATGTCTGGTCTGGTCACATCTCTTATCATTGTGTGTGCATGTCTGTGTTAGTCACCTCTAGTGACTCGGGCAGATGGTGCTCGTAAACCTGGGATGGCCGACCATCTAAGGGCAGAAACCCCCTACAGAAAAGATCATCTGCTGCCTTTCATGAAGATTGGGGACAATAAAAGGCTAAGGAATGCAAACCTGAATAAAATGCTGGCTGAAATCGGATGCACTGGGCCACTGGCGCAGAACACAGTGCAACGTTTTAACGGGTGTTTAATCAGAGTGTATCTGGCAGACTCTAATTATGATGTTCTGTCTGTGGGGGTGATCAACACACTTAACCTGACAGCTGACTTCATGTGAGAGTGGAATCCTACTCTGATTGAGTCCTGATCGCAGAGAGAGATTTTCTGAAATGCTATTTTGGCCTGAGCTATTCAGTTTTTATTGTCTGTGATGCATCTTCCATCTGATATTACTATTGTATCCAAGTATGTGACACGTTGCATTAGTTTCAAATAGATATCACTATTGTAGCCAAGTATGTGACACGTTGCATTAGTTTCAAATAGATATCACTATTGTAGCCAAGTATGTGACACGTTGCATTAGTTTCAAATAGATATTTCTACTGTAGCCAAGTATGTGACACGTTGCATTAGTTTCAAATAGATATCACTATTGTAGCCAAGTATGTGACACGTTGCATTAGTTTCAAATAGATATCACTATTGTAGCCAAGTATGTGACACGATGCATTAGTTTCAAATAGATATTTCTATTGTAGCCAAGTATGTGACACATTGCATTAGTTTCAAATAGATATTTCTATTGTAGCCAAGTATGTGACACGTTGCATTAGTTTCAAATAGATCTTTCTATTGTAGCCAAGTATGTGACACGTTGCATTAGTTTCAAATAGATATTTCTATTGTAGCCAAGTATGTGACACGTTGCATTAGTTTCAAATAGATCTTTCTATTGTAGCCAAGTATGTGACACGTTACATTAGTTTCAAATAGATATCACTATTGTAGCCAAGTATGTGACACGTTGCATTAGTTTCAAATAGATATCACTATTGTAGCCAAGTATGTGACACGTTGCATTAGTTTCAAATAGATATTTCTATTGTAGCCAAGTATGTGACACGTTGCATTAGTTTCAAATAGATATTTCTATTGTAGCCAAGTATGTGACACGTTGCATTAGTTTCAAATAGATATCACTATTGTAGCCAAGTATGTGACACGTTGCATTAGTTTCAAATAGATATTTCTATTGTAGCCAAGTATGTGACACGTTGCATTAGTTTCAAATAGATATCACTATTGTAGCCAAGTATGTGACACGTTGCATTAGTTTCAAATAGATATCACTATTGTAGCCAAGTATGTGACACGTTGCATTCGTTTCAAATTTGTCGTCTTACCGTGCGGCTAAAAAGCTGCTGTCCCGCGGGCTGAAAAGCTGGTGTACGGTGTTCGAAGCCCGCTGTAGACAGAAAGGATTTTTTAATCGGGGGTGAAATAAAAATGGGGGAATCATAGGAGGAAGAGGTATGTACTGCAGCACTCATAAAAAAATGACAAATAAACAACAGAAAAAAAAACAAAGAAAAATATTATTACCGTTTGTGAAATTAAAATCCTGAGTCTCACACGCCGTGGCGACTGCTTGATCAAGCGGCCTTTATCCTTCTGGTTCTACCGTTGCCCCCTGGCATACACCAGCAATGGTACTATGTATCATAAAGATAGTTTTTTTTTTATGCTGCATGCTTGTGATGATTGTTTCTTCGATATAACCATTACATCTGTTTTCTTACTATTCAGACTGAGACCTTTCTTGTTGCTTTCTTTTACTATTATGTCTATCATTTCTTGTTGTTCATTCTCTGTCTCTGCTATTAAGACTGTATCATCTGCATATCGCAAATTGTTTATGTTGTGACCGTTGACTTCAATTCCTTTTTTTGTCTACTATTGATCTCATAATATTTTCGCTGTAAAGTGAAAACAAATCCGACGACAGAACGCAGCCTTGCCTGATTCCTTGTTTTATATATTGGAACTGTCCTGTTTGGTTGCTAATTCTTGGAGCTGCTGTTTGTTGCCAGTACATGTTTTTTAATGATTCCCAGATCGTTGCCATCAATTTTATTATTTCTACATTCTTTATTTTGTCAAATGCTTTTGTGTAGTCTATAAAGTACATATATGCATCTTTCTATCATCTCTATAGCTCTTTCTATCAATGTTCTCAGGATGTATTATTTGTTATTGGTGCTCTTAACTTGCACAAATTCACATTGTTCCTCACTTATTCTAACTTTCATTTAGTTCCTTACACGTCTCATTCTGAGAAATATTTCAGAAAGAGATAGAGGACGACGAAGAGAGAATATACTAGATAGTTTGTTGTGGCATGAAAATAATCAACATAATTGATACGATGCACTGTGTGCTGACTATTTTGGAAGGACAAGATCGCCTACGCCAACCGGTATGGCACGTGATGATGATGAGTACAGTACATTGTCGTACCAACGTTGAGACACGTTTGATGAAGTGTTTCTACTACTAGCAAATGTGCGCTAAAAACACAAACATCGATCATCCAGTAAACAGGTTAGGCTTCAACAATCTGCACAGCGACAAACATGTTTCTGGTTATTTGTATTTTAGAGAAACAGGTTCAGCAACTGTTGTGCTAAATGCAGAGATGGACGACAACTGTTGTGACAGGAGTGACTTCTTGAGAAAGGAATCATCAATGTATGAAATGTGACCTATTGACTTAAACACTCATACCACGATGATGGGGGTGATGGCAGAGACCAGGCAATGGGTAGAGTCATTGCAAAAGTCAGAAATATGTAGGGTCACCTTTGTTACGTCCCTGGACATGCGGGAGTACTGAGAAATGAAAGAGCGGTCAAGTTGGCTACCTGTGCTGTCGATAAAGGTGGTCAACCAATGGATCGGTTGGACGTCATCAATGCACATCAAGATGTAGGAAGGGCACAGAACTTCGACAACCATGAGTCCACGTCCCTCCTTTGGATGAAAGAGATGGGAGTTAATATGAGCACAGTCAGAAACCAGGAACTTAATGGACGTACAATAGGACTTATAAAAAAACACAGAACTGGATCCGTCAGTCGTTGGATATTGAGACTTGCTGAGGAGGAGATCTGAGCACCTATGTACATGTTCGGATTGCTATGATGATGACCAGCAAATAAGTCAATGAGCAGCAAATTCAGTGCCAACAGGGGCAACAAGAAACAATCGAGTATAATACACTTTACTTCTCGGTATGTCGTTCCCTGTCCTTGGTATCCTCATAAGCGTCCATTTGTACCACCGATGTTTCCGTGTTAACGATATGTTTGTTAAGTGAAACCATGCAACTGAAGCTTTATTAGGACCAATGCACCTGGTATATATAAAACAAATCCGGCGACAGAACACAGCCTTGTCTGACTCCTTGTCTTGTTTATTGGAATCGTCCTGTTTGGTTGCTAATTCTTGGGGCTGCTGTTTGTTGCCAGTACATGTTTTTATGATTTGCAGATCCTTGCCATCAATGTTTAATTTCTCCAGCATATTGATTATTTCCACATGCTTTACTTTGTCAAATGCTTTAGTGTAGTCTATAAAGCACACATATATATATTTGTCTGTACTTCTTTAGCTCTTTCTATCAATGTTCTTAAGATGTATAATGCATTATTGGTGCCCTTCATTGTTTTTCACCCTTTTTCTGGTTTTATTTCGTTCCTTACACGTCTCATGATGATTCTTAGTAATATTTTCGTCATGTGGCTCATGAGACTAATAGTGATTGGTCCTCACAATCAGTGGCGCCTGACGTCTTCGGTATGGCTACAAAGATAGATTTTAATAGACCTTCGGGTCTGTATCCATTGTATTATATATCATTGAGTAGTTTTGTTATGACTTGTACTACCAGCTCTCCTACTGCTTTTATTTATTCAATTGTTATATTGTCGGAACCTGGAGTTTTGCCTCTTTTCATGTGTTGAATTGCGTCCTCCACTTCACTCTGCATTATTGATCAGCCTGTGTCTTTGTTTGCATCGTTTAGCTCTGGTCTTTCATCATCATAGAGTTGACTGATATATTCTGTCCATCTTTCCACTATCTTCTCCTGTCCCATTATTATATTTCCTTTGATTTCACACTTTCTGAAACTTTGACTTCTTTTCTTCCTGTTAATTCATTTAACTGATTGTACATAAATGTTGAGTCTTTCTTTTGTTGTTTTACTATTTCTTCAGATTTCTGCTTTAACCATCTTTCCAAATCTTCTCTGCACTTGTTTTGGATCTCTTAGTGCAATATTTGGAATGTCCGGTCTTATTTCTTTTGTTTTCTTCTTTCGTCCATTAGTTCTAGTATTTCTTCTGTCATCAATTTTTTTTTTATTCTTTTAGTCACTGGTATTACTTCTTTTGATGTTTGCTGATTAGATTTGAGCATTTCTCACTGTTCGTTGATGTCCTGTATTTTCTCAATAGCATTATATCTAATTTGTACTATCGTACTGTACTTATATAGTTAAGCGATTCTTAAATGGGGCTCAGAAAAAAAACAGAGGATATACCGACGCACTATTCACACTAAAACAGCTTGCAGAAAAAACGACAGAACACAATCAAAACGTATGCATAGCCTTCATTGACCAGGAAAAGGCATTCGGCAGAGTAAAAAGAGAACAACTGTGGGAGGTACTAACAACATACGGAGTAAGCCAACATCTAACCAACCTAATTAAAAGTCTCTACATTAACAGCAGCTGCAGGGTCAGAACAGCAGCAGGCTACACAGACCACTTCGAAGTTAGATATGCAAGCTAGCCAACCCATCAGAGACAGAGGAGATCAACGAGCTTCTATTTGCAGACGATCAGGCACTAATACATGAAACAATAGAAGACCTACAAGAACACTTAAGCAAACTCAACAGCTCAGGCACAAAATACAACATGAAAATCAACATCAACAAAACAGAAGTCATGAATGTCGCCAAAAATAAACAGAATATCAACATAACTATAGAAGGCAGCCAACTAAAACTAGTAGAGGAATTTAAATACCTAGGAAGTCTAATGACAAACGATAATTCTCAAACAGCAGAGATAGAATCAAGATGCAACAAAGCTTGTCAAATCATCAGACAGTTATCACCACTATTGTCCAACAAGGAAATAACTCTGGAGGCAAAACGAGCACTATACAATACAATCTTCATTCCAACGTTGTGCTACCAATGCCAGACTTGGACCCTAGATGCAAGAACAATAAGTAAAATAACCTCTACAGAGATGAAATGTGTTAGACGAATGACAGGAAACAGTCTGAGAGATAAGATCAGAAATGAAGAACTGAGAAAAAAGCTAGGAATAGCCCCCTCCATAGAATATATAAGAAAACAACAGATAAAATGACATGACAAGGCAGAAAGAACAAAACACAACACAACGAGCCTTCAGCAAACATTGTGAGAACACCAGACCCAAGGGTCGACCACGAAAAGATGGGTCGATGGAATATTAGAAGCACTAGGAAACATAACAGCAGCAGAGGCGAACAGAAGAACAAAAGACCGCAAATTATATCGCCTCTGTCTCTTTTACCTTGTATTCTCCCTTCAAATATTACTTTTAGTAGGCTGTTGTGTCTTTTCATATGCCCCAAAAATGTCATTTGTCTTGTTCTAACTGTATCTCTCTCTCTCTCTCTCTCTCTCTCTCTCTCTCTCTCTCTCTCTCTCTCTCTCTCTCTGCGATCAAAGCTCAATCAGAGTAGGTACTGTTCTCTTTTTATTTTCAGTTGTTTTAAAACTTCATCGTTTGTTTTCTTTTCTTTCCATCCAATTCTACCTATTCTTCTATAAATCCACATTTCAAAGGCTTCCATTTTCTGTTCTGTTTTCTTGTCTAATGTCCATGTTTCTGCACCATACAGAAATATTGAGAAGATGTAACATTTTGCTATTCTTAGTTTCAGCCCTGCTGAAATTTGTTTTGCTGTTAGTATATTTTTAATGGCATTAAAAATACATTTTGCCATTCCTATTCTTTTGTTTATTTCAGTTTTTACATTTTCCATCATTGGTTATAGAATGTCCAAGGTAGTTGTAGCTCTGAACTGTCTCCATTTGTATTCCTTCAACTGTGATATGTATGTGTAGGTCTTGAGAATTTTCTTTGTTTATGGTCATAGTTTTAGTCTTTTTGATATTCATATCTAGTCCAAATTTTTTGCTTGTTATGTTTATCACATTAAATAATTGTTACTGTACCAGTATAAAATCAATATCATTGTGTACTTTATGTTTGGGCTTTGCCATGTCCATAGTCGCCTAGGGTGTTGTTGGAACCAGGTGTTACCTATAATCATTTCATGTGTCTTTGCCCAATCTATCCCATCTGTGGTTCGTCTCTCCAAGGCCATGTCCTCCAGTCACATTTTGCACTTTAGCTGTTCCTACCTTTGTATTGAAATCCCCTAATATAATAGTTATTTCTTGGGATTTACACTGTTCCATGGTCATCTCTAACTCGTTGTAAACAGTGTCATTGTCTTCTTCTTCGCTATTACTTGGTGGTGCATAAACTTGAATTATGTTTATATACATTGGTCTACCTCTCAATTTTACTAGCAGAATTCTATCTGATACTGGCCAAAATCCTTTCACTGTTTTGCTTCTTTTTCTATCTAACATGATGTCTACTCCTCTTTCGTGTGTGGTTCCCCAAGAGTAAATTGCATTTCCACTATCGTGTTATAATAATCCTGCTCCTTTCCATCTCATTTCACATAGTCCCAAAATGTTCAATTTCATTCTTTTTTTCATTTCTTGGCTGATGTTTTCTAGTTTGCCAACCTGGCATGCTGATCTAATGTTCCAAGTTCTTTTTGCTATAGAATCTTTTCTTTGTTGATCTTGCATTTAGCAGCTTGATGACGATGTCACCTGTAGCACATGGCACTCCCTACCGAACGAGGTAGCTGTGGAGTCCCCATTAACGTAGTTAGCTGTAGATATTAAGTTGTGTTTTGGCATAATTATACTATGCAATATAAGAAGGTAGTTTACCATTCCTTTCCTTGTTGACAGTGACTGTACTAGTGGGAGATAGCAGCCATTGCTCTATACATGAGATCCTCTGCCTGCCATCACGGAGTGGGGACCATAACCGGCATTACTTGTCGGCTGCTCCCACAACACTATCCACCACCTGCTCCATTGGCTTCACGTAACCCTGATAGGGGGCTAAACGGGATTTCCACCTTGCCCAAGGGTGTCCCGAAGATTAGCGGAGGAAAGGAGACGTCTTACTCCTCCTTTGGTAGGGCAGAACTCTACCCTGCTGGTAGAGTCAAACCACATGGAAAATCAGTCATGTTTTAAAATAAATGAGGTGATAAGTCTGAAGGCAGTCAGGCAATACCCAGACAAGAGGTTGTAAAAGTGACCAGACACCGTATAAATGAAGTGATAAGTCTGAAGGCAGTCAGGCAATACCCAGACAAGAGGTTGTAAAAGTAATCAGACACCGTATAAATGAAGTGATAAGTCTGAAGGCAGTCAGGCAATACCCAGACAAGAGGTTGTAAAAGTGACCAGACACCGTATAAATGAAGTGATAAGTCTGAAGGCAGTCAGGCAATACCCAGACAAGAGGTTGTAAAAGTGACCAGACACCGTATAAATGAAGTGATAAGTCTGAAGGCAGTCAGGCAATACCCAGACAAGAGGTTGTAAAAGTGACCAGACACCGTATAAATGAAGTGATAAGTCTGAAGGCAGTCAGGCAATACCCAGACAAGAGGTTGTAAAAGTGACCAGACACCGTATAAATGAAGTGATAAGTCTGAAGGCAGTCAGGCAATACCCAGACAAGAGGTTGTAAAAGTGACCAGACACCGTATAAATGAAGTGATAAGTCTGAAGGCAGTCAGGCAATACCCAGACAAGAGGTTGTAAAAGTGACCAGACACCGTATAAATGAAGTGATAAGTCTGAAGGCAGTCAGGCAATACCCAGACAAGAGGTTGTAAAAGTGACCAGACACCGTATAAATGAAGTGATAAGTCTGAAGGCAGTCAGGCAATACCCAGACAAGAGGTTGTAAAAGTGACCAGACACCGTATAAATGAAGTGATAAGTCTGAAGGCAGTCAGGCAATACCCAGACAAGAGGTTGTAAAAGTGACCAGACACCGTATAAATGAAGTGATAAGTCTGAAGGCAGTCAGGCAATACCCAGACAAGAGGTTGTAAAAGTGACCAGACACCGTCGCTAAAGCCCGAAGGCCTTAACATGTTCTAGTAGAGACGCGCCAGCCAATCGTCATCCTACATGTAGCAATATTTATTTGTGCTTCACCGTTTGTTGTCGTTGTCTACGTCTTCTGAAGAAGGTTGTAGTCTGAAACGTCAGTATTTTATTGTGTTCCTTATTTGTAAAGCAGTCACCATATCCTGGAGTGTACATCACACCCATCTACTGGCTCCTTACTACCAGCTCTACCGCAGCACTGCAATTAGTTTCCTGTTCCCTCTCCAGGTTTGTAATGATTGTTGTGTAAATACATTTATAGTTTCTCTCTCTCTCTCTCTCTCTCTCTCTCTGCGATCAAGACTCAATCAGTGTAGGATTCCAGACTCTCTTATGAAGTCAACTGTCTGTTTAAGCGAATCGATTGCCCCATATAGTTTCTCTTTCAGGGAGGTGGGCGTGGACCTCATTGTTCTTCTCAAGACTGTGTACTGTGGGCAATCCTTTAGAACGTGTTTTGTAGTCATATTGTCCAGTGTACAGTGGCATAGGCTGGTTGTACCTATTTTTAATTTGGTGAACAAGTGATTTCTCATTCTGTTGTGGCCAGTGCGTAGGTGAAGTATGATGACTTGATCCCTCCTTGATAGTTGGTGGTATCCGTCACTCTCGTTATGCTTTGGGTGTTCTCGTTTCCATTTTTCATGGAACTGACCTTTGAGGGTGGATTTGGCTTCATCGTAGCTGAGCGGATGGTTCTCTTGTGGTAATCTCCCTCCCTCTTTAGCTAATTTGTCTGTGCGTTCGTTCCCGTGTATATTACAGTGTGATGGCATCCACTGAATGACTACTCTCTGGAAGTTATTGCATAGTTGGTCCAGGGTTGTTCTCAAGTCATCTAGTTCATTGTTCTTGGGGCTTTTTAGAGCTGATAATACTGACAGTGCATCAGTCAGAATCACCAATTTATTGTGCATGTTATTTTTGTGTTGAGTAGCCAGTGTTGCAGCATCTCTGATGACCTCAGCTTCTGCTTTAAAGTTGTTTGAGAATGTTCCAGTAGCTATTGACTTGATGATCTCGTCCTGATTATTCAGCATCAAGAACACACCTCCCTCTCCATTTCTGGTGGCATTTGTAGCAGAGCCATCTGTGTATATGTGGGACCAAGTGTCCTGTGGGTAGGTATCGTGTATGTGTTTTTCTGCTACGTGTTTTCTTTCTGTGTCTGATTGGGTGCCTTTTTTCATGATTCCTGTTATATTTTCCATTAGTCCTGGTATTTTATGCTCTCCATGACGAGACATATCAGATGGGCCCATGGGTTTCGATATTGTTTGGGAAAGTACTGGGTCTCCAGTAGTTTGTTCAATGGTAATTGCAGCGAAGTTGCTCCTCTTTAGTCGTACAATTTCGGAACCAGTTATTCTTTGGTGCATGGGGTGACTAAGGAGCCTTCTATATTTCTCCGCTTGTGGCAATACTTTACTGACCCATCTGTCATCTAAGGGTTGTAAACCTGTTACTGTTTCAAGAGTCTTGATAGGTGTAGATTTCATAGCACCAGTGATGATACGGGCAGCTTGGTTCTGTGTTCTGTTAATTTTGCTAAGGTGTGAATTGGAAGCCATAGCCCAGGCTGTGACTCCATACTCTAGAACTGGCCTGACTCTTCCTACGTATAGTCTTTTCAAAATATTGCTGTCTGCCCCACCAGTCCGTTCCTGCCAATTTCTTCATAATATTTGTTAGTTTTCTGGCTTTTTTTCTTGCTCTGTCTATCTGATTTTTCCAAGTCATTCTGCGATTCATGGTGACACCAAGATATGTTGGGTTGTGGTCAATAGGGAGTGTATGGTCTTTTATCTTCAAGTTTGTAGAGAGTGTGTTTCTTGACAGACAGAAAATTGTATATGTAGTTTTTTTTTTCGTCGATTGGTAAGAACCAGGTGTTCGTCCATTTTTCAAGTTCACCTAGGGCATCTTGCATCCTGGGTCCAGCCACCGACATACTTTCCTCGTGAGCCCATAACGCCAGATCATCTGCGTATATTGCTGAGTGTATTCTGGGTGGAATGTCCATTACGATGTCATTTATGAAAATTAAAAAGAGTGTTGGGAACAAGACTCCGCCTTGTGGGACACCTTGTTCGATAGAGACCTTCTTACTTAGTTGACCTTGAACATGTACTCTGGCCGTTCTATCCTGAAGGTATTGAGAGACCCAATTGAATAAACGACCCTGGATGCCAAGTCTAAAAAGCTTGTTCTTTAAACCCTCTCGCCAAACCCTATCAAAAGCCTTCTCCATGTCGACCCACACTGCCAGTGTGTGTTTCTTTTCTTGTAGATCATCCTCTATTTCCTGTGCAATGTAGGTGACCAGGTCTTCAGTTGATCTGTGCTGATGGAAGCCACTTTGTTGTGGTACGATTAGTTGTTTTGTCTCCAAATGCCACATAGGTCTTCTGTTAACCAGCCTTTCCATGAGTTTACTCAGGCAGCTCAGCAGGCTAATTGGTCTATAGCTACTTGGGTCTAGTGGGTCTTTTCCCCGCTTGAGGATGGGCACCATAATAGCTTCTTTCCAGATTGCCGGCACATGACCTCTCTTCCAGCTAGCATTTATTATCCTTAGAAGCTGGCTCGTGGCTTTTTGTCCCAGATTTTGGAGCATTTCGTTGGAGATTCCATCTTTACCAGGGGAACTTTTGAGCTTCAATCCTTTCAGGGCAACATCTAATTCAGTTGTGGTAAAGATGGTCGTCTGATGCTCCTCTGGTGCTAAAGGCATGTGTTTTGCATCTTGGTTTTCCCGTCTTGCAGCTTTCTGTTTGTCTATTGGAATGTTTATTCTACTAATGTTTTTGTAAGACTCTATCAGTAGATTTGCTGCCCTTTTGCCTGTGAGGATGTTCTGATTTTGTGTTAATGATATTGAAGGTCGGCAGTTGTTTTCGTCGCTCAGAGCTTTCGCAAGTTTCCATAGTTTATGACCATTTTTGTCTAGATTAAGGCTCTCTGTTTTGTCTATCCAGCTCTGCCTTGCTGATATCATGACCTCACGTCTGTATTTGGCCAAGGCTGCTTTGTAGACAATGTTGCTCTCTGTGCTGTGAGATGCTTCAGCTAGTTCTCTGGCAGAGTCCAGTTCCTCTTTTGTCTTTGTATTTCCTTGCTCGAGTATGGCTTGTAGTTTCTTCTTGCTCCTCTAGGAATGGATTCTTTAGCAGCTCTCAGGATTCCATTTGTTAACCGCTCTATCATATTATTGACCTTCTTTTCGTGGGTGTTGATAGGCGCAGTATATGCATCAGTGAGCCTTGCAAATTTTGCCCAATCTGCTCTCTTATAGTTCCAGTGGGGAAGAGGTATTTGCAACTCCTGTTTGTGAGCAAGAGCCACTGAAAGTTTGACTGGTCTCTATGGTCACTATCTCCACGTTGGTTCAGCACTTTTCTGGTTATTTTGATAGATATGTCTCCAGTTGCAAATGCTAGGTCGGGAGTGGAAGTTGTTTTCCATCTTCTTGAGTAGAAGGTTGGGGGGTCCCCCCTAGAGTTTATGAGGAGTAGGTTGTTGTCTATTTCCCATTCTTCCACTTCTTCACCTCGAACATTGGACTCATATCCCCATCTTTCAGAGTGGCTGTTAAAGTCTCCTACTACCAGACACGTTGATGGTGTTATTTCCATTGACTCCAGCTTCAGTAATTTGTCATTTGGACAGTATATATTAAATATCCTTATACTAGCGGAGTTAATGTATAGGTCTGTACCAATGCTCTCTGCCTCTCCGTTTGTGACTACATCTATCAGTTTTGCTGGAATGGAATTTTTGATAAGCAGAAGAGTTCCACCCTTGTGACCTTCCCTGTCTTGTCTAAATGTTTGGTAGCCCCTGATCATAAATCTGTGCTGAGGATTAAGATGAGATTCCTGGATGCAGGCAACGTCTATCTCCTCCTCTGCTAGTCTGATTGTTAGAGCTTGTTTTTTGTGGTATATGGCCTCCTTATTCCAGTGTATTATATTCTGCTGTTTCTTGAAGCCTTTCCGGTCAGCGGTAGTTTCTATCATAATTAGAATATGTTAGATCCAGTCTGGTTGATTACTTGTTAAAACGTTGCACTGTGTTCTGCGCCATTGGCCCAGTGCATCCGATTTCAGCCAGCATTTTATTCAGGTTTGCTTTCCTTAACCTTTGATTGTCCCCAATCTTCCTGCAAGGCAGCAGATTGTCTTTTCTGTAGGGGGATTCTGCCCCTAGATGGTCGGCCCAGGTTTGCGAGCACCATCTGCCCGAGCTTGATGTAGTAATTAGTTGGTGATTAGACCATCACCATCACACATCAAACAACAGACTATAAGACCCTCCTAACTATCACGAACTTCCGGGAGTCTCACCGATGCTGACAAGTCATGTTATGATCATGTTATGACAAGTATTTTAAACTAAAAGTTCTACCAGATATATACGAATATATGTGATGAAACATGTAATTTACTATTTGGATAGTTTGTCAAAGAAGGTGTTGATCTCCTGCGTTTATTCTGAGACAATACATTTTATCTCGCGTATTTAATCTTGGTCTCAAATGTACAATCTGGCAATAATAATCATCTCGACATCACCCGCCATGACTGTCTAACTGACGTCTCATGTCTTTCTATGTCAATTGCCAATAATATTTCATTTATTAAAGCTGCAGCCTTGTAGTTGTGGCAAAGTTATGTTTGAAATACACTAGAACTCAGAATCGATAGGGGCACAAGGTGGGTTCGATTTCCTGTCCGATTTGGTCTTATGTTGTTCTCACCCACCAAGTCAAGTTAGTAGTTAATAATTAATAAGTTAGTAGTTAGTTATAATAGTTTATAAAAAGTTTATAGTACTAGTAGTGTAAGAGTAACCTGAGTAACTTCAGTTGAGTAAGGTAGACGACGAACGGCCGCTCCAATGCTTCAATTATCGACTATTTCTAGTTTTTGTGCAGTTAATTAAATTTCAAAAAGGTTTAGGAGGATTAGTTGTAGGGCATTTTATTATATTGATTTTGTAGGCTATTCCAAACCAGAACCTAACGGTAGCCTAACCGTGGCGTAACCCAAGGGTCCGTCCCGTCTTCAAATGACCCTCCTATCATGCCCTATGGAGATGTTCACTCAGAAATTATTTAGTATTTGGAACACTAAACTCGTAAATTACCTCTTGTGAATGAATACTAATATAAAAATATAAGAGAAATGGCCATGCAACCAACAATCTCGCCTACAACTGAGAGGAGTAAAAAGACATGATTATTTCGGACATGTGCTTAGAAGATATAACAAAATAATTTTAAAACAGGCTCTTCTATTTCTAGAACAAAGTTTAGAACTAAAATCCCCACTTTATATTGGATTCATAGATTACGAGGTAATTTCCTAGTTTGATCAGATATATTATTTCAGCTTGGAAGAGTGATGTCCCTAAAATATGTCTGCAAAATACAGTGGTTCTACGCATTCTTGGCGTGGGGTCATTACGCTGGCATGTAATCATTTCGGAGTATCTGTTGATTGGGCGTTGGGTCAGGGGTTAGGTTTAGCTTTAGTGTTAAATATTTATAAATATATTATAACGCGTGACAAAAACGACGCCACTCGGCCTAATTATGATCTTCTGATCGAAGGGAATTGTGCGGCGCCAGTGTGAGTGACACATGCCAGCATAATGACCCCAACGCCAAGAATGCGTAGAACCACTGTATTTTGGCAGACATATTTTAGGGACATCACTCTTCCAAACTGAAATAATATATCTGATCAAACTAGGAAATTACCGATACGAAAAGGCATTTGATAGTTTAGACAGAAGAATGCATTGGAAGTTGCTAAGTCATTACGGAATCCCCATAAAGTTATTAACCTGATAAATACTATGTATGAAGGAACAAAATGTAGTGTGGTGCATGAAGGACAGCTTACAGAAGCATTTGAAATAAAAACAGGAGTAAGGCAAGGATGCCTCCTGTCTCCATTTCTCTTTCTACTGGCCATAGATTGGATTATGAAAATAACTCAAAACAACAGAAATGGGATCCAGTGGTCACTGACCAAACAACTTGATGATTTAGACTTTGTGATGACATAGCTCTCCTATCACACAGCTATCAACAGATGCAGGATAAAATGAGTATATTAGATGAGAGATCACAACAGCTAGGACTGAAGATTAATAGAGATAAGACCAACATTATGAGAATTAATACAGTTGGCAATAACCAAATAAAACTAGGAGAAATACCTCTACTAGATGTACAATCTTACATATAACTAGGCAGTAATATAGATAAAGAGGGAGGAACAGAAAATGATACCAGAATAAGGATATCAAAAGCAAGAGCAGCTTTCATTGCACTAGGAAACTTATGGAAATAAAAAAGGAATTAGGTTAAATACAAAAATAAAAATTTTCAACTCAAATGTTAAGTCGGTCCTATTATATGGCTGTGAAACATGGAGAACAACAAAATTGACAATCACGAAGATACAGACTTTCATTAATGGATGCTTATGCAGAATAAAAGGATGGAAATGGCTGGACAAAATCACTAACATAGAATTATGGAAATGTACCAGTCAAATTCCAGTGGATAAAGAGAGACAGTGGATAGGACACACACTGCGGAAGCCAACTGAGAGTATTACACAACAGGCCCTTTTTTGGAATCCACAGGGGAAAAGACAAAGAGGAAGACCAAGGAATTCTTGGAGAAGACAGATAGAAGCAGAGATGAAGATGATGGGGAAGACATGGAATGATCTTAAAAGAATGGCAAAAAACAGAATGACTTGGAAAATGTTTGTTGAAGACATGTGCTCCACTGGGAGCTAAAAAGGTAGAAGAAATTTGTTGTAATCAACTCACCGTTTTAAAAAGGCAAATTTCATGTGCTCTCCACAGAATCTTAGCACCATCTTGCACTCACTGAACCATAACTTGTAAGACGCAATCCACTGAGAAGTTTGTTAGAAAATTAACATAATTTACAGTAAAATCTCATGTTCAGAGCACACTGTTTGATATTTTCCTAAAATTATATAACAAAAAACGATTTGTGCAAAATTCAGACTTCTTTTGTACTTAAATGTTATAAAATCTTAAGGTCAGTGAAAAAATGCAATTTTATGGAAAAGAATTACAGAAATTCAAACAGTTTCCGAGATAATTGATAAACTCTGTGGGTTAGAATTTCTGAATGAGCTATAGTATTATCATCTCTCATTAAGTTTATTATGACACCATTTCAATTTACTGAATATTAAACATCCACTTTTTCTTTTTGACAGTAAAAAAAATGGATACAAAGAGTCATATTCAAGTCCGGAATATAAAACAAGAGCCAGATAATGAAGTGAGTTGGATCTTTCCATTTATTTTCCTCTCAAGTCAGATATGTCACATAAGACAGCACATTAAAAAGACTCCAAGTTTGATGATTCTTTGCTGTTGTTTGTCAGATTTTACACTGGACCTGTAGATAGTTTCACCACATGTTCTTGTTTTGGGTCTCTGTCTTGGCAAGGGAGATAATATTGACTCTCATATCATGTTCAGAAGCAAAGGCACCTCACAGCATCGTAGCTGTCAGCGATGCACAGCTGATAATTTGCATCAAGATCAGTGAACCAGAGCCATCCAGACCATACTCCACTCCTCCATGGTGCTTCCAGAACAGCCTTACCTGGCCGGTCTAACCAAGCAAGAAGAAATCAAAGAGGGAAGACAACCCCGTGAAATGAAGGAGTTGGGAGTACAAGTCATAACAAAACTATCTATCTATTAACCTTTCAAGCTGTAGCTAGCCCATAGGGCATAGACCCAGATACTCTTTCTCTTATCTAAATTTTGTTCTAGCAGTTTTCAATCCTTGTAAAGATATTTTATCAAATCTTGCAATTTGTCTCTGTTCTGTGCAACTAACTCTATCTCATTGAGTGAGCTGATTCCTGCTGCTATTGCCTCTCTTCTCAGTGTTGCTCTGGTCAGCCTCTTTTCCTCTTACCTGTTCTTTCCCACATGAGGGCTTGCTTTGCTATTCGGTTATTATCTCTTCTTATTACATGTCCAATATATGACCATCGTCTTTTCTTGATTACTGAAGATATTAGTGGTTGATTGGCGATTTCTCGAATTTCTTTGTTTGTTTGAATTTGCTCCACGCTATACCATGTATTTTCCTTAGACATTTATAACAAAACTGCTCAATGATACATATAACACTGGACACATACCCAAAGATCTACTAAAATCTATCTTTTTAGCCATACCGAAGAAGTCAGGTGCCACTGATTGTGAAGACCATCACGTTATTAATCTCATGGGCCATATAACGAAAATATTACCAAGAATCATCATGAGACGTGTAAGGAACAAAATAAAACCAGAAATAATTGAAGAACAATGTGGATTTGTGGAAGGAAAGGGCACCAATAATGCAATATACATCTTAAGAACATTGATAGAAATATCTGTAGAGGTAAAGAAAGTTCTATATATGTGCTTTATAGACTACACAAAAGCATTTGACAAAGTAAAGCATATGGAAATAATAAATGTCCTGGAGAAATTAAACATTGATGGCATGGATCTGCGAATCATAAAAACATGTACTGGCAACAAACAGCAGCTATACGAATTAGCAACCAAACAGGACAATTTCAATATATAAAACAAGGAGCCGGACAAGACTGTAATCTGTCGCCAGATTTGTTTTCACTTTACATTAAAAATATTATGAGATCAATAGTAGACAAAAAAGGAATTGAAGTCAACGCTCACAACATAATTAATTTGTAATATGCGGATGACACATTATTAATAACAGAGACAGAGAATGAACTACAAGACTTGATAGACATAAAAGTAAAAAAAAGCAACAAAAAAGGTCTCAGTCTGAATAGTAAGAAAGCAGAAGTAATGGTCATATCAAAGAAACAATCATCATCATGCTGCATAAAAATAAACGAGACAAATCTGAAACAAGTGCAACGCGTCACATACTTGGACACAATAATAACATCAGATGGAAGATGCACCTCAGAAATAAAAAGCAGAATAGCTCAGGCCCAAAATAGCATTTCAGAAAATGAAAAATATCTTATGCAACAAATCTATGTCAATAGAAATGAGAAAGAGAGTTCATCGGTGCTATATAGAACCAATTCTGACCTATGGAAGTGAATCATGTACAGTAGACAAACAAATGAAAAGATGATTAGAGGCCACAGAGATCAGATTTCTCAGAAGAATGTTGAAAAGTTCATTGTTGAAAGTTAAAATGACCAATGAGGCAATTCTCAAAGAGGCCAACACACAAAGGGAACTCCTAAAAGACATCAGAAAGAAATGATCCACATTTTTTGGGCACATCATGAGAAAAGGAAAGCTGGAATACTTGTTACAACTGGCAAAATAAGAGGAAAGAGAAATTGCGGATGACAAAGAGAGAAAATACTGGGTAGCTTGGTGTCATGGCACGGAAAACAGTCAACAACAGAACTGATATGATGCACTGTAGATAGAAGATTGTGGAGGGACATGATCACCTACACCAGCCAGAAGGCACATGATGTTGATGATGAAAAGACAAAATAGTTTCTTCATCATGACATTGATGTATGAATGGGAAATGTTTTTTCTTCTTTTCTTGCATTCATCCAATGACTACTATATCAGATCCATCCTTAAAGGAACAGTAAATGGGTGATGGAGTGAAATATTAATCAGATATGTTCCAATGAGTCTTCTGTGTGTTACCAAATACTAACTTCAAAATCAACAAGACTGTGATGCCAGAACATAGAGTTTTATGCTGGATTTTTTTTTCCTGACCATTGATCAAAGTCTAGTAGTGCCAACCCCTATTTTGCTCTCGGATAGGATGTGTGATCTGTGTTCTACTGCAAATTAGCACCAACCAGACTGTGGTTGGATTGAGTGTTTCACTGAAGTTGAGACCTGACTTTATTTGTTGGGACAATGATTCTAGAGGCACGCACATTGATCATGAGCTCTACATGGATTTGTTACTGGTACATGAAGGTCATGTCTGCCATGACAACTGTTGTAGCTACCCAGAAGTGTGCATCATGAGCTCTATATAGATTTGTTGCTGGTACATGAAGGTCATGTCTACCATGACAACTGTTACAGCTACCCAGAAGTGTGCATCATGAGCTCTACATAGATTTGGTGCTGGTACATGAAGGTCATGTCTACCATGACAACTGTTGTAGCTACCCAGAAGTGTGCATCATGAGCTCTACATAGATTTGGTGCTGGTACATGAAGGTCATGTCTACCATGACAACTGTTGTAGCTACCCAGAAGTGTGCATCATGAGCTGCTCACAATTTTTCAAAACCCACCATGTTCACTAGAACATTTTGAATGACCAGGTTGGACACTTTGTTGGTTGCTGTAACAGGGACTGAGCAGATATGGGAATGCCCCACCTCCAGTGATGCTATTCCAGTCTAAAGTCTCATTTTTCCCAAGCTGAGAATCTCTCTTCTTTCTCACACTGACCCAGGCTGACAACAAATCTGATACTAAGTTCCCAAACATGATTGTCACTCAAAATGAAATTGGGTCACGGTCATGTACTTTCTTCTTCTGTAGTAGTTATAGTAGCCTCTGTCAGTCATGGTTGACTATGGATTTTCAGTGCCCTTAGAAATGTTATTTATTCCTTTTCTTTCCTTTCACAGAGTGTTCACTTTTTCTATGAATCTGTCTGCTTCTTGTTTGAGGTGGACCAGAGATGGCGGTCTGCAGTTATTTCTTCCCATGCTGCAGGGTTTATGTAAAGATTCTTCATGTCGTGTTTACACACATCCACAAATCAAAGTTTTTGGCGCTCTCTAATCCTTTTGCCATCTGCCAGTTGTCCGTAGAGTATATCTTTTGGTATGCAGCCATCTTTCATATGGTGTATGTGACCAAGCCAGCATAACCTACATTGTTTGAGCAGTACATCTGTATATGTTCGGGAGGCCTGTGCAAGTCATGACCTCCATGTTTATCACTCTATCCTTCCAGGTGATACCAAGAATACAGCACAGACATCACATACGGAATCATTTTAGCCTTCTCTCCTGTTTTGCACATGTTGTCCATGATTCGCTGCCATACAGGAGGATACTAATTATGCAGGCAGAGTAAAACTGCTGCCTTTGTTTTAATTGTCAGATCTACTTCCTTGTTATCTTGACTAAAAATTAAGTCAATGAGTTACACATTTTGTGACATCTGTTACACATTTTGTGACATCTGTTACACATTTTGTGACATCTGTTACACATTTTGTGACATCTGTTACACATTTTGTGACATCTGTTACACATTTTGTGACATCTGTTACACATTTTGTGACATCTGTTACACATTTTGTGACATCTGTTACACATTTTGTGACATCTGTCTTAGCAACCAAACAAAATCTCTACAGTTTGCAGTTCATTGACATCATTTCTAGAATGAACCAAGTTTGGCCCACTCCATAAATTTCCATTGCTACTACCAGGCTGTCTTTGATATTCTTATCTTTCACTTTCCAACTATCAGGTTGCCTTTACTCTTCCTCTCATTCACTTACCAACTACCAGGATATATTTGGTCTTCATCTCATTCACTTACCAGCTACCAGGATATATTTGGTCTTCATCTCATTCACTTACCAACTACCAGGATATATTTGGTCTTCATCTCATTCACTTACCAATTACCAGGATATATTTGGTCTTCTTCTCATTCACTTACCAACTACCAGGATATATTTGGTCTTCATCTCATTCACTTACAACTACCAGGATATATTTGGTCTTCATCTCATTCACTTACCAACTACCAGGATATATTTGGTCTACATCTCATTCACTTACCAACTACCAGGATATATTTGGTCTACATCTCATTCACTTACCAACTACTGGGATATATTTGGTCTACATCTCATTCACTTACCAACTACCGGGATATATTTGGTCTACATCTCATTCACTTACCAACTACCAGGATATATTTGGTCTACATCTCATTCACTTACCAACTACCAGGATATATTTGGTCTACATCTCATTCACTTACCAACTACCAGGATATATTTGGTCTACATCTCATTCACTTACCAACTACCAGGATATATTTGGTCTTCTTCTCATTCACTTACCAACTACTGGGATGTCTTTGGGTTTCCGTTTATTAAATTTCCAACTATAATGATGTCTTTGCTTTTCCTCTCATTTAATTTGCACCCAAATTCCACCTCACTGCAGTTTGATGGTTTAAGAGTCTCATTTTATTGACTTACTGTTTTGTTTGCCACTCTAAACTTCAAAAAATCTAATTCACCTTCAAAGTGTTCACAATATTGCCATAATGCACATAGAAAATTACTTTGATGTTTATTTTCTGCAGTGACTTGTATGAAAATAAAATTAATTTTTATGAATGTTCTTGAAAAGTTGTATATCAGATTGTCTTTATTCACAGGAGTTACCTGTCCATTAACAGGCTCATGTTGTCAATAGTGAAAGATTTGAAAGTTCAAATGTTCATATTAAATATAACTATGTTCATTGTGTCCTTCATTGGTCTCATTATTCCAGTATTTGCTCTCACTAACATGAGATCTTATTCCTTCATTGGTCTCATTATTCCAGTGTTTGCTCTCACTAACATGAGACCTTATTCTTTCATTGATCTCATTATTCCAGTATTTGCTCTCACTAACATGAGACCTTATTCCTTCATTGGTCTCATTATTCCAGTATTTGCTCTCACTAACATGAGACCTTATTCTTTCATTGATCTCATTATTCCAGTATTTGCTCTCACTAACATGAGACCTTATTCCTTCATTGGTCTCATTATTCCAGTATTTGCTCTCACTAACATGAGACCTTATTCTTTCATTTGTCTCATTATTCCAGTATTTGCTCTCACTAACATAAGACCTTATTCTTTCATTGGTCTCATTATTCCAGTATTTGCTCTCACTAACATGAGACCTTATTCTTTCATTGATCTCACTATTCCAGTATTTGCTCTCACTAACATGAGACCTTATTCTTTCATTGGTCTCATTATTCCAGTATTTGCTCTCACTAACATGAGACCTTATTCTTTCATTGATCTCATTATTCCAGTATTTGCTCTCACTAACATGAGACCTTATTCTTTCATTGATCTCACTATTCCAGTATTTGCTCTCACTAACATGAGACCTTATTCTTTCATTGATCTCACTATTCCAGTATTTGCTCTCACTAACATGAGACCTTATTCTTTCATTGGTCTCATTATTCCAGTATTTGCTCTCACTAACATGAGACCTTATTCTTTCATTGATCTCACTATTCCAGTATTTGCTCTCACTAACATGAGACCTTATTCTTTCATTAGTCTCATTATTCCAGTATTTGCTCTCACTAACATGAGACCTTATTCTTTCATTGGTCTCATTATTCCAGTATTTGCTCTCACTAACATGAGACCTTATTCTTTCATTGATCTCACTATTCCAGTATTTGCTCTCACTAACATGAGACCTTATTCTTTCATTCTCAGACTGACAGAAATATGGAAACTCAGAATTTGATTAAAGTGGAAAATATAAAAGATGAACCAGAAAATCAAGTGAGTTGATAGTTTGGTATTAAAGACATGCAGTAACAGATGTACTTTATCAAATTGTGGAAGTATTTTGTTGTACAGTGAGATTGGTAAGAGAAAGGGCAGCAGGGTCAAAACTGGAAAGTCATGGATGATGCTGGCTGAGGTCAGTGTTCAACAGATTTGTCCACTTGGGGACATTGAACCTGGGGAAGAGTGGATATGGGTGTCAGTAGAGTGCTCTAGGTCCTTTTTGGTTTGCATCACTTTGAAGTTTTCTCTCTTGTCTTTCAGAGTTGTTTATGTTGGCCAATGTTGGTAAAATGGGTAAATGTTTGGGTGATTGTTTCTGGAATATTTGAGCAACATTTTTTGTCATACTGGTACTTTGGTGACAGCCAACTTCAGTGTTATTGATGTCTCTTAGACATCAACATTATCTTATGCTCCTTGGATGACCAGAGTTGGTTCACTCTTGAGAACCTTCTCATAGATATTCATGGTTTTAATTTTTTTCCTTGTCTCTAATGGAACATTATGTCTCTTTCTTTTCTTTTTTTTGGTATCTTTTGTATCTTCCCCTCTTTTCAAGTCCATTTGTCTTTTCATTTTGTTGATATTTTTCAGATCTTCCCTTCTTTGTTAGTTCATTTGTCTTTTTATTTCAATGGAAACTGTATGGGGTCAGTATTTACTGCTGGGAAATTTTCTTTTTTCCAGAACAACAAATATTTGATCCTTTATATCTTGAGGGAGCCTTTCTTGTTTTTAACCTGATATGACTTGGAAAATTGACCTTAGAACATTTAGTATGACAATTTCGTTTAGTTTTTAAAAAAAATTATTATTTAGAATCTAAATGGCTGTGCGGTTTTTTTGTACATCATGTTTCTCTGGCTGTAGGGAAGTGCTTTCCTATATTTCCTGTAAGGCATGTGTGGTTTTTATCAATATGAATAGGGACAATGCTTTTTTCTTTCTCTGTTCTGACCTGTGAGGTTATTCATGGTACTCTCTAGTATTGTATTTGGTTCGTTTTGATAATTTGTCCATGGTTTCAGTATAAGTGATTATGTAAGTTCTTATCAACTTCTAGAACATGTAGGTCTCTACTGCCTAATAGTTGGATCTTTCACCTAATTTGTTCTGTCTTGAAATTGTTAGTGCAGTAGCAAAACTTTCAAAGATATCAGTAATCAAGAGAAGGTGGTCAACAGATGCCCTGTTATGAGAAAACATTAAGAGAATTACAAAACAAACTCTCAAATAGGAACCAGAGTGTAAAGAAAAAGAGACTGACCTATAGAAACACTAACAAGTATATTTGAGATGAGAGGCAACAACATCAAGTATCAGCTCCTTATCAAGAGTGAGTGCCCAGCTCAGAGCAGAGACATCACATGGATCCTGTACAAGATCTGAAACTTGATCATCAAACATAGAGGGTCTAGAATGTCTGCCCAACATGCCATTTTTGGGTTGAAAGGACAAGGATAGACAGACTTCTTCTTCTTCTTCTTTCCTTCCTCATCTGCCTTTCAGCGTCGAGGGGAGATATAATTTGCGGTCTTTTGCTCTTCTGTTCGCCTCTGCTGCTGTTATGTTTCCTAGTGCTTCTAATATTCCATCAATCCATCTTTTTCGTGGTCGACCCTTGGGTCTGTTGTTCTCACAACGTTTGTTGAAGGCTCGTTGTGTTGTGTTTTGTTCTTTCTGCCTTGTCACGTGGCCGAACCATTTTATCTGTTGTTTCCTTATATATTTTATGGCTGGGGGTATTCCTAGCTTTTTTCTCAGTTCTTCATTTCTGATCTTATCTCTCAGACTGTTTCCTGTCATTCGTCTAACACATTTCATCTCTGTAGAGGTTATTTTCTTATTGTTCTTGCATCTAGAGTCCAGGTCTGGCATTGGTAGCACAACGTTGGAATGAAGATTGTATTGTATAGTGCTCATTTGCCTCCAGAGTTATTTCCTTGTTGGATAATAGTGGTGATAACTGTCCGATGATTTGACAAGCTTTGTTGCATCTTGATTCTATCTCTGCTGTTTGGGAATTGTCATTTGTCATTAGACTTCCTAGGTATTTGAATTCCTCTACTTGTTTTAGTTGTCTGCCTTCTATAGTTATGTTGATGTTCTGTTTATTTTTGGCGACATTCATGACTTCTGTTTTGTTGATGTTGATTTTCATGTTGTATTTTGTTCCTAAGATGTTGAGTTTGTTTAAGTGTTCTTGTAGGTCTTCTATTGTTTCATGTATTAGTGCCTGGTCGTCTGCAAATAGAAGCTCGTTGATCTCCTCTGTATCTGATGGGTTGGCTAGCTTGCATATATGGTCCATGTATGTAATAAACATTAGGGGGGATAGTACGCACCCCTGATAGACAGACTGATGTACAGAAAAGACAGACAGACAGATATGCATAAAAGACAGACAAGATATACAGTAAGGATATACAGGTAGTTGTACAGAAATATCAGTTTTTTTAATATTTTTAGGCCAAGGTGAAAATAAAATGGAAGGAAATATTCCATTCCTGCGGGACTACATTGAAAAACAACTTGCTTGTGATGTGAGTTTGTTTATTTATCTGTTTACAACAATATTATTATGTTTATAAACCAAACAGTGATACAGAATTTAGTTTCATTTTTAACTCTAGATTATGTTACCTATCTGATACTCATGTATTTTCACAACGTTTGTAAAAATTATCACCACTTAATTGTTATAATTGGTGTTCAGTAAATACGATTTTCTTTGAACTTTTGGGATTTCATTAAATAAGATTTTCTTTGAGCTTTTGCTACATGGCTGTTTGTATACCCAAGCAGTGACATGAGTATCAGATGCTGTCATAATTTCCTGGTTTAGATTAGATTTATGGCCTGAAATTTAAACCATAGCGCTGTGGCTACCTGAGGTCTTTCATTGTCTATTGCCATGCAGCTATAATTCTGTCAATCCAACTGTGTGGTTGGCTTCCTTGCTGCCTATCTCATGTAACAAAGGATTATTTGATGTCTCACAGACAGCTGAGTAGGTTTTGCCTATCCTATCATAAGAAAATAAAAAGAACAAATTTTTTTTTAATTAGCAACATGTAAAAAAAAAAACAACAGCCCCTGTTGTGCGATAGTACAGTACTTTTTCTGATGTGCACATTTGTGTCTGATCCAACATCACTGGAAACCAATCCAACAATCAGGTGTCACCTGAAGTAGTAATTAGGAAGGTATTGGAGTTAGAGTGGGGGGGAGAGTGTTTCCATGTGGCAAACTGTCAAATTCCAAGAATTTATATTTTGAGGAGGTAATTTTTATGATACTGGATTCAAGATGTAGCAAGTTTCTTTTGTGTTGACAACTCTTATTGGGAAACTAATTCTTTGAGGTTATCAACAAATGTGGTATGATTCTCTTAATAATTATAATGGATTGTAACATCTCAAATAACATCATATTTCAACACTATAATTACACATCTACCTGTGGCCTGGAATAATCTATCTAGATCTGCAATGTCTTCATGTGATCTTTTCATCTTTAGTTGTTGATATTAAGAAGTTTGTTGTATTGTTGTCTTCACCTTTTCAATGCTAGCTAGTCTCGCTTCACTTATTTCTTTCCCATTTTCATCTTTTATGATTTCTGTGAGGTCAGAATATTCAGTTCTCTTTCTCTATCCTGTGACTTTTTTGTATAAATTCCTGGTTGCTTGTCTATGATTATTGTTTAATGTTTCACTATATTTTTATTATTGCATCTGCCATCATTGTTTAATGTTTCACTATATTTTTATTATTGCATCTGCCATCATTGTTTAATGTTTCACTATATTTTTATTATTGCATCTGCCATCATTGTTTAATGTTTCACTATATTTTTATTATTGCATCTGCCATCATTGTTTAATGTTTCACTATATTTTTATTATTGCATCTGCCATCATTGTTTAATGTTTCACTATATTTTTATTCATATATATTTATATATATATTTATATTCCTCAAGGCAATTGATAGCCATAATTTAATACATCTCCAAAAAATGTTCAACATCATTTGGAAAACAGAGAAGACGCCTCATAAATGGAAAAAAGGAATCATTGTTAAGATCCCAAAAAAGGGCAATCTTAGAGATTGTAACAATTGGAGAGGCGTGACACTTTTGTCAGTTGCCTCAAAATTATTCTGTAAAATCATCCTAAATAGAATAAAGGATTCAATAGATACAGTAATGCGTGAAGAACAGGCTGGGTTTAGAAAAGGGAGAAGCTGTCTTGACCACATTTTCACTCTACGACTTATATTGGAGGAACACATTGAAAAGCAAAAACCTTTTGTACTTAACTTCATCGACTTCAAAAAAGCATTTGATAGTATTCATAGAGATTCTTTGTGGAAAATTCTGAAGCAATATGGCTTACCATCAAAATCATAAATATTATCAAAGACATGTATGATGGTTACACATGTGCAGTTCGAACAGAGGAAGGACTGAGCGAATGTTTCCCAATAGAAACTGGGGTTAAACAAGGATGTATTTTATCGCCCTTGTTATTTGGAATTGTTATGGACTTCATAATGAAGAAATGCTGCACTGGTAATAAAGGCATCGAATGGATACATGGAGACCATTTGGAGGACCTGGACTTTGCTGATGACATAGTTCTTATCAGCAATCAGATAAAAACGATGCAGGAAAACACAAATGAACTATCATCAATAGCCAGCAAAATTGGGCTTGAGGTCAATCATGAAAAGACTAAAGTCATGAAAAGTTTAATTCCAACAAGTGACAAAATATACATGGAAAACAAACCAGTAGAAGAGATCGATCACTTCATCTATCTTGGAAGTCACATTGATCGAGAAGGGGATACGAGCAAAGAAATTAGAATCAGACTGGCTAAAGCAGCAATGTCTTTCAGAAGCCTTGAAAAGTTGTGGAAATCAAAACTCATTAGCACAAACACAAAACTTAGGCTATTCAAATCAAATGTACTATCAACCCTTACGTATGCGTGTGAAAGCTGGAAAACAACAAGAGATATAGAAACAAAGTTGAACGCATTCGAAAATAAATGTCTAAGGAAAATACTTGGTATAGAATGGAACGAATTCAAAACAAACGAGGAAATTAGAGAAATCGCCAATCAACCACTAATATCTTCAGTAATAAAGAAAAGACGATGGTCATACGTTGGACATGTGATGAGAAGAGATAATAATCGAATAGCAAAGCAAGCCCTCATATGGGAAACAACAGGTAAAAGAAAAAGAGGAAGACCCAGGGAGACACTGAGAAGAACATTGATGAGAGAGGCAAGAGCAGCAGGAATCGGCTCCCTCAATGAGATAGAACTGCTTGCACAGAACAGAGACAGATGGCGAGATTTGATAAAATATCTTTAAAAGAAAACTGCTAGAACAAAAATTCATATAGGAGAAGGTGTATCTTGGTCTACGCCCTATGGGCCGGTTACGGCTCGAAAGGTCAATAGATAGATAGATAGATATTTTTATTATTGCATCTGCCATCATTGTTTAATGTTTCACTATATTTTTATTATTGCATCTGCCATCATTGTTTAATGTTTCACTATATTTTTATTATTGCATCTGCCATCATTGTTTAATGTTTCACTATATTTCTATTATTGCATCTGCCATCATTGTTTAATGTTTCACTATATTTTTATTATTGCATCTGCCATCATTGTTTAATGTTTCACTATATTTTTATTATTGCATCTGCCATCATTGTTTAATGTTTCACTATATTTTTATTATTGCATCTGCCATCATTGTTTAATGTTTCACTATATTTTTATTATTGCATCTGCCATCATTGTTTAATGTTTCACTATATTTTTATTATTGCATCTGCCATCATTGTTTAATGTTTCACTATATTTTTATTATTGCATCTGCCATCATTGTTTAATGTTTCACTATATTTTTATTATTGCATCTGCCATCATTGTTTAATGTTTCACTATATTTTTATTATTGCATCTGCCATCATTGTTTAATGTTTCACTATATTTTTATTATTGCATCTGCCATCATTGTTTAATGTTTCACTATACTTTTATTATTGCATCTGCCATCATTGTTTAATGTTTCACTATAATTTTATTATTGCATCTGCCATCATTGTTTAATGTTTCACTATAATTTTATTATTGCATCTGCCATCATTGTTTAATGTTTCACTATATTTTTATTATTGCATCTGCCATCATTGTTTAATGTTTCACTGTAATTTTATTATTGCATCTGCCATCATTGTTTAATGTTTCACTATATTTTTATTATTGCATCTGCCATCATTGTTTAATGTTTCACTATATTTTTATTATTGCATCTGCCATCATTGTTTAATGTTTCACTATATTTTTATTATTGCATCTGCCATCATTGTTTAATGTTTCACTATAATTTTATTATTGCATCTGCCATCATTGTTTAATGTTTCACTATATTTTTATTATTGCATCTGCCATCATTGTTTAATGTTTCACTATAATTTTATTATTGCATCTGCCATCATTGTTTAATGTTTCACTATATTTTTATTATTGCATCTGCCATCATTGTTTAATGTTTCACTATAATTTTATTATTGCATCTTTATTTTATTTTGATATAAAATTATTCTTTTATAGTGTACTCTTGCTAGTCTGTACTCAGTGCAGTCTTGTTGCTGCTAATTTGGGATGGTTTACTTCTAGGATTTGTCATTTTCACAAGTGAGCATAGCTTCTTGATTATATTTATTATCTTGATCCTTCCTTCACTGTTAGATGTCACATAGGGCTTGTAGTGTTTTTCTCCACCCATCTCTATTGTGAGTGAAATGTTCGATCTTATCTAATGAGTCTATGCCTGCCAACTTTGCTTCTCTTATAAGTGTTCTTTTCAGTCTCTCTCTAGGTCTTCCTCTTTTTCTATATCCTGATGTTTCCCATAAAAACACCTGTTTTGAAAATCTCTTGTTGTCACTTCTCAACACATGTCTGACATGTCTATCTACCTTCCTAATTGTAGATGAGGTCATTGGTTGCATGGCCATTTCTCTTATTTCAATATTAATCTTGAATTCATTCCATTGTACTTAATTCAAGAGTATTCTTCTTAGGCATTTGTCTTCAAAAGCGTTAATTTTTTTTGCAATCTCTTTGCTGTTTTCCAGCTAGCACATGCATATCTACATGTTGCTAATAGATTAGAGTTGAATATTCTGTGTTTAGTTTTCTTGCTTGTATTTATTATGCTGATCTTAAAATAGTGTCATATTTCTTCAAATGTTTTTGTTTCATTTGACAAACTAATAAAGAAATAACCTATTCTTGTTTTCATAAGACTTTGCTTGTTTCATGTTTGTTTTAGTTTATTCATTGAGATTACTTCTAATTTGTTCTGGACAGTGATATAAGATAAACATACCACAAGGTCTGCCAGAGACAGTGTAAAGGCATAGAAATGTGGAGCTGCTGTAAAGCTGATGATAAAGATGAAAGGGGGAAAAGTGTTATAGTTTTATGTAGGTGAGGGATAACATAAAATGATGTTGCAGCTCAGTAGGCCTTCAGCAGAAACAATGGATCACACATACTTTTATGTATCCCCCCTTCTATATTCTTTTTGTCTGCTGTAGTCTAAGTTGTCATGCCTGGAAATACCATTTGTACCTGTACTATACAGTACCTTACCTCTGTTGTAGATTCTTAGGGAACTCCATTCTTAGATATTTTACTCATAGGCCTGTTGTAGGGGGACCCATTTAGTCTCTCTATGCAATTCTTTCATTATTCACCACTAATATCTTCAGTAATAAAGAAAAGACGATGGTCATACGTTGGACATGTGATGAGAAGAGATAATAATCGAATAGCAAAGCAAGCCCTCATATGGGAAACAACAGGTAAAAGAAAAAGAGGAAGACCCAGGGAGACACTGAGAAGAACATTGATGAGAGAGGCAAGAGCAGCAGGAATCGGCTCCCTCAATGAGATAGAACTGCTTGCACAGAACAGAGACAGATGGCGAGATTTAATAAAATATCTTTAAAAGAAAACTGCTAGAACAAAAATTCATATAGGAGAAGGTGTATCTTGGTCTACGCCCTATGGGCCGGTTACGGCTCGAAAGGTCAATAGATAGATGCAATTCTTTATGTGCATAATAGCATATGTGTAGACAGTTGAAGGAAATAATACGGTCCATATTCTGGTGGCTACCCATCTCCCCACATAATTTTAGAACCCTTCTGGTAATTTTACATTCACTTCCATCCATCACCATCACCTCACCATCCTACAATGAGACAGGCCCATTTGCCTTCCTGGCCGGGTAATAGCAAGCATTGCAGAGAAATTACTTTTCATTCATTTTTAATACTTTTTTTTTGTTCAGATATTTCATGACCATTTTACTGTCTAGTGTTAATTTTATTGACTTACATATTTGTGTCATCCATAGTTTCTGCTGAAGGCCTACTGAGCCACAACATCATTTCAATTTTGTGCTGTCCCTCATCAATGTAAAGTTACCCATACCAGTTTCCCATTTTATCTCAATCTGCCAGAGATACATAAGGACTGTGATTCAGTGGATTCCATCTCACTGTAATATTCCTGGAAATGATGAAGTGGACATGTTGGCAAAGGAAAGTGGTAAATGACACCACCCAGACAAAAGTACAATTTATGAGGAATCAAAGAGGTTTGTCTGGAACTAACTTATCAACAAGTGGAATACAGATCACCAGGGTCACCAGAAAAATGATGTCTACTACTAGCTCAACATTATTCTGAATAGACCACAACAGATTGAAGTACCACCTTTTCAACACCCTAAGGATAGGAGCCTCTGATGGGTGTAACTATGGCACAGGTAAAATGGCTGCTGAACATCTTCTACAATCATGCCTAACATATGATGAACATAGAAGGCTCTTGTGGTCATCACTGGGACAGGCTGTATGGAGATGTCACCAGCCTTGAGCTGACAAACAATTTCTTTGAACTTATTGACATCTAGAGAAGTACACAGAAGAAGAAGGATTTGTTCAGGAATAGTTTCCATTGGTTGTTGCTACTTCCAATTCTTGCTGTCATTGTTTAACAGTTTATAGCCTGTATCAGCACTTATGTTTAGTACAGCTCATGGCTGTTCTCTTGTCTTTTCATTTTGTAAGTATGAAGTCAATCTGGCTTCTACACTCTAGGTTGTTCCACTTGTGATTTCCTGTGTTTAAATAACAAATCATGTTTACATGTAGTGTACAAATCATATTGGTTGTACAGTTCTAACAGTTTCCTGCCATTTCTATTTATTTTGCTACAGGGATCTCCAAAAGCCCCTAGTTATTCTTCAAGCTCTGTTCTATTGCTTCCAGGTCTTTCATTGAAGTTCACCTTGACAATTAAATTATCTTGTTTGTTCACTTCTTTTGTTGGTGTCACTGAGATCACTGTCAATTCTTCATATTCTTCTTTATTATCAATTTCATTGCAAGCAGGATATATTTGAATATATGTTCCATATCCCTTTTTCTGTTTAATGTGCAGTCATTATTCTTTCTGATTGCTAAGCTACTTCTACTATTTAACTTGCCATGTCAGGGTGTATAAGGAACCCTTCTTATCTTTCTATCTCTGTAACTCCTTAACATATAAAGGTTCAGTTTTGCTATTTCTGTTTGCACTTTTCACTCATTAGTCTGATATGACTTCCAGTGGATATGACAGATATACAGCAGGAACCATTGAGACTCTGTCTGAAAAGTGTTCCTTGCTGCAGTTTCTTCATGAGTCTGACTTGCTACTGGAGCTACTGAGTCTAATGCTGTGTGCACACGATGAGCTGTGTTTTACATCCGTATCATGTTTCAATATTCCGATTGCCTATGATGAATGATATTGTATGACAAAGAACAGATAGATGTATTCACTTTTGGTGTTGCTACACCTTATGTCTTTTGGCATGTCCTGTGGCTGCTAATTTGTAATATGCAGATGACACAGTCTTAATAGCAGAGACAGAGAATGAACTACAAGAAATGACAGACATAATAGTAAAAGGAAGCAACAAAAAAGGTCTCAGTCTGGTTGGTTGGTTGTGTTCACCCGATGACCAAAGTATTCTAGAGTATCATGGTAGACTAGAATATTCCTCTTCATCATCCGCCCTTACAAGGACGTAGTGGACATGCCTGCATTGTGTTGTGGTTTGCAGTATAACTGTTATATTTGCGCCTTTCAGCCCAACACATCCGACTTCAGCTCAACATTTTTGAGTACCAGGTTTTCTTCCCTCTTCGATCCCTGCTCGCTTGGCCAGACTAGACAGGTTAGTCTGTTATTGGAAGCACCATGGAGAGGTGGAGCAGGGACTGGATGGTTTGGTTCACCGATCCTGGCGCAAGCCATCAGCTGTGGGTCGCTGACAACTTCCAGCTCTGGTGCTGGGAGGCGCGCCTTCGCCTCCAGTCTCAGTCTGAATTGTAAGAAAACAGAAGTAATGGTCATATCAAAGAAACAATCATCACCATCATGCAGCATAAAAATAAACAGGACAAATCTGAAACAAGTGCAACGCGTCAAATACTTGGGCACAATAATATCAGATATAAGATGCACCACAAAAATAAAAAGCAGAATAGCTCAGGCCAAAATAGCATTTCAGAAAATGAAAAATATTTTATGCAACAAATCTGTCAATAGAAATAAGAAAGAGAGTTCATCGGTGCTAAATAGAACCAATTCTGACCTATGGAAGCGAATCATGGACAGTAGACAAACAAATAAAAATACAATTAGAGGCCACAGAGATGGGATTTCTCAGAAGAAGGTTGAAAGTTCCCTGGACAGCTAAAAAGACCAATGAGGAAATTCTCAGAGGCCAACATAAAAAAGGAGCCCCTAAAAAACATCAGAAAGAAACAATCAACATTTTTCAGGCACATCATGACAAGAGGAAAGTTGGAATGCTGTGTTACAACTGGCAAAATAAAAGGAAAGAGAGATCATGGATGACAAAGAGAGAAAATACTGGATAGCTTGGTGTCATGGCATGGCAAACATTCAACAACAGAACTGATATGTTGCACTGTAGATAGAAGATTGTGCAAGTACATGATCACCTATGCCAGCCGGTATGGCACATGATGATGATGGTGTGGCTGCTATGATGTGGACTACAGCTACCTTTCTTTGTTTGGATCCTTCCATGAGATGCAATGTTAATTTGGATGATTCCACTGGTAGGGACAGTTGAGCAATTGTGGATTTTAGTTTGCTCTCAGTGGTACTGGGCCTTTGACTAACGAGAACTACTAGCCTGATTGATATCTGCTGTTATTGTTTGTATTTTTTACTCATTAGTCTGATATTTGCTGTTACTGTTTGCACTTTTCATTTCTTAGTGTGATGCCTGCTATTTCTTCTATTTTTTACTAAATATCTTTCACAATCTATTCATCCTTCCCTTGGATATCACATGTGTTAATTGTCATAATTTTAAATACAGTTCTGACCTTTGATCCATTAACATTGTCAAGACCTTTAAAATTGTTGTCTGCCTGATTTACCTAGCTGTATATGCTTATGTGCTCTCATAATTCTATTTTATTTTACTTGTGATGTGTTCTAAATGTACAAAATAATATTTCCAGGGTCAGACAGTAAAGATGGAAGCAAACAGAGAGAAAGAAAGTGATGTGTCCACTGTTATTAAGATGGAACAGACTAATTCTCCATCTCTTTCTTGTCCTGACAATGACAGTTTTCTATGTAAGTTTTATCTGACAACTTGAGTTATGTTTGTTTTTACTTGGTCAGTTCATGTTGACAATTATTTCACACTTTGTATCTCATTTCACATTGCCATCTTTGTCAGTCTGTATGTTAAAACCACTCCATTGATAATCCATTTCTTTGTTCAGATTGTGAGAAATGTCAGCAGAAATTTGAAGGAAGTTGCACTGAGCATGGACCTTTTGTCTATATTGATAATGCTGAGGTAAAGTACACAATTACAGCTAACAACACTTGTAATCTTCTTTTGATATTAAGATATTGATGTTACTATTTGCACACACAACAGGGTCAGTCACTCATTTAGATTGTCACATACAAATGTTATAGTTTTATTCCCACAATTCAAAGCTTCCAAATAAACAAAGACAATATTTTAGACTATAAGAGTTACATCCCACTTCAACATTTAAATTGATGATTTATTTTTATATTTTAATCTCTGCTTCTTCTCAGGCAAGTCAAGGTGATGACTACAGTCAAGATACTAATCTCCAGGTGGTAAATAACAGTAATCCTAGACAAGTGATAGGGAAAGAGAAGGTGTTTCAGTGTCAAGTTTATTTGACTCGTTGTGATGATTATCAAGGTACAGAACTGAGAACATGCAAAAGAAAACATACAGAAGAGAAGCCTTACAAATGTGATGTGTGTGGTGTAAGTTTTACTAGAATGGGAAATCTAATGTCACACAAGAGAAAACATACAGGAGAGAAGCCTTACAAATGTGATGTATGTGGTGTAAGTTTTTCTATTAGTAGCGGTCTACTGGCACACAAGAGAAAACATACAGAAGAGAAACCTTATAAATGTGATGCCTGTGGTGTAAGGTTTTCTGCTAGTATCAGTCTAAAGATACACAAAAGAAAACATACAGGAGAGAAACCTTACAAATGTGATATATGTGGTGTAAGGTTTACTCGAAGTTGCAGTCTAGTAAAGCACAAAAGAAAACATACAGGAGAGAAGCCTTACCAATGTGATATGTGTGGTGCAAGTTTTACTCAAATTGGCATTCTAATTGTACACAAAAGAATACATACAGGAGAGAAGCCTTACAAATGTGATGTGTGTGGTGCAAGTTTTACTCAAATTGGCAATCTAATTGTACATAAAAGAATACATACAGGAGAGAAGCCTTACAAATGTGATGTGTGTAGTGTAAGTTTTACTCAAATTGGCAATCTAATTGTACACAAAAGAATACATACAGGAGAGAAGCCTTACAAATGTGATGTTTGTGTTGTAAGTTTTACTGAAAGTAGCCATCTAATAAAGCACAAGAGAAAACATACAGGAGAGAAGCCTTATAAATGTGATTTGTGATGTGCAGATTTAAGTCAATATAACAATCTCATACAACACAAATGTGGAAAGCCCCATAAACGTGACTTATGTTTTGCAAGTTTTGCTCCCAGTAGCACTCTGACAGAACACATACAGGAGATTAATCTTTCAAATGTGATCTGTGGTGTCAGTTTTTTTTTTGTAGATGATATTTAAAAACACACCAGAGAAAACATACAGGAGAGAAGTCCTATAAATGTGATGTGGTGAGGCATGTTTTACCCAGAGTAAATCTAAATGTACTCAAGAGAATACATGCAACAGTAGACCTACATATTCACAAAACAAATACCACTACCCTGCTGGAACTACAAGAGAACCAAGTGGGAAAAATTTGCCTAGTTGACAGACACCTGCACTGTACCCATCAATAGACATCAAAAGAAAGTCTTTAATAAGGTAGAGACGCTAACTGGGACAATTCTGAGAGCTGCTAAAATAAATTCCTAGAGGAGCAAGAAGAAGATACAAGCCATATTGGAGCAAGGAAATACAAAGACTAGAGGAGCAAGAAGAAGATACAAGCCATATTGGAGCAATGAAATACAAAGACTAGTGGAGCAAGAAGAAGGTACAAGCCATATTGGAGCAAGGAAATACAAAGACTAGAGGAGCAAGAAGAAGATACAAGCCATATTGGAGCAAGGAAATACAAAGACTAGAGGAGCAAGAAGAAACTACAAGCCATATTGGAGCAAGGAAATACAAAGACTAGTGGAGCAAGAAGAAGATACAAGCCATATTGGAGCAATGAAATACAAAGACTAGTGGAGCAAGAAGAAGATACAAGCCATATTGGAGCAATGAAATACAAAGACTAGAGGAGCAAGAAGAAGATACAAGCCATATTGGAGCAATGAAATACAAAGACTAGAGGAGCAAGAAGAAACTACAAGCCATATTGGAGCAATGAAATACAAAGACTAGTGGAGCAAGAAGAAACTACAAGCCATATTGGAGCAATGAAATACAAAGACTAGAGGAGCAAGAAGAAACTACAAGCCATATTGGAGCAATGAAATACAAAGACTAGAGGAGCATTTAGAAACTATAAGTCATATTGGAGCAAGGAAATACAAAGACTAGAGGAGCAAGAAGAAACTACAAGACATATTGGAGCAAGGAAATACAAAGACTAGAGGAGCAAGAAGAAACTATAAGTCATATTTGAGCAGGGAAATACAACGACTAGAGGAGCAAGAAGAAACTATAAGTCATATTTGAGCAGGGAAATACAAAGACTAGAGGAACAAGAAGAAACTACAAGACATATTTGAGCAGGGAAATACAAAGACTAGAGGAACAAGAAGAAACTACAAGACATATTTGAGCGGGGAAATACAAAGACTAGAGGAGCAAGAAGAAACTATAAGTCATATTTGAGCAGGGAAATACAAAGACTAGAGGAGCAAGAAGAAACTATAAGTCATATTTGAGCAGGGAAATACAATGACTAGAGGAGCAAGAAGAAACTATAAGTCATATTTGAGCAGAGAAATACAAAGACTAGAGGAACAAGAAGAAACTACAAGACATATTTGAGCAGGGAAATACAAAGACTAGAGGAACAAGAAGAAACTACAAGACATATTTGAGCAGGGAAATACAAAGACTAGAGGAACAAGAAGAAACTACAAGACATATTTGAGCAGGGAAATACAAAGACTAGAGGAACAAGAAGAAACTACAAGTCATATTTGAGCAGGGAAATACAAAGACTAGAGGAGCAAGAAGAAACTATAAGTCATATTTGAGCAGGGAAATACAAAGACTAGAGGATGAATTAACTCTGCCAGTGAACAAGCAGAAACATCACAAAACACAGAAAACAAGATAGCCTATAAAGCAGCCTCTGCCAAGTACATAAGATAGGTCATGAAATCAGCAAGACAGTGTTAAAAGCAGTCACAAACTGTGAAAACTTGCAAATGCTTTGAGCAATTAAAACAACAGCTGACCTACATCAACATTAGCACACAATCAGAACATCCACACAGGCCAGAGAGTAGTAAACACACTGATATAAACTTTTAAAAAATATCAGTCGGATAAAAAATCCAAAAGAGCAACAGAAAGTTGTGAGAAAGGAAAACTGAGACACAAAACATATGTCTATGGCATCAGAAGAAAACCAGATGACCATAGCTAGACATAGCACTCAAAAAATTAAACTCTAGAGTTCCCCTGGAAAAGATGGAATCACCAATGAGATGCTCATAAAACTGGGACAGAAAATCAAGGGTCGGCTCCAAAAGATAATAAATGAAAGCTGGAATGGAGGATAAATGTTGGCAACTTGGAAAGAATCAATTATGATGCCCATCCTCAAACTTGGAAAAGACCCACACAGTTGTAGACCAGTTAGCTACTGAGCTGCCCAAGCAAACTCATGGAAAGTTTGGTCAAGAGAAGTATTTTGTGACATCTGGAGACAGAACAACTAATTATGTCACAACAGAGTGGTTTCTGCTAGCACAGATCAACAGAAGACCTGGTTACCTACATAGCTCAGGAAAGTGAGGATGCTCTAGAAGAAAGGAAACACATATTAGTGTGGGTTGACATAGAGAAGGCTTTTGATAGCATTTGGAGAGAAGGATTAAAGAACCAATTTCTTAGATTTGGTAACCAAGGCTGTTTTTTTTGACTGGATATCTCAATACCTACAAGATAAAACTGAGACTCAGAATCCGAGACCATTTATTTGACTGGATATCTCTATACCTACAAGATAAAACTGAGACTCAGAATCCGAGACCATTTATTTGACTGAATATCTCAATACCTACAAGATAAAACTGAGACTCAGAATCAGAGACCATTTATTTGACTGGATATCTCTATACCTACAAGATAAAACTGAGACTCAGAATCCGAGACCATTTATTTGACTGAATATCTCAATACCTACAAGATAAAACTGAGACTCAGAATCCGAGACCATTTATTTGACTGAATATCTCAATACCTACAAGATAAAACTGAGACTCAGAATCAGAGACCATTTATTTGACTGGATATCTCTATACCTACAAGATAAAACTGAGACTCAGAATCCGAGACCATTTATTTGACTGAATATCTCAATACCTACAAGATAAAACTGAGACTCAGAATCCGAGACCATTTATTTGACTGAATATCTCAATACCTACAAGATAAAACTGAGACTCAGAATCAGAGACCATTTATTTGACTGGATATCTCTATACCTACAAGATAAAACTGAGACTCAGAATCCGAGACCATTTATTTGACTGAATATCTCAATACCTACAAGATAAAACTGAGACTCAGAATCAGAGACCATTTATTTGACTGGACATCTCAATACCTACAAGATAAAACTGAGACTCAGAATCCGAGACCATTTATTTGACTGGATAAATCAATACCAAGACAGAGCAGCCAAGCACAGGGATACCTAAGCAAGAAAATAAAAATTGAGCATGGTGTCCAACAAGGTGGAGTATTATCCCCAATACTTTTCCTAATCTTTATAATGACACCGTAGAGGACATTCCACCCAGAATGAACTCTGTAATGTATGCAAGTGACCTGCTGATATAGGAAAAAGAGGAATCCATGCCTTTGGCCAGCTCCAGAATGCAAGATGCTGTTAGAAAACCTAAAAGATGAACAAACACCAGCCTGCTACTCATTAATAAACAACCCCCACACACACACACACCCAGGCAATTTTAAGCCTATCAAGAAATACCATTTCAACAAATTTGATGATAAAAGACCACGTACACTCTCGATTGACCAAAAACCTAACATCTTGACATCACCCTGGATCACAGAAGGACTTGGATAAATCAGATAGACAAAGTAAACAAAAGAGCAAGAAAACAGACAAGATATAATGAAGAAGTTAGCAGGAATGGAATGGGAGCAGATAGCAGTATCCTGAAACGACTGTACACAGGAAGAGTAAGACCAGTCCTAGAGTATGGAGTCACAGCGTGGGCTACTGCTTCTAAATCCCAGTTTAACAAAGTTAATGGACCACAAAACCAGGTTGCCCATATCATCACTGGTGCTATGAAACCCTCACCTATAATGACACTAGAAACAGTAACAGGTCTACAACCTTTGAAAGACAAAAGAAAAACTAAAATAATACAACAAAAGGCTCCCTAACCACCCCATGTGCCAGGGAATTAACTTAAAAGGAAGACTAAAAAGATACAACTTCATGGCAATCTCAAAAGAATTGACAACTAGCAATCCAGTAGTGTTCCAAGCAAAGTCAAAACCTATTTACCCATCCTATATGACTCCCCACTGGAAATATAAAGTACCAGAACTTAAGGAAGACAGAACAAGAATCAAGGAAAATAGCACCCAAACAAATGCAGAGAGAAAACACATAACAGAAAAACACATAGATGATCCTACCCATAGGACATCTGGTCCCACATATTAATGGATGGCTGTGCTGTAAATGGAGGAGTTGTGTTTCTGAGGCTGAATAACCAGGAAGAGATTACCAAACCAAAAGCTACAGGGACATTCTCAAACAACTATAAAGCTGAAACTGATGCTCTCCAAGAAACTGTAAAACTGGCTATTCAACATAAAAATGACATGCATAAGAATTTGACAATACTGACTGATGCACTGTCAATCCTAACAGCTCTAAACACCCACAAGAAAAGTGAGCTAGGTGGCCTAAGAACAACCCTGGACTAATTGTGCAATAACTTCCAGAGAGTGGTCATCCAGTGGATACCAGTACACTGTAATATTAAAGGATATGATTCACAGACAATCTAGCCAAAGGAAGGAGGAAGATTACCACAAGAGAATCATTTGATCAACTACTACTTCTTTCCCTCCTCATTTGTCTTTCAGCTTCGAGGGGAGATACAATTTGCGGTCTTTTGTTCTTCTGTTCGCTTCTGCTGCTGTTATGTTTCCTAGTGCTTCTAATATTTTGTCAATTCATCTTTTCATGGTCAACCCCTGGGTCTGCTGTTCTTGCAATGTTTATTGAATACTCATTGTGTTGTGTTTTGATCACTCTGCCTTGTCACGTGGCCAAACCATTGTATCTGTTGTTTCTTTATATATTTATATGACGGGTTATTCCTAGATTTTTTCTCAGTCCTTGTCTCTCAGACTGTTTTCTGTCATACGTCTAACACACTTCATATCAGCAGAGGTTATTTTTCTTGTTGTTCTTGCATCTAGGGTCCAGGACTGGCACTGGTTGCACAACTTTGGGATGAATATTTGTATTGTTGAATGCCCGTTTTGCCACTAGAGTTATTTCCTTGTTGGACAGTAGTGGTGATAGCTGTCCTATGATTTGACAAGCTTTGTTGCATCATGAGCCCATCTCTGCTGTTTGTGAATTGTTGTTTGTCACTAGACTTCCTAGGTATTTAAATTCCTCTACTTGTTTTAGTTTCCTGCCTTCTATAGTTATGTTGATGTTCTGTTTCTCTTTTGCGACATTCATGGCTTCTGTTTTGTTGATGTTGATTTTCATTTGTATTTTGTGCCTGAGATGTTGTCTATTTAAGTGTTCTAGTAGATCTGATATTTTTCTATGTCTGATTGTCTGCAAATAAAAGCTTGTTGATCTCCTCTGTCTCTGATGGGTTGGCTAACTTGTATATATAGTCCATGCATGTAATAAACAGTAGGGGGGACATTATGCACCCACCTGATCTAACTTCAAAGTAGTCTGTGTAGCCTGCTGCTGTTCTGACTGTGCAGCTGCTGTTGATGTAGAGACTTTAAATTAGGTTAGTTAGATGTTTGGCTTACACTGAATGTTGTATCTGCCACAGTTGTTCACTATTTACTCTGTTGATATTAAGACTCTTAATTAGGTTAGTTAGATGTTGGCTTACTCCATATGTTGTTAGCATCTCCCACAGTTGTTTACTATTTACTCTGTTGATATTAAGACTCTTAATTAGGTTAGTTAGATGTTGGCTTACTCCTTATGTTGTTAGCATCTCCCACAGTTGTTTACTATTTACTCTGTTGATATTAAGACTCTTAATTAGGTTAGTTAGATGTTGGCTTACTCCTTATGTTGTTAGCATCTCCCACAGTTGTTTACTATTTACTCTGTTGATATTAAGACTCTTAATTAGGTTAGTTAGATGTTTGGCTTACACTGAATGTTGTATCTCCCACAGTTGTTCTCTATTTACTCTGTTGAATGCCTTTTCCTGGTCAATGAGAGCTTTGTACAAAATTTGATTGTATTCAGTCGTCTAGTCTGCAAGCTGTTTTATGGTGAATAGAGCTTGGTCAACTATGATGAAGCCAAATCCATCATCAAAGGCTAGTGTCATGAAAAATAGAAATAACACCCAAAGTTCAATGAGAGGGACAGATACCTCTAGCAATCAAAGGTCAAGTCATCATACTTTGCCTACATTCTGACCACAACTGAATGAGAAACCACATGTTCATCAAACTCAAAATAGGATCTACCAGTCTATGCCTCTGCAGTCAAGATGACCAGGCAAAAAGCATATCTTACAGGGTTGCCCCCAGCACTCAGACCTTTTAAGGTCAATGTGGCCCATGCCCACCTCCCTGGAAGAGAAACTATATGGGACACCTGAATCACTGAAACAGATGGCATCCTTGATAAGAGAGTCCACAATCTTAGTCTGGGTGGGCCATGATTGCTGGAGAAGAATATCCACACAACATTGTATCCAGGACACAAGCCTATAAAATCTTTATTGGTCTTGTCAATGTTCAACAATGCTCAATTAACAACAATCATTGTGACACTCAAATTATAAATAAATACTTTCCTGTCAGTGAATGCTCATTTCCTGACTCATATCTCCACTGAAATAAAACAACACAAGAAATCTATGGTGTAGGTTGTCTTGGTAACTCTCTGAGAACTGGGCTGTCTTGGTAACTCTCTGAGAACTGGGTTGTCTTGGTAACTCTCTGAGAACTGGGCTGTCTTGGTAACTCTCTGAGAACTGGGTTGTCTGGCTTCATCATTGTCTGCTTCTTAAATTATTCACTCAATTTAGCTTCAGAAACAGGTCTAATTGTCTGACATCATCATCATAATGAGACTAATGTTCTATGTGGAATCTTTTTCTAACATTGACACAACCTTACAGCTTACTATCTCATCTCAAATCAACTATTTGTCTCTCATTTGTTATCCTTGTCAACTTTCTCTATACCAAAATCTCATGCTGATTCATGTCTCATTTAATATTCAACTTTCTCTCTTAAGTCATTATTTCATGATGTTTTGACATCCATTGTCTTCTCCATTATAAGAGCAATCACTTATTTTTAAATATATAAGTTGTAATCTGCTTGGGTCCTCTTTCTATTTATCATTATCTATCTACTATAGAAAGAGTTCTTAAATATTATGTAGAGCCAGTCTTAACATATGGATGTTAATCATGGACAATAGGACAACAGACAAGAAAATCACTGGAGTCTGTAGAAATGTGGTTTTACACAAGAATGTTGAGAATACCATCGACAGCTAAGAAAAGTAATGAAAACGTTCTGAGAGAGGCCAAAGCAAAAAGAGAGCTAATTTCCAATATTAGGAAGAGACAATCATCATTTTTGGCCATGTAATGAGAAGAGAACAGCTGGAATATATTGTAGCAACTGGGAAAATTGAGGGACAAAGAGATAGAGGGAAACAAAGAGAAAATATACCAGACAGCTTAAGAGAATGGCTTGGCAGAAGGTCAACAACAAAAATGATAAATTACTGTCATAATCGAAAATTGTGGAGAGACATGATCACCTACGCCAGTAGGCCCGGTACTTGATAATGATCTACTATAATTTGTCTCTCTCAGTTGTCTCCCATTGTCCTATTATATACACTGTAACAATTAGTTCTATATTTTATTCATTATTATAGCCACCATTTCTGCTAATTAATTCAATATTTCATCATCGAGTGCCTTCTAAGGTTGGCTACCATGGTGCGCCATTCTGCTCTGTCTCTTGCTTTGATGGTGCAGGTTGTCATAGGCTGATTTGTCCATCTTTTGGTGTTACTCGTCCATGTTAGTCTTGGTCTTCCTCTTTAACCTTGTATTTTCCCCTCCAGGATTACTTTTAGTAGGCTGTTGTGTCTTTTAACATACCCCATAAATCGCATTTGTCTTGTTTGAATTGTGCTTAGTAGTTCTCTTTTCATTTTTAGTTGTTTTAAGACTTCATCGTTTGTTTTCTTTTCCTTCCATCCAATTCTACCTATTCTTCTATATATCCACATTTCAAAGGCTTCAATTCTCTGTTCTGTTTTCATGTCTAATGTCCATGTTTCTGCACCATATAGGAATACTGAAAAGTTGTAACATTTTGCTATTCTTAGTTTTAACCCTGGTGTTAGGTAGAGACAATCATCATTTTTTTGGCCATGTAATGAGAAGAGAACAACTGGAATATATTGTAACAACTGGAAAAATTGAGGGACGAAGAGATAGAGAAGCAAAGAAAAAAAAAATAACAGACAGTTTAAGAGAATGGCTTGGCAGAAGGTCAACAACAGAAATGATAAATAGCTGCCGAAATAAAAAATTGTGGAGATACATGATCACCTACGCCACTAGGCCCGGTACTTGATGATGATGTTCTTCATGGTATTAAATTACTTTTTGCTATTCTTATTCCTTTGTTTATTTCAGTTGTACATTTTCCATCACTGGTTATAGTATGCCCAAGGTAGTTGTAGTTCTGAACTGTCTCCAGGTCTATTCCTTCAAATTCAATATTTATTTGTCTAAATTTGTGTACTCTGTACTGGTAATTAACCTCCAATTTCACCTAATTTGATATCAGCCATAAGTAAATTCATGCTGAAGATGGATGCATTGAACCACATGGAACAAAGCACCAATTGTGATTGTTTTCTTGTAAAATGTCAAAGAAGATGATTTTTTAAAAATTAAAAAATGTATTGATTCTGAATGATTTTATTTCCTCTAAAATTATTGCAATATCTAACATGTCAGCCAATAAGTTGTGAAGCAAGTAACATTAGAATGTGTTTTGATTACTTACTGCTTTTTCAATTGTTGTGTCAATGTTTCTACATGTCTGTTTTTGTGCTTTTCTCTTTGTGTTCATGTGTCTACACATGTAAAGAATAAAGAAATACATCATCACACAATTTTATTTTTCTGTGTGTCTTCTTTTCTATTTGTTGTCCATGTTTCTACATATCTATTTGTTGTCCATGTTTCTATATATCTATTTGTGTCCATGTTTCTATATATCTATTTGTTATCCATGTTTCTATATATCTATTTGTTGTCCATGTTTCTATATATCTATTTGTTGTCCATGTTTCTATATATCTATTTGTTGTCCATGTTTCTTAATATCTATTTGTTGTCCATGTTTCTATATATCTATTTGTTGTCCATGTTTCTATATATCTATTTGTTGTCTATGTTTCTATATATCTATTTGTTGTCCATGTTTATATATCTATTTGTTGTCCATGTTTCTTAATATCTATTTGTTGTCCATGTTTCTATATATCTATTTGTTGTCCATGTTTCTATATATCTATTTGTTGTCCATGTTTCTATATATCTATTTGTGTCCATGTTTCTATATATCTATTTGTTGTCCATGTTTCTATATATCTATTTGTTGTCCATGTTTCTATATATCTATTTGTTGTCCATGTTTCTTAATATCTATTTGTTGTCCATGTTTCTTAATATCTATTTGTTGTCCATGTTTCTATATATCTATTTGTTGTCCATGTTTCTTAATATCTATTTGTTGTCCATGTTTCTATATATCTATTTGTTGTCCATGTTTCTATATATCTATTTGTGTCCATGTTTCTGCACTTCTATTTATTGTTCATGTTGAAGGCACAACAACCACTGAAAGTGTGGCAGTGGTAACAAAACATACCACTGTAGTAGCACCAATGTCACAGCACTAAAGTGTGGTAGTGGTAACAAAACATACCACTGTATTAGCACCAATGTCACAGCACTAAAGTGTGGCAGTGGTAACAAAACATACCACTGTAGTAGCACAAATGTCACAGCACTAAAGTGAGGCAGTGGGAACAAAACATACCACTGTAGTAGCACCAATGTCACGGCACTAAAGTGTGGTAGTGGGAACAAAACATACCACTGTAGTAGCACCAATGTCACGGCACTAAAGTGTGGCAGTGGGAACAAAGTATACCACTGTAGTAGTACCGACGTCACGACACTAAAGTGTGGCAGTGGGAACAAAACATACCACTGTAGTAGTACCGACGCCACGGCACTAAAGTGTGGCAGTGGGAACAAGGCATACCACTGTAGTAGTACCGACGTCACGACACTAAAGTGTGGCAGTGGGAACAAAACATACCACTGTAGTAGTACCGACGTCACGACACTAAAGTGTGGCAGTGGGAACAAAGTATACCACTGTAGTAGTACCGATGTCACGACACTAAAGTGTGGCAGTGGGAACAAAGCATACCACTGTAGTAGCACCAATGTCACAGCACTAAAGTGTGGCAGTGGCAACAAAACATACCACTGTAGTAGTACCGATGTCACGACACTAAAGTGTGGCAGTGGGAACAAAGCATACCACTGTAGTAGTACCGACATCACGGCACTAAAGTGTGGCAGTGGGAACAAAGCATACCACTGCAGTAGTACCGATGTCACGGCACTAAAGTGTGGCAGTGGGAACAAAGCATACCACTGTAGTAGCACCGATGTCACGGCACTAAAGTGTGGCAGTGGGAACAAAGCTTACCACTGTAGTAGTACCGACGTCACGACACTTAAGTGTGGCAGTGGGAACAAAGTATACCACTGTAGTAGTACCGATGTCACGGCACTAAAGTGTGGCAGTGGGAACAAATCATACCACTGTAGTAGTACCGATGTCACGGCACTAAAATGTGGCAATGGGAACAAAGTATACCACTGTAGTAGTACCGACGTCACGGCACTAAAGTGTGGCAGTGGAAACAAAGCATACCACTGTAGTAATACTGATGTCACGACACTAAAGTGTGGCAATGGGAACAAAGCATACCACTGTAGTAGCACCGATGTCACGGCACTAAAGTGTGGCAGTGGGAACAAAGCATACCACTGTAGTAGTACCGATGTCACGGCACTAAAGTGTGGCAATGGGAACAAAGCATACCACTGTAGTAGTACCGATGTCACGGCACTAAAGTGTGGCAGTGGGAACAAAGCTTACCACTGTAGTAGTACCGACGTCACGACACTAAAGTGTGGCAGTGGGAACAAATCATACCACTGTAGTAGTACCGATGTCACGGCACTAAAATGTGGCAATGGGAACAAAGTATACCACTGTAGTAGTACCGACGTCACGGCACTAAAGTGTGGCAGTGGAAACAAAGCATACCACTGTAGTAATACTGATGTCACGACACTAAAGTGTGGCAATGGGAACAAAGCATACCACTGTAGTAGCACCGATGTCACGGCACTAAAGTGTGGCAGTGGGAACAAAGCATACCACTGTAGTAGTACCGACGTCACAGCACTAAAGTGTGGCAGTGGGAACAAAGCATACCACTGTAGTAGTACCGATGTCACGGCACTAAAGTGTGGCAATGGGAACAAAGCATACCACTGTAGTAGTACCGATGTCACGGCACTAAAGTGTGGCAGTGGGAACAAAGCATACCACTGTAGCAGTACCGACGTCACGATACTAAAGTGTGGCAGTGGGAACAAAACATACCACTGTAGTAGTACCGACATCATGGAACTAAAGCCTAACCTGATGTATCTTGACACCGAGTCCGACCGTATATATTAACATGGTAACAGTGGTTTCCTCCTTGGTCTGTCTAGTGGTAGTCTACTATAGACACGCTCACTTAGGCTTGTACTGAGGGATTCTCTTATTATACGTCTTTGTATGGCAAGCCCCACTCACGTTTACCTTCGCTTCTGTACCTGGAAGTGACATCTTACACGTAAACTGCCGGGAACATGTACATCATCTCTGTACAGAACTATCTGTACCTGGAAGTGACATCTTACACGTAAACTGCCGGGAACATGTACATCATCTCTGTACAGAACGACTATATGTACCTGGAAGTGACATCTTACACGTAAACTGCCGGGAACATGTACATCATCTCTGTAAAGAACGACTATATGTACCTGGAAGTGACATCTTACACGTAAACTGTCGGGACGTGTACATCATGTCTGCACAGAACGACTATCTGTACCGGAAAACAAAAGGCACTGAACTCGAGTTAACGATTTCGGAGGCTGGTGATGACGATCCAGCACAGCACACATTTATTGTCATACATCAGCCCACAAGGTGCTAGTTACAAATACAAACATTGGTACTAAATGTTCTTCCTAATCATTGACAGTTATTCTGTAGGAACAGAAACAGTCGTAATAGCAGGGTCGGCACACCATCAGCTGACCAAAACCTAGCAGTTCTACTCCATCCTGGTCTCTCTCAGTAACAGTCTGCGTCAAATCATGCAGGCTAAGAGAAGCTATGATCATCGTGTTCCCTGTAGTGGTGGCTATTACTGTTATAGAGGACGTTGCATTGCAAAACTTCTGGGCTGGACTAATAGTTTCTCAGCATAATCTGGGGTAGACGAACTCCAATTTCTTCATTAAGAGCCGGGAATATCAAGAAAGACTTTTTGACCCGCTACATCAATGAGTAAAACAACACCCTGCCCTCATCAACTCCTGACATAACGTCAATAACAGACTGGTGTTCTACATGTTTTGAACTATTCATCACTCACTTCCAAAATGGAATTATTATAACTCTTAGCTTGTTCATCTTGTGGCTCCTAAGGATCTCTAATCAGGAGTTCAGGTTATAACCCCCTCTTACACCTGTAGCTGTTCTACGTGCGTCATCTCTTCTCTGTCACTCTTGGTTAATCTACCTGCTTGTACATGGCATCACATCAAGTATTTTGTCATTTCTGGTCAGTCTGCCATAATTGTACATGACATCACATCAAACACTGTGTCAGCTCTGGTTAATCTGCCATATTTGTACATGAAATCAAACACTGTCAGCTCTTGTCAGTCTGCCATACTTGTACATGAAATCAAACACTGTGTCAGCTCTGCTTAATCTGCCATACTTGTACATGAAATCAAACACTGTCAGCTCTTGTCAGTCTGCCATACTTGTACATGACATCACATCAAACACTATGTCAGCTCTAGTCAGTCTGCCATACTTGTACATGAAATCAAACACTTTATCAGCTCTGGTTAATCTGCCATAATTGTACATGAAATCAAACACTGTGTCAACTCTGGTTAATCTGCCATACTTGTACATGAATTCAAACACTGTGTCAGCTCTTGTCAGTCTGCCATGCTTGTACATGAATTCAAACACTGTGTCAGCTCTGGTTAATCTGCCATAATTGTACATGGAATCAAACACTGTATCAGCTCTGGTCAGTCTGCCATACTTGTACATGAAATCAAACACTGTGTCAGCTCTGGTTAATCTGCCATACTTGTACATGAAATCAAACACTGTGTCAGCTCTGGTTAATCTGCCGTACTTGTACATGAAATCAAACACTGTGTCAGCTCTTGTCAGTCTGCCATACTTGTACATGAAATCAAACACTGTCAGCTCTTGTCAGTCTGCCATACTTGTACATGAAATCAAACACTGTGTCAGCTCTTCTGAGTCTGCCATACTTGTACATGAAATCAAACACTGTCAGCTCTTGTCAGTCTGCCATACTTGTACATAAAATCAAACACTGTGTCAGCTCTTGTCAGTCTGCCATACTTGTACATGAAATCAAACACTGTGTCAGCTCTTGTCAGTCTGCCATACTTGTACATGAAATCAAACACTGTGTCAGCCCTTGTCAGTCTGCCATACTTGTACATGAAATCAAACACTGTCAACTCTTGTCAGACTGTCATGCTTGTACATGACATCCGCACACAACAATTCGAGACATTAACACAACTGACGTGTAAAGACTAATGGAAAGAAGCATCTGGCCAGCTCCTTTATCAATGAAAAACGAACATGACAATTTACTATAAAGTACAAGCCTTTGGAAAATCATACCGCAGTTTTAGCTATCAACCGTTAACAGCTATTCTATGGTCTTGTTTTAGCTTTCGACTTATAACATTAATTCTCTACTCCAGTCTTAACTATTGACCTACAACATTAATTCTCTACTCTAGTCTTAGCTCTTGACCTACAACATTAATTCTCTACTCCAGTCTTAACTATTGACCTACAACATTAATTCTCTACTCTAGTCTTAGCTATTGACCTACAACATTAATTCTCTACTCTAGTCTTAGCTATTGACCTACAACAGCAATTCTCTACTCCAGTCTTAACTATTGACCTACAACATTAATTCTCTACTCTAGTCTTAGCTATTGACCTACAACATTAATTCTCTACTCTAGTCTTAGCTATTGACCTACAACATTAATTCTCTACTCTAGTCTTAGCTATTGACCTACAACATTAATTCTCTACTCTAGTCTTAGCTATTGACCTACAACAGTAACTCTCTACTCTAGTCTTAGCTATTGACCTACAAGTCATTCTCTACTCTAGTCGTAGCAATCGACTTACAACAGTCATTCTCTGCTCTAGTCTTAGCTATCAATTTACATGTCATTCTCTACTCTAGTCTTAGATATTGACTCACAACAGCCATTCTCTACTCTAGTCTTAGCTATCGATTTACATGTCATTCTCTTCTCTAGTCTTAGCTATTGACTTACAACAACATTTCTCTACTCTAGTCTTTACTATTGACTTACAACAGCCATTCTATATTCTAGTCTTTGCTATTGACTTACAACAGCCATTCTCTACTCTAGTCTTTGCTATTGACTTACAACAGCCATTCTATACTCTAGTCTTTGCTATTGACTTACAACAGCCATTCTCTACTCTCGTCTTAGCTATTGAATTACAACAGCAATTCTCTTCTCTAGTCTTAGCTATTGAATTACAACATCCATTCTCTTCTCTAGTCTTCGCTATTGACTTACAACAGCCATTCTCTATTCTAGTCTTAGCTATTGACTTACAACAGCAATTCTCTACTCTCGTCTTAGCTATTGAATTACAACATCCATTCTCTTCTCTAGTCTTTGCTATTGAATTACAACAGCAATTCTCTTCTCTAGTCTTAGCTATTGAATTACAACATCCATTCTCTTCTCTAGTCTTTGCTATTGAATTACAACAGCCATTCTCTATTCTAGTCTTAGCTATTGACTTACAACAGCAATTCTCTACTCTAGTCTTTGCTATTGACTTACAACAGCCATTCTCTACTCTCGTCTTAGCTATTGAATTACAACATCCATTCTCTTCTCTAGTCTTAGCTATTGACTTACAACAGCCATTCTCTATTCTAGTCTTAGCTATTGACTTACAACAGCCATTCTCTACTCTCGTCTTAGCTATTGAATTACAACATCCATTCTCTTCTCTAGTCTTAGCTATTGACTTACAACAGCCATTCTCTATTCTAGTCTTAGCTATCGACTTACAAGTCATTCTCTTCTCTAGTCTTAGCTATTGACTTACAACAGCCATTCTCTACTCTCGTCTTAGCTATTGAATTACAACATCCATTCTCTTCTCTAGTCTTAGCTATTGACTTACAACAGCCATTCTCTATTCTAGTCTTAGCTATCGACTTACAAGTCATTCTCTACTCTCGTCTTAGCTATTGAATTACAACATCCATTCTCTACTCTCGTCTTAGCTATTGAATTACAACATCCATTCTCTACTCTCGTCTTAGCTATTGAATTACAACATCCATTCTCTACTCTCGTCTTAGCTATTGAATTACAACATCCATTCTCTACTCTCGTCTTAGCTATTGAATTACAACATCCATTCTCTATTCTAGTCTTAGCTATTGAATTACAACAGCTATTCTCTACTCTCGTCTTAGCTATTGAATTACAACAGCCATTCTCTACTCTAGTCTTAGCTTTCGATTAACAACAGTCATTCTCTACTCTAGTTTTAGTGGGACTACCTAAGCTCCTCACAGTTATGTGTGGGAGACAAAGTACCCCACAGTAGCAGAGTTGGAAGCTGTCAGTGACCCACAGCTAGTGGAGACAAGGTACCTCACAGCAGAAGAGCTGGAAGTTGTCAGCGATCCACAGCCGATGGCTTGCGCCAGGATCAGTGAACAAGAACCATTCAGACCCTATTCCACCTCTTCGCGGCGCCTTTAGAAATAGATTAACCTGTCTAGTCTGGCAATTCAAGGAGGAAAGGCAACCTGGCACTCAAAATACCGTGCTGAAGTATGTACTGATCCGAAAAACGCAAATTATCAGTTTTTTATTTTATTTTTGCAACCCACAACACAAAGCATACACGCCCACAAGTCATTTTAAGAGTGGATGACGAAGAGGTGCATTTATTTAGTCATCGGATGACCGCAAGCAAACAGTCCTGTGTGGACAAAAGAATCTTGATCAATTCATTGCTAGTGGTTAACTTTAGTTCTATAAATCGAATTCTTCTAACCTAGCTAACTATCATCTTCACAAGAAGACAAGCTGGTCTTTTGGACCAACACAGACGACATTTTTTAGTACCGGATTGTCTTACCTCGTGATTTCTAATCTGTAGCTAGGAGTACTAATTGGAGGTGGAGTAGTGTATAGATTAGCTCTGCTTTTTAACCGCTCTTGGAACACACAGTCAGCTATGGGTCACTGCTGCTCTCAGCTGTGGATGGACGTCATGGCTACCTGTGAGTAGTATACAATGGTGTAACTAAGCCGTATTTGGCCGTAAATTAACAAAGCTATATAGTGTGGTGCGCAGCGCACCACATGTACACGAGAGACAAGGGGAGTTAACTATGACATTTCGTGTCGAGGTGTTGACCTCTAGTCCCGGTGACCATGGAAGTGACCTGTTTATGTTTGGTGTGTGCTGACTTTGGAGGTCTTGGTGTACTTGAGCGATAGTGATAGGTTAGTAGATTATACAACATCAATGAAAAACAATCAATATAAAACAAAAGACGAAGATATATTTTATTCTTTTATTATCTCAATAGGTGTATAACATTACAAACATATTCAGTACATTGAGTAAATATATAGTACAGGGATAACATTTATTTATAGCTATGTAGTTGGGTGTCTGCTTAGCGTTGTACCATAAATGAAGCATAAGGGTGAAACTGTTAGAGATTCCTGGTTAGTCTAAGCTGGTAGTGTAAAGAGTTAAATATCTAACCGTTAGAGTTAGGGTTAGGGTTAGGTTCACCATTAGGGTTAGGGTTAGGTTCACCGTTAGGGTTAGGGTTAGGTTCACCGTTAGTGTTAGGGTTAGGTTCACCGTTAGGGTTAGGGTAAGGGTTAGGGGTAGGTTCACCATTAGGGTTAGGGTTAGGGTTAGGTTAACCGTTAGGGTTAGGGTTAGGGTTAGGGTTAGGTTCACCGTTAGGGTTAGGGTTAGGGTTAGGTTCACCGTTAGGGATAGGGTTAGGGCGTTTTGGTGCATGCTTTAACACCTTTACAGTTTATACAGTCTGTCTTGCTAATATGCGCATCGCAAAACTCGGCAGGAAACCAGTCTTTATATGCACTATTAAGCTCATCCCGCAGACCTGACTTAACTATGTCCTCTAACTTAGGGGCGCTTAAGGCTAAGTATAAACTATCAGTATCTGTTTCACATAACTGAAAGTCGGACCTATCTACAAACTTATCTAAGAACTCAAAATAAAAATCTAACATACGAAGTTTCGCATATTGATACACGAAGAAACCGATTTGTAGGGGTAAGTCCCAAACAGTTTTCTTTTTCTCCATCTCAATTTCGAAAAGATCCACACCTATTTCAGTCATCTTTTTAAACCGGGAACTGTTTATCATTTTCTAGACTTCTCTGTATCTCTCTCTCTCTCGCTCTCTCTCTCTCTCTCGCTCTCTCTCTCTCTCTCTCTCTCTCTCTCTCTCTCTTCTAACCCCTACTAGACTTCTTTCCTACCATTCGTACTTTATATACATCACCATTAATACAACTGAAATTCCTTTAATGATAACCTATCACATCGTTATGAGATAAGAGAAAAACAGAAAAAAAAATTCAACTTACACCGTAAAATATTCCACTACAACACAGACCGCTAGACTGAACAGTACTATGAAAATAAACTTCCGTGAATCAAGCGCGCTTATAACACGAAGTCTCACATCCGACTAGTTTAAATATAATCTGGTAAATAAAAGTTGGACGACACTATTCCACCCTCGACTAACATCTAGGTTAACCAATCAGAGAGAGGATTTCTATCGGACACCCATCAACGAAATGACTGACCTTTGGATTAACTAATCAGAGAAGAGGATTACTGTTATCGTGATAACTGACCTCATTTTCAGCTTCAAGTGCTGTCGAGTCTGATGCATGGGTTACTTTAAAGCGATTCGGCCCCTGATACAATCCACCTAGCGGGTCAATGGTGGGGGAAATAATACAAGTGGCGGGTTACTTGAACGCGTTTTGACCCCTGATGCAATACCAGGAGTTCCATGACAGTTATAAATAGTTGGATACAACGAGCAGGAAGTTATATTCAAGGTCCAAAATGTTAGACCAAATCACTAAGATTTTACCACCAGAACACACAAATTTAGGCTCATATTCAAAAAGTCGACCTTAAAACCATACAAATCTACTCCCATACTCATAAAAGTTAGACACATCAAACAGATAATTACTTCCAAACTCCAAAAAGTTAGAACAAATCACGCCTCGATCGTTCTCTAACATTGCCACGATCGTTCTTTAACACTGCCTCCAGCGTTTTTCGATCGTTCTCTAACATTACCTCGAGCGTTCTCTAACATTGCCTCGATCGTTCTCTAACATTACCTCGAGCGTTCTCTAACATTGCCACGATCGTTCTTTAACATTGCCTCCAGCGTTCTCTTCATAAGTTTCGGAAGGGAACCATTTGTCGTACTGGGAGAAAAACTCGTTTACCCTATCCCTTTTAACGACCCCTTCTAATGATGACTCGCTGAGTGCCAAGTACAGACTATCTGTATCCATTTCACAGAGTTGAAAGTCGGACCTCTCTACGAATCTATCCAGGAAGTCATAGTACAATTCCAACATTCGCAATTTGGCGTACTGGTAGACGAAAAATCCAATCTGTGAAGGAAGATCCCACACGATACTTCGTTTTCCAAGCGACACCTCATACAGGTCTTCACCAATAGGCGTCATGGTTTTAAACAGGGGGTTATTTACCAACTTTGTTGCATTGGCCCCCTCTTTAACATAGGTCACGTTCACATGTTTCCCCAAATTCGTCAAGGTCTTCCCATAGGCCGAGAAAAATATTACCACCAGATCACAAAAATGTAGGCAGAAACCTAGGAGGCAAGGTCAGAAACCTAGGAGACAAGGTCAGAAACCTAGGAGGCAAGGGCAGAAACCTAGGAGGCACGGGCAGAAACCTAGGAGGCAAGGGCAGAAACCTAAGAGGTAAAGACAGAAACCTAGGAGGCAAGATCAGAAACCTAGGAGGCAAGGTCAGAAACCTAGGAGGCAAGGGCAGAAACCTAGGAGGCAAGGACAGAAACCTAGGAGGCAAGGGCAGAAACCTAGGAGGCAAGGACAGAAACCTAGGAGGCAAGGGCAGAAACCTAGGAGGCAAGGGCAGAAACCTAAGAGGCAAGGGCAGAAACCTAAGAGGCAAAGACAGAAACCTAGGAGGCAAGGTCAGAAACCTAAAAGGCAAGAGCAGAAACCTAGGAGGCAAGGACAGAAACCTAGGAGGCAAGGACAGAAACCTAGGAGGCAAGGGCAGAAACCTAGGAGGCAAGGGCAGAAACCTAAGAGGCAAGGGCAGAAACCTAAGAGGCAAAGACAGAAACCTAGGAGGCAAGGTCAGAAACCTAGGAGGCAAGGGCAGAAACCTAGGAGGCAAGGGCAGAAACCTAGGAGGCACGGGCAGAAACCTAGGAGGCAAGGGCAGAAACCTAAGAGGTAAAGACAGAAACCTAGGAGGCAAGATCAGAAACCTAGGAGGCAAGGTCAGAAACCTAGGAGGCAAGGGCAGAAACCTAGGAGGCAAGGACAGAAACCTAGGAGGCAAGGGCAGAAACCTAGGAGGCAAGGACAGAAACCTAGGAGGCAAGGGCAGAAACCTAGGAGGCAAGGGCAGAAACCTAAGAGGCAAGGGCAGAAACCTAAGAGGCAAAGACAGAAACCTAGGAGGCAAGGTCAGAAACCTAGGAGGCAAGGGCAGAAACCTAGGAGGCAAGGACAGAAACCTAGGAGGCAAGGACAGAAACCTAGGAGGCAAGGGCAGAAACCTAGGAGGCAAGGGCAGAAACCTAAGAGGCAAGGGCAGAAACCTAAGAGGCAAAGACAGAAACCTAGGAGGCAAGGTCAGAAACCTAGGAGGCAAGGGCAGAAACCTAGGAGGCAAGGACAGAAACCTAGGAGGCAAGGACAGAAACCTAGGAGGCAATGGCAGAAACCTAAGAGGCAAGGACAGAAAACTAGGAAGCAAAGGCTGAAAAACACTCGTACTGACTAAGGCTTCCAATGTGTATTTGATTGTCTCCCTATTTTTGTCTGTATAACCTAATATATCACTTTCATTTAATCTATCGATAAACGTTTCAAAGTCATTTCTGTTGTTAACTAACAAGGGTTTGTCTAACCCTGTCGCGTTATTTGAGCTTGTGTGTGAAAGTAACGCAGCCCCTGTGTCTCTCTATGTCTTAAAACTAGATGATTTTAGGTTACACAAATAACACGTGGATACTAAAAAAAACAACTTTTCGAAAATAGGTTACTAAAGTAACATACTATAACATTAAAGATCTAAGATAACACTTACTTTTATGTGTTTGAAGGTACGAGACACATCCATCGTCAACAACTGTAAGCGTATGTCTGATTACAAGCTTCTCAAATATATACACTTGAAACCCTAGAGGTGTTACTAAAAATAGAACTGACCTCTGAGGCAATACCGGATGTGTTACTAAAAAGATTTTGACGTATGATGGCAATTTTATGAGTTTACCCCCTGATCATTTTTTAGGGTTACGCCCATGGAATCGATAAAAATCGTAATTTTAGCACGTAGGCTTACCTAAAACTTTATTTTAGCCATCACCATACCAAAAATTAACTTAAAAATCACTTTTGAAATTGTTACCCCCCTTACCGTTTTTGAGGGTTACGCCCATGAAATCGGTAAAAATCGTAAATTTTCACTCTAGGCATACCCCAAACTTTATTTTAGACATCCCCATAACAAAGATTTACATTAAAAACCACTTTTAGGATTTTACCCCCGGACCATTTTTGAGGGTTACGCCCATGAAATCGGTAAAAAAAATCGTAAATTTTCACTCTAGGCATATCCGAAACTTTATTTTAGACATCCCCACACCAAAAATTAACTTAAAAATCACTTTTGAAATTGTTACCCCCCTTACCATTTTTTAGGGTTACAAACATTTTTGTGATCTGGTGGTAATATTTTTCTCGGCCTATGGGAAGACCTTGACGAATTTGGGGAAACATGTGAACGTGACCTATGTTAAAGAGGGGGCCAATGCAACAAAGTTGGTAAATAACCCCCTGTTTAAAACCATGACGCCTATTGGTGAAGACCTGTATGAGGTGTCGCTTGGAAAACGAAGTATCGTGTGGGATCTTCCTTCACAGATTGGATTTTTCGTCTACCAGTACGCCAAATTGCGAATGTTGGAATTTTACTATGACTTCCTGGATAGATTCGTAGAGAGGTCCGACTTTCAACTCTGTGAAATGGATACAGATAGTCTGTACTTGGCACTCAGCGAGTCATCATTAGAAGGGGTCGTTAAAAGGGATAGGGTAAACGAGTTTTTCTCCCAGTACGACAAATGGTTCCCTTCCGAAACTTATGAAGAGAACGCTGGAGGCAATGTTAAAGAACGATCGTGGCAATGTTAGAGAACGCTCGAGGTAATGTTAGAGAACGATCGAGGCAATTGTTCTAACTTTTTGGAGTTTGGAAGTAATTATCTGTTTGATGTGTCTAACTTTTATGAGTATGGGAGTAGATTTGTATGGTTTTAAGGTCGACTTTTTTAATATGAGCCTAAATTTCTGTGTTCTGGTGGTAAAATCTTAGTGATTTGGTCTAACATTTTGGACCTTGAATATAACTTCCTGCTCGTTGTATCCAACTATTTATAACTGTCATGGAACTCCTGGTATTGCATCAGGGGTCAAAACGCGTTCAAGTAACCCGCCACTTGTATTATTTCCCCCACCATTGACCCGCTAGGTGGATTGTATCAGGGGCCGAATCGCTTTAAAGTAACCCATGCATCAGACTCGACAGCACTTGAAGCTGAAAATGAGGTCAGTTATCACGATAACAGTAATCCTCTTCTCTGATTAGTTAATCCAAAGGTCAGTCATTTCGTTGATGGGTGTCCGATAGAAATCCTCTCTCTGATTGGTTAACCTAGATGTTAGTCGAGGGTGGAATAGTGTCGTCCAACTTTTATTTACCAGATTATATTTAAACTAGTCGGATGTGAGACTTCGTGTTATAAGCGCGCTTGATTCACGGAAGTTTATTTTCATAGTACTGTTCAGTCTAGCGGTCTGTGTTGTAGTGGAATATTTTACGGTGTAAGTTGAATTTTTTTTCTGTTTTTCTCTTATCTCATAACGATGTGATAGGTTATCATTAAAGGAATTTCAGTTGTATTAATGGTGATGTATATAAAGTACGAATGGTAGGAAAGAAGTCTAGTAGTGGTTAGAAGAGAGAGAGAGAGAGAGAGAGAGAGAGCGAGAGAGAGAGCGAGAGAGAGAGAGAGATACAGAGAAGTCTAGAAAATGATAAACAGTTCCCGGTTTAAAAAGATGACTGAAATAGGTGTGGATCTTTTCGAAATTGAGATGGAGAAAAAGAAAACTGTTTGGGACTTACCCCTACAAATCGGTTTCTTCGTGTATCAACATGCGAAACTTCGTATTTTAGATTTTTATTTTGAGTTCTTAGATAAGTTTGTAGATAGGTCCGACTTTCAGTTATGTGAAACAGATACTGATAGTTTATACTTAGCCTTAAGCGCCCCTAAGTTAGAGGACATAGTTAAGTCAGGTCTGCGGGATGAGCTTAATAGTGTATATAAAGACTGGTTTCCTGCCGAGTTTTGCGATGCGCATATTAGCAAGACAGACTGTATAAACTGTAAAGGTGTTAAAGCATACACCAAAACGCCCTAACCCTATCCCTAATGGTGAACCTAACCCTAACCCTAACGGTGAACCTAACCCTAACCCTAACCCTAACCCTAACGGTTAACCTAACCCTAACCCTAACCCTAATGGTGAACCTACCCCTAACCCTTACCCTAACCCTAACGGTGAACCTAACCCTAACACTAACGGTGAACCTAACCCTAACCCTAACGGTGAACCTAACCCTAACCCTAATGGTGAACCTAACCCTAACCCTAACTCTAACGGTTAGATATTTAACTCTTTACACTACCAGCTTAGACTAACCAGGAATCTCTAACAGTTTCACCCGTATGCTTCATTTATGGTACAACGCTAAGCAGACACCCAACTACATAGCTATAAATAAATGTTATCCCTGTACTATATATTTACTCAATGTACTGAATATGTTTGTAATGTTATACACCTATTGAGATAATAAAAGAATAAAATATATCTTCGTCTTTTGTTTTATATTGATTGTTTTTCATTGATGTTGTATAATCTACTAACCTATCACTATCGCTCAAGTACACCAAGACCTCCAAAGTCAGCACACACCAAACATAAACAGGTCACTTCCATGGTCACCGGGACTAGAGGTCAACACCTCGACACGAAATGTCATAGTTAACTCCCCTTGTCTCTCGTGTACATGTGGTGCGCTGCGCACCACACTATATAGCTTTGTTAATTTACGGCCAAATACGGCTTAGTTACACCATTGTATACTACTCCTGTCTCGACCTGATACAGAAAGTATTGTAGAATTACCTGTCTTAAATAAATTAATGAAACATAAATATTGATGTTCTTTAAAGTATACGCGTGGAAGCAGTACGGAGATTGCCAGCATACAATCGTTTAGAACTTCCAAGATGTCACAATTTCAAATGTCTATCATTCCAACGAAGGTCTCAGCTAAAGGTCGGTCGTCTTCTTCTCCTACCTTTCAACTCCCTGTGGAGCATAGGTCTTCAACAAGCACCTCCCACACCGTTCTGTTACTTTCCACTTTTTTAAAATCATTCAATGTCTTCCCCATCATCTTTATCTCTGGTTCCACCTGTTTTCTCCAAAAATATTTTGATCTTCCTCTTTGTCTTTTACATTGGGGATTCTAAAAATGGGCCTGTCGTGTAATAATCTCATTTGGATTCTGCAGTGTGTGTCTTATCCAGCGCCATCGTCTTTGTTCTACCTGTTTGTCCACTGGTATTTGACTGGTACTTTACCATCATTCTACATTAGTGATTTTGTCCTGCCATTTCCATCAAATTATTCTGCGCTAGCATCCTTTAATGAAGTCTGTGTCAATTTTTCATTTGAATTTTTTGTATTTAACCTAATTTCTTTGGATTTCCATGTTTCTTAGTGCAACAAATGCTCCACTTGGTTTTTTTTTTTTTTTTTTTTATTATCGTTCACTGTTTCTCCTGATGTGTATGTTTAGGGTGACCATTTTTTTCCCATGGTTTCCGGGGACATTTGTCATATTTTTTACATTTCAGAGGATTTTTATCTTATTTCTGAGACTGTCCCACAAAATCAGGGACGAACGATATATATATATATATATATATATATATATATATATATGTGTGTGTGTGTGTGGGTGCGTGTGTATACATATATATATTTATTTATATATATATATTTATAATATGTGTGGGTGGGTGTGTGACTGTGTGTGCGCAAGAAATTTTGTAGATGCAAAAAAAAAAGATAACTTTAAATTTCATAATAACTGTTCATTTGCTGTTTGATTTTATTTTTTTTTAATATTCACGGTACTTATGCGATACACGCACTTAATGACATTACAATAGCTAGTTGTGTTTCTCAATTAAAAAAAAATATTTAAAATTAAAAAAAATTAAACAACATATATATATATATCAATTGCAGTATTAAAGTAATGTTTACAATACTTTATTTATACTGAAGAGGTTGTTGCCTCGGCGCGGTACTTGTTGTTTTGAGTGTATCTTTCTCAAGATCTCATGATTTGAAGAAGTTTTTCACTGAAGCTTTCACACGATAAATTAATGTTAGTTTTTACTGTTGGTGACTTTGGTGAGATACTTTGGCGGGAGATGTCCGGAAAGGCAGGGGTGGGGGGAGAGAGAGTGTCTGGTTTTTTAAAAATTAAACCCATCCCAATAGAAGTGAGTGGTGGGAATAGAAGTGACGTATCACCGCGCTTCAAGAGTTCAAAGAGCTATCTCCGACACAACGCGTCCAAGTCTTCTCTTTTATCTTCTTGCTAATGCCGCTCAGTCTGGGATAAAGAAACACAACTCAGTAACGTCCTGAGTCCTATTGATTACTTTAAAAGAGGGCCGATTCCGTGTATGACCATGTATTTATTCACTGAAATCGGGGACAAAATCGGGGACAAATTTCTTTCGGGAACAACTTCTACATTCCGGGGACTGTCCCTGGAAATCGGGGACGAATGGTCACCCTACTGTATTACTGCCCTGATATATGTAAGATTGTGCTTTTAGTAGAGGCATTTCTCCCATTGTTAATTGATTATTGCAAACTGCATTATTCCTCATTGTTTAAGTCTAATCTCTATTTATTTTCAGTCCCAGTTATTGTGATATCTTATTACATATGTTTATTATATCTTGTATCAGTTTGTAGGAGAGCTATGTCATCAGGAAAGTCTAAGTCATCAATTAGAGGTCTGTCTATCATATCATTATTAACATAGATCTTCTGTTGATCACCTGCTCTTACCAGAAATATCAACTCTGAAACTTAAAATCTCTGGTTGTGTGTATAAAGAAGGACACGTTTAGAAGACAGAAAGAATAAGCTTTTCTACCGGTCGATATTGTTCTTGAGTTACGGCTAACTTCTCTAACACGGCAGGATATAGTGGAGGCCAAGCTGACATACTTAGTCAACATTCTCCATTTCTCTCTATTTTCAGTAATTTGTTCCCTCGCGAACTAAACTAAAATGCCGATATAAATGTTTGGCTTATTCGCTGTTCAAGACCGTTATTGGGATTCTTTGACGCAAGTTATTTCCATGTTACACATTAATGTAAACTACTTCGTCAGTCGCAGTTTTGTCTCTTTGGGGAAGTTGCTTCGTGTTTTGTTCGTCGTAGACTGTTTACACTTGAGTAATCAGACAGAAATCTAAAGGTATCGAGATTATGAGTTTGGCGACATTGTGTGCTACGTCATCGTATTGGTTCCCTAGACCGACCGTGCGCAAATCTTACGGTCTGCTGTTTGATGTGCGACGGGGATAATTTGACGACTGACTGTGTGTCTATATGTTCGTAATTGGAGTCATCAACGATGGCCTAACATCATCAAGTGCTACGATGATCATCATTTTCAAGAGGACGTGACTTACCGGTATATGGGGATAGGCGGCGGGAACAAATGAAGGCTATGCATGAAAAGTGTTCCTTGTTGCAGTTTCCTCATATTACAAGTCGCATGTCTGTGTTAGTCACCTCTAGTGACTCGGGCAGATGGTGCTCGTAAACCTGGGAGGGCCGACCATCTAAGGGCAGAATCCCCCGACAGAAAAGATCAACTGCTGCCTTGCAGGAAGATTGGGAACAATCAAAGGCTAAGGAAAGGAAACCTGAAAAAATGCTGGCTGAAATCGGATGCACTGGGCCACTGGCGCAGAACACAGTGCAACGTTTTAACGGGTACTCAATCGGAGTGGATCTAACAGGCTTAAACAGCTGTCTTCGTATGAGAGTCTGGACGTCCTACTCTGATTGAGTCATGGTCGCAGAGAGAGAGAGAGAGAGAGAGAGAGAGAGAGAGAGAGAGAGAGAGAGAGTAGTCCAATATCAACTAATGACGTCACTACTTGACATGGCATAATCTCTGTATTTCGGGCAGCCCATAGGACATGATTTGTTTTTTCCCCCAGAAACCAAAAGCCAGGTATCTTAATGACTGTTGTGTAAACCCGCTGATTTTGTGGCTGACGTGCTATTCCAAATCCCGTTTGTTGCAGGAGCTACTGAGTTAAGTGCTCTGTGCACACCCTGAGCTGTGTGTCTCATCCGTTTTGATCATGTTTCGATATTCCAATTGTTTACGATGAATGATGATATCGTGTGCAGTTGAATGCAGTGACTTTAGAACAATAAGCCTAATGAGCCATGTTACAAAAATCTAGCTGAAAGTTATATAAAGAAGAATTCAGAATAAAATCAATACTGAATTAGATGAGCAGCAACTTGGATTTAGGAAAAATAGAAGACAAAAGAAGCCATATTCTGCATGAGAACATTAATCAAAAAGTACACAGAAGTAAACAAACCAATATATGCCTGCTTCATAGACTACACCAAAGCTTTTGATATAGTACACCACAAACAACTTATAGAATGCCTAAAAGAGATACATCTAGATGACATGGACATACGACTAATATGTAATCCATACTGGGAGCAAACGGCAATAATAAAATATAACAAAGAGAACTCTACACCCATTGATATAAAAAGAGGAGTAAGACAGGGATGCATCCTATCACCAAGCTTGTTCAATCTATACACTGAGCAAATCTTTAAAAACATCATAGAGATGCCAGGCCTACAAATAAATGGAAAGATAATCAATAACTTAAGATATGCTGACGATACTGTACTACTAGCAGAAAATCCTAAAGATCTACACCAATTACTTAATGAAATAAAAATGATAAGCAACAAATAAGGACTAGATATGAATATCAAAAAGACTAAAACAATGGTCATAAACAAAGGAAATACTCAAAACCCACAAGTGGATATCAAAATTGAAGGAATAGACCTGGAGACAGTTCAGAGCTGCAGCTGCCTTGGACGTACTATAACCAGTGATGGAAAATGTACAACTGAAATAAACAAAAAAATAGGAATGGCAAAAAGTAATTTAATACCATGAAGACATTATCATCATCATCATCATCATCATCATCATCATCATCATCATCATCATCATCATCATCATCATCATCATCATCATCATCAAGTATTGGGCCTAGTGGCGTAGGTGATCATGTCTCTCCACAACTTTCGATCTCGGCAGCTATTTATCATTTATGTTGTTGACCTTCTGCCAAGCCATTCTCTTAAGCTGTCTGTTATTTTTCTCTTTGCTTCCCTCTATCTCTTCGTCCCTCAATTTTTCCAGTTGTTACAATATATTCAAGTTGTTCTCTTCTCATTACATGGCCCAAAAATGATGAATGTTTCTTCCTAATATTGGAAATTAGCTCTCTTTTTGCTTTGACCTCTCTCAGAACCTCTTCATTACTCTTCTTAGCTGTCCATGGTATTCTCAACATTCTTGAGTAAAACCACATTTCTACAGACTCCAGTGATTTTCTTGTCTGTTGTCCTATTGTCCATGACTCGCATCCATATGTTAAGACTGGCTCTACGTAACATTTAAGAACTCATTTTCTTGTTTCTATTGTCAAAAATGGATTGCATATTATCTTCCTCATTTTTTGGAAAGCTGCTTTTGCCTGAGCCATTCTACATCTCACCTCTTTTGTACATCTTCCATCTGAGGTTAACAAAGTTCCCAAATATTTAAATTCATTTACCTGTTTTAATATTGTTCCACTTGTCTTTATCTTGCACTGAGGTGATGTCTTTTTCTTTGTTGTTACCATTACTTCTGTCATTAAGTAGCATAATTCCCCATAATTTGTGCACTCCTGTAAACTTCCTTTCTTTTGGTAGTTTTATCATATAACCTTTCCAGTCTTTATGTATTTCTTCCCTCTCCCATATTTTATCTAGTAGATTATGTAACATCTTGGTAGAGGTATCTACTTCTATGGCTTCTGAAGGAATTTCATCTGGTCCTGTGGCTTTACCATTTTTAAATAGCTTGATGGCTTTCATTATTTCTTCCTTGCTTGGCTTTCTACAGTTAACGTGTAACTCTTCCTCTGCTGGTTGTATATCCAGAGGGCCGGGTGTGCACAAGAGTTCTTCAAAGTGCTCCTTAATCTCTTCATTTATTCCTATATATTACTAAGCTGGTTTTATTTCTTATCTTTAATAAATGCATTAATCTGTAAGCATGTTCCACTTAATTTCTTTGTGCTGTTGTACAATTCTTTCATATTTCCTTTGTTTGCAGCATCTTTAGCTAGTTCATCTATATAGTTTCTCTTACCCTTTTAATGCATCTTCTCACTTCTTTGTTCACCTCTGTGTAAGTTTCCTGTGTCTTGGCTTTAGTACTTCTCGTTTTGCTTTTTTATTTATGTCTGCGTTTTTATTCTTTCTTTCTTTAATTGTATCCAGGGTCTCTGCTGTCATCGATGCCTTATTCTGGCATTCTCTTTTTCCCAGAGTTCTTCACCTGCCTCTTTCCATATATCCTTTACCTCTTTCAACTGACCTTCTATGTTTATTGTATTTTCTAGTTTTTGAAGGACTTGGTATTTGTTTGATACTGTGACTGCAAATTTATCTTTAATTCCTTGCTCTTTAAGAAACCCTACATTGAAATACTGTCTACCCTTAACTGTTGTAGTATATCTTTTACATTTAAGTTTGGCTAGCAGAAGATGATGATCTGAAGCACCACATCTTCTCTATATACTTTCACAACCTGTAAGTGATGCTTTAAACTTTTATTATTACATATGTTGTCAATTTGATTCTCCATTCAATGATTTTGTGACACATAATGTAGCTTTATGTATTTTTTTATGTTGAAATAGTGTTCCTCCTAGACTCATTTGATTAAGAGCACAGATGGTCACGAATATTACTCCATTCTCATTCATTTCTCCAAGTCCATGTTTTCCCATGATCTCTTCCGTCTTGATTGTCTGTTCCTACATTGCGTTTAGATCTCCCACCAAAATTATATCTCATGCTCGTCTTCCATCCATTTGACATTGCAACTGTTTGTAGAATTCATCTTTAACTACACCTTCCTTATCATTGGTTGGTGCACAGCATTTAACAATGTGTATTTTTATTTTGTTTTTTATTGTTTTAAATGTTGTTTGTATTAGTCTTGGCCCTACTGCTTCCCATTTTATAAGTGTTTTTACTGGGCTTCCCTAGATAACATTATAGCTAATCTTTCACTATGTTATGTTCCTGGTGTCCTGTGAGAAAATCATCTCTCCAAATGATAAAATCATCTTTCCTATGATTTCTGGTCTATGTACCATCTTTGGTTAGAGAAAGACTTACTAACCTACAGACATGGAGAGTTATGATTTCTGGTCTATGTACCATCTTCTGTTGGAGAAAGACTTACTAACCTACAGACATGGAGAGTTATGATTTCTGGTCTATGTAGCTTCTTCTGTTGGAGAAAGACTTACTAACCTACAGACATGGAGAGTTATGATTTCTGGTCTATGTACCATCTTCTGTTGGAGAAATACTTACTAACCTACAGACATGGAGAGTTATGATTTCTGGTCTATGTACCATCTTCTGTTGGAGAAATACTTACTAACCTACAGACATGGAGAATTATTATTTCTGGTCTATGTACCATCTTTGGTTAGAGAAAGACTTACTAACCTACAGACATGGAGAGTTATGATTTCCGGTCTATGTACCATCTGCGGTCCATGAAGAGATAATTAAACTTACAAAAGGCAAGAGAAGCTATCGTTGCACTAGGAAACATAATAATTCAAAGATATTAGGTTAAATAAAAAAAAAAGGTAACTCCAATGTTAAGTCAGTCCTATTGTATGGCTGTGTAACACGGAAAACAACAAAAATGGCAATCATGAAGATACAGACCACCATTAATGGATGTTTGCATAGAATAAAAAGATGGAAATGGCAGGACAAAATCACTAACATAGAATTATGGAAATGTATCAGTCAAATATTGGTGGACAAAGAGATACAATGAAATCCATGGCGCTGGATACTACACATACTGCAGCAGCCAACTCAGTATTACACATCAGGCCCTTTTTTGGAATCCCCAGGGAAAAAGACAAAGAGAAAGACCAAAATATTCATGTAGAAGACTGATGGAAGCAGAGATGAAGATGATGGAGAAGAAAGGAATGATCTTAATGATTGTACAGAAATAGAACAGCATGGAACGTGTTTGTTGAAGACCTATGCTCCACAGGTAGTTGAAAGGAAGATGAAGAAGAACACTCGTCATCACTTAAACTTTTAAGGTTAATGCTAATGTCCTTGTGTTAATGGCTTGAAGTGTGTATTTTTTCGGGTTTTATTTTGTGGCCAAGGCTCCATTTTGTCTGGCTTTAGTCTAAAAAAAAGGCATTGAACTTATTTGACCCACATTTAGATTGAGTTCAACATTCCCTAAAATGGCTTAGACCATGTTCGGTTAGCATTGTAGTCAACTACTTGTAAGGTATTTTTACTTTGTATTTTCCAGTGTCCTTGTTTGGTCAATTCACTATAGTTTATTCTCATACATGCTACGCTAGATGCTTATTCACATTATTCTAAATATATTACATTTTTTGGAAGTTTCCGGTTTCGATCCAAGATGGAGTATTGTTTTTTCTCCTTTGGCACAGAGCCGTTGATCAGAGGTCTAACAAGCCGCTTTCCTAAAAACGCTTTTGTTAATGAAACGTAGACCAGATACAGAATGTGTAAATTAGCTGCAGATAGTAGTAGTGACAGTATTTTCGGCCCTAAAACAACAACAAATATTAGGATTCTGGAATGTACGAATAATGGCTGTGCCGTCATAACAAGCACAAGTCGCGAGCGAGATGAATAGATACGACCTAGATATTTTAGGAGTAAGTGAGATGTGCTGGCTAGGAACAGGTAGGACATCTGTTGACAATAAAACAGTAGTGTTTTCAGGAAAGGAAGACGGAAAACACCATGAAGGAGTAAACAGAATAATGACAGACTCCGTGGAGTAAGCAAAATGATGACAGGCATCATGAAGGAGTAGGCACAATGATGACTGAAACAGTGAAGGTATAAACGAAATGATGACAGGCATCATGAAGGAGTAGGCACAATGATGACTGAAACAGTGAAGGAGTAGACAAAATGATGACTGAAACAGTGAAGGTATAAACAAAATGATGACAGGCACAGTAAAGGAGTAGGCAAAATGATGACAGGCACAGTGAAGGAGTAGGCACAATGATGACTGAAACAGTGAAGGAGTAGACAAAATGATGACTGAAACAGTGAAGGAGTAGACAAAATGATTACTGAAACAGTGAAGGTATAAACAAAATGATGACAGGTGTAGACGCGAAGGAGGAGAGAGTAGAGAAATGGAAGATAAGAGAGTATAGAAAAGGAGGAGAGAGCGGAGGAGTAGAAACAGAGAGGGGTCAAGGAGGAATAAAGAAAGAACACATTAAAACGATGTCAGGAGAAAAAAAATACATACAGGAGGGGTTAGAATGGACAGACAGAGACGTGGGCGTAAAAAGAGACGAAAAACACGTGCAAGAGTGAGAAAAACATTGTCTAGGAGTGAGTGGTCACGTAGAGGCGGGAGAGAAACAGGTCAAGGGAAAAGACATTAAGTCGGAAAACACGCGCAAGCCGGGAAGGAGATGTTGAGAAGTGAGTGGTCACGTAGAGGCGGGAGAGAAACAGGTCAAGGGAAAAGACATTAAGTCGGAAAACACGCGCAAGCCGGGAAGGAGATGTAGAGAAGTGAGTGGGCGAACAGACGCGGAGGAAGGCCAATTCTGATTGGCTGAGAAGATCCAAATTTAAGGAGTGAGAAACGGAAAACAAGGAGATTATTATGGATTCAGGATTCATTTAGTTGAACTGACAGTAGAGCTGTGCTGAACTGACAGTAGAGCTGTGCTGAACTGACAGTAGAGCTGTGTTGAACTGACAGTAGAGCTGTGTTGAACTGACAGTAGAGCTGTGTTGAACTGACAGTAGAGCTGTGTTGAACTGACAGTAGAGCTGTGTTGAACTGACAGTAGAGCTGTGTTGAACTGACAGTAGAGCTGTGTTGAACTGACAGTAGAGCTGTGCTGAACTGACAGTAGAGCTGTGCTGAACTGACAGTAGAGCTGTGCTGAACTGACAGTAGAGCTGTGCTGAACTGACAGTAGAGCTGTGCTGAACTGACAGTAGAGCTGTGTTGAACTGACAGTAGAGCTGTGCTGAACTGACAGTAGAGCTGTGCTGAACTGACAGTAGAGCTGTGCTGAACTGACAGTAGAGCTGTGCTGAACTGACAGTAGAGCTGTGCTGAACTGATAGTACAGCTGTGTTGAACTGACAGTAGAGCTGTGCTGAACTGACAGTAGAGCTGTGCTGAACTGACAGTAGAGCTGTGTTGAACTGACAGTAGAGCTGTGCTGAACTGACAGTAGAGCTGTGCTGAACTGACAGTAGAGCTGTGCTGAACTGACAGTAGAGCTGTGCTGAACTGACAGTAGAGCTGTGCTGAACTGACAGTAGAGCTGTGCTGAACTGACAGTAGAGCTGTGCTGAACTGACAGTAGAGCTGTGCTGAACTGACAGTAGAGCTGTGCTGAACTGACAGTAGAGCTGTGTTGAACTGACAGTAGAGCTGTGCTGAACTGACAGTAGAGCTGTGTTGAACTGACAGTAGAGCTGTGCTGAACTGACAGTAGAGCTGTGCTGAACTGACAGTAGAGCTGTGTTGAACTGACAGTAGAGCTGTGCTGAACTGACAGTAGAGCTGTGTTGAACTGACAGTAGAGCTGTGCTGAACTGACAGTAGAGCTGTGCTGAACTGACAGTAGAGCTGTGCTGAACTGATAGTAGAGCTGTGTTGAACTGACAGTAGAGCTGTGCTGAACTGATAGTAGAGCTGTGCTGAACTGATAGTAGAGCTGTGCTGAACTGACAGTAGAGCTGTGCTGAACTGACAGTAGAGCTGTGTTGAACTGATAGTAGAGCTGTGCTGAACTGACAGTAGAGCTGTGCTGAACTGACAGTAGAGCTGTGCTGAACTGACAGTAGAGCTGTGCTGAACTGACAGTAGAGCTGTGCTGAACTGACAGTAGAGCTGTGTTGAACTGACAGTAGAGCTGTGCTGAACTGACAGTAGAGCTGTGTTGAACTGACAGTAGAGCTGTGCTGAACTGACAGTAGAGCTGTGTTGAACTGACAGTAGAGCTGTGTTGAACTGACAGTAGAGCTGTGCTGAACTGACAGTAGAGCTGTGCTGAACTGACAGTAGAGCTGTGTTGAACTGACAGTAGAGCTGTGTTGAACTGACAGTAGAGCTGTGTTGAACTGACAGTAGAGCTGTGTTGAACTGACAGTAGAGCTGTGCTGAACTGACAGTAGAGCTGTGCTGAACTGACAGTAGAGCTGTGTTGAACTGACAGTAGAGCTGTGCTGAACTGACAGTAGAGCTGTGTTGAACTGACAGTAGAGCTGTGCTGAACTGACAGTAGAGCTGTGTTGAACTGACAGTAGAGCTGTGTTGAACTGACAGTAGAGCTGTGTTGAACTGACAGTAGAGCTGTGTTGAACTGACAGTACAGCTGTGTTGAACTGACAGTAGAGCTGTGTTGAACTGACAGTAGAGCTGTGTTGAACTGACAGTAGAGCTGTGTTGAACTGACAGTAGAGCTGTGTTGAACTGACAGTACAGCTGTGTTGAACTGACAGTAGAGCTGTGTTGAACTGACAGTAGAGCTGTGCTGAACTGACAGTACAGCTGTGTTGAACTGACAGTACAGCTGTGTTGAACTGACAGTACAGATGTGTTGAACTGACAGTACAGCTGTGTTGAACTGACAGTACAGCTGTGTTGAACTGACAGTACAGCTGTGTTGAACTGACAGTACAGCTGTGTTGAACTGACAGTACAGCTGTGTTGAACTGACAGTAGAGCTGTGCTGAACTGACAGTGGAGCTGTGCTGAACTGACAGTAGAGCTGTGCTGAACTGACAGTGGAGCTGTGCTGAACTGACAGTAGAGCTGTGTTGAACTGACAGTAGAGCTGTGTTGAACTGACAGTAGAGCTGTGTTGAACTGACAGTAGAGCTGTCTTGAACTGACAGTAGAGCTGTGTTGAACTGACAGTAGAGCTGTGCTGAACTGACAGTAGAGCTGTGCTGAACTGACAGTAGAGCTGTGCTGAACTGACAGTAGAGCTGTGCTGAACTGACAGTAGAGCTGTGCTGAACTGACAGTAGAGCTGTGCTGAACTGACAGTAGAGCTGTGCTGAACTGACAGTAGAGCTGTGCTGAACTGACAGTAGAGCTGTGTTGAACTGACAGTAGAGCTGTGTTGAACTGACAGTAGAGCTGTGCTGAACTGACAGTAGAGCTGTGCTGAACTGACAGTAGAGCTGTGCTGAACTGACAGTAGAGCTGTGCTGAACTGACAGTAGAGCTGTGTTGAACTGACAGTAGAGCTGTGCTGAACTGACAGTAGAGCTGTGCTGAACTGACAGTAGAGCTGTGCTGAACTGACAGTAGAGCTGTGCTGAACTGACAGTAGAGCTGTGCTGAACTGACAGTAGAGCTGTGCTGAACTGACAGTAGAGCTGTGCTGAACTGACAGTAGAGCTGTGCTGAACTGACAGTAGAGCTGTGCTGAACTGACAGTAGAGCTGTGCTGAACTGACAGTAGAGCTGTGCTGAACTGACAGTAGAGCTGTGCTGAACTGACAGTAGAGCTGTGCTGAACTGACAGTAGAGCTGTGCTGAACTGACAGTAGAGCTGTGCTGAACTGACAGTAGAGCTGTGCTGAACTGACAGTAGAGCTGTGCTGAACTGACAGTAGAGCTGTGCTGAACTGACAGTAGAGCTGTGCTGAACTGACAGTAGAGCTGTGCTGAACTGACAGTAGAGCTGTGCTGAACTGACAGTAGAGCTGTGCTGAACTGACAGTAGAGCTGTGCTGAACTGACAGTAGAGCTGTGCTGAACTGACAGTAGAGCTGTGCTGAACTGACAGTAGAGCTGTGCTGAACTGACAGTAGAGCTGTGCTGAACTGACAGTAGAGCTGTGCTGAACTGACAGTAGAGCTGTGCTGAACTGACAGTAGAGCTGTGCTGAACTGACAGTAGAGCTGTGCTGAACTGACAGTAGAGCTGTGCTGAACTGACAGTAGAGCTGTGCTGAACTGACAGTAGAGCTGTGCTGAACTGACAGTAGAGCTGTGCTGAACTGACAGTAGAGCTGTGCTGAACTGACAGTAGAGCTGTGCTGAACTGACAGTAGAGCTGTGCTGAACTGCCTCGGAGCCAGACATGTAGTGATGGGAGTTTTTTTTATTCAGGATGGAATTCAGTTGAGCTGACGGAAGAGCTGTGCTGAACTTCCTAAGAGCTAGACATGTAGTGATGGGAGTTTTTTTAATTCAGGATTCATTCAGTTGAACTGACAGTAGAGCTGTGCTGAACTGCCTAGGAGCTAGACATGTAGTGATGGGAGTTTTTTTTTATTCAGGATTCATTCAGTTGAACTGACAGTAGAGCTGTGTTGAACTACCTAGGAGCTAGACATGTAGTGATGGGAGTTTTTTTTATTCAGGATGGAATTCAGTTGAACTGACGGAAGAGCTGTGCTGAACTGACAGTAGAGCTGTGCTGAACTGACAGTAGAGCTGTGCTGAACTGACAGTAGAGCTGTGTTGAACTGACAGTAGAGCTGTGCTGAACTGACAGTAGAGCTGTGCTGAACTGACAGTAGAGCTGTGCTGAACTGACAGTAGAGCTGTGCTGAACTGACAGTAGAGCTGTGCTGAACTGACAGTAGAGCTGTGCTGAACTGACAGTAGAGCTGTGCTGAACTGACAGTAGAGCTGTGTTGAACTG